>QNUK01000410.1:170000-625000 GCA_013621035.1 Clarias magur
TAGAATTCATCTACAGTAAAACATGCTCACATTTCCAAGAGGGCAGATGCCATGGACAAGCTGTCTGAGATCCTTGACCTCAGCATCCTAATTCACCCCATTATAGTGTTACTCTGTGACCTCGCCACATTACCAACATTCAAACGTATTAAAGCGTCCATATAAATATCACTTACCATCGCAAAAAAAGGGATCTTATTACTCAACTGGTAAGACCAAACTAAAAGAAAAACTAAGATATTATTTTAAAAGCTGATTTCCTATTGTAGAATTAAGTTCTGATATATTTATGCATGATCTTTTAATCAATATTACAACTGCAATTTGCAGTCAGAAATGTCATTGACATGACTTCATTTATCATAGTTACACAAGCACACAAAATACAAATTAACACTGGAGCCTATCCAAGGACAATTTGGGCGTGAGGTAGGGTTTTTCCGGACTTTTGCCCCTGACAGGGTGTTGATCGCCAGGCACGCACATGCACACACACAACTCATTCACTCGCTCACCGTCTATACTGCTTTATCCTGTATGCAGGGTCATGGGGGGACTGGAGCCTATCCCAGGATACTGGACACACCCACCCCTGGACAGGGTGCCAATCCATCACAGGGCACACATACACACACTCACATGCTCATTCATACACTACGGGCAATTTGAAATCACCAATAAGCCTAACCTGCAAGTCTTTAAACTGTGGGAAGAAACCATAGTACCATAGTTTGTTGTGCTTAATAAGGTTGTAATTGAATATGATACTAAATAACATCCACAAGCATTACAGTCTACTTGGAAGACAAGGAAACCTACCACACAAGCTTCTGAAAACATACACACACAAACACACTAACTTAAACTTTAAGGGGACTGTTTTTGGAAAGTGAGAGGACGAGGTCAGGGCTGCAGTTGTCGGAGACGCTGTGAAAGTGATACAACAGCTGGGACACAAAACACACCCTAAAAACACACACATGCACATAAGTGACAAGCATGCTGGGATATACAGACATACCATCAGATGCCACACATGCCGAAGCTTATGTCTCAAGGTCTGACCCCTAGTGCCTCCAAGGAATGAAGGAAGGAGAGTGGAGGATGTTGATCTTCTAATTTGGAATCACTCACCATCACACACGCACATACACACACATGCACAAACACACACACACACACACACGTCTGCCCCATCAGCATCAAGTTAGAGGTGCTGAATGATGGATTCTGCTTCTGTTGTGCACATGAAACATTGATGGTCCTAATATTGCTATAACATGTTTCTACATTATAGATACTGTAAAACGTGATTGGTTTAAATTAAATTAAATTACATTTTGTAGGAATTGAAAATGAAAACGTTCTAGACATGGAAACAATGTTTTGAATAACAAAAAACAAAAAAACTGTATTATTATTTCTCTTGATACATTCTAAAATGGGAAATATTTTTTTAGGATTTTGAGGGGGACAAAATTAATTAGAGTAAAATATATTCACTGATTTTTACATTTTAACTTTTGAAATAAATTTATAAACATTTGGTTATAAACAGGGTCTTTTCTCCTGATTAAGATGTGTGCTCCAAAATCTTATTTTGTCTTCATATAAGGTATGAAACAAATGGGTCGAACATCTGAAAAAATACAAGGGACATTCAACTCAAACCATGATTTTTGTAGAACAATAGAACACAGTTATAAGAGTAAAAACTCCCTTTATTTTATTTCTCTATATAATCTCCTGCTACACTAGTGCACTTGCCACTACTCCTTAGATACCATCAAGGTATAAAGTTTGTCAGTATGCTGGAACCATCATCGGACTGCCTGATTGACGTCTGAAACGCTGGCTGCCTATGAACTCCTTTAATGGAGCAAACATGTGGAAATGTCTCGGAGGGAGGTCAGGACTGTATAAAGAATGTGGTAAAATCCCCAAGTCAAGTTCCTATAAAGTGCTGTTCATGAATTTGTACAGTTCCTACAGACAGATACATCTCTTCCGAAAGTTAGCGACATGTCATCCGTTGATTTTCAAAGATCAGGCGTTTCCCCTGCTGAATGTCCACTGGAACAACTTTAGTGTGCTTTGAGCTGCCTCAGCAGGGATTGCCATACATGGATTTTCTTTAATATATTGGCATCATTCACAGATTTTACTGCAGGATAAAAGCCACTTTAATATATTGTGTAAGTCTTTTGAAAATCTCAATCGGTTTTACACCTTTATTTACAAGAAATTTCACTGGAAGTCCCGGTTTGTCTTGAACACCCCTAGGTGATTAAAGTATTCATATATGGCATTGATATATTGTATAAATTACATACTGATAATGCTGTTCTTGTTATTTCTCAACACCACTTAAAGAGAGTCACAATATTAGCTATTATTTTGCCAATCAAGCCATTTTCATACTGCTCATTCATCTTTAGTGGTTTCTTTGTTCTGATCAGGAGCATATTGTATGAAATGAGAATACAACCTGGATTTAATGGCAGTTGATCTAAGGGTAACTTGCACACCCATGTTCAGACATTCATTCACACTTAAGTGTGTGATGTTCAGCCTAGCCAATTCACCTACCTGCATGGTTTTTGGAGATGGAAGGAAACTGGAGAAGCCAGAGGAAACCCCCATATACACAGTATGTGAGAAACATGCACAGAAACTGCAGACAGACAGTAACTCTAGCTCAGGACTGAAGCTGAGATGGCATTGCTATTATCTGCCTCACCGCAGATCACATATACAAGAATTCCATTCAGTTTTTTTTTCATATAGATAAGCATTCACGTGATAAATAAATAAGTTGTTAGTAAAATCTCAATCAATTTGGGAGGCCTACAAGGGCCATAGTATGAATTAATAGTAGTGTTTCTGAAACAAATCTTTGAATTCATGCTTCTCACATTAGTAAGAGAACCCTACTTAAGAAATTCTACACTATACTTATATTATACTCTATACTCTACTCTGAGACACAATTCCCCCAAAAGCCACTGAACACATATACACACATACACACAGCACCCTGATTTCTCACACTCACATATTACCTGCCCCATGGGGGAAAACCAGTTAAAGTACATGTGTGGGAGTGTGTGGGTTTGTGTCTTCTTCATCCTTTCTGTCTGGTGTGAATTGAGTCCTATTTCCTGTCCTGACACTCAAGGCGTCTACTTTCTCACCGCAGCACCACTATCAGGTATGTAAGTGTGGAGTTGAAAGAGAAGACCCTGGACTTTCCTGAGCCCTATTGTCTCAGGCACATGTGTAAGACCAGTTGCTAACTGTTGGTAATTAACCCCCATCCTCACCCCCCTCACACAGTGTAGGCATGTGCAGCTCAGAGCTGTGATTATTCAAACGACTACCGTTTGTGTGCCGCCTGCTTTAGAGATGCAAATAGAGCTTTATTCAAACATCAGCCGAGGGGGAGGGGACAGACATATGCAGCATCCTCAAGGCATGCCTGGACCTGTGTGTGTGTGTGTGTGTGTGTGTGTGTGTGTGTGTGTGTGTGTGTGTGTGTGCGTGTGTGAGTGTGAGAAAGAGAGAGAGAGAGAGAGAGAAAGACAGAAACAGTCAGACAGTGGATAGCACCTTAGATGTGTGTGTGTGTGTGTGTGTTGTGAAGGGCATATAACAGAGTAAATAGGAGGTGCACCAGTTGAATAGGTATTAGGTAAATATTTTGGTTGTGTACATTGCATATATATGTGTGTGAGAAAGAGTTAGAGAGAGTGAGAATTGCACGTGTATGTGATTCAAAACATGCATAAGCATTAACCACCTCCTCTCTTTCTCACACACACATCCAACCACACACACATAATTGCACACACTGTATGTGTCCTGCGGGTATAGAATCCACAAGCAAACCGTTCCCACACCTTTGTGCACACGCACACACACACTGTCAGAAAAGATGAAACGTTACTACTATACCACCTGAGGGCCTGAAACTCTGTTGTAAGTTTCAGGGTAAAAAAAAAAAGACATCTCTTAATAATTTGATGTGTCTCTACATGTTTTTTCATTTTTTTTCTTTCATATTTTTCCCTTCACTGCATCATTCCACTTTCTCACATTTAAAATGATGTACTCTTGCAACATGTGTAATCTCTTGTTTTTCATCGCATAATTTAATACATTATATATTGCATGTCTTGCTGTGGTCTGTGTCTGACAGTTTCGATCTTCTGGGGACATTTGGCCAATTCCCAGAAAAGAATGTATTTAAAAAAACGACCATTGATTATTTTTTTTATTACATGGACGCATAGTAACTGTATTAATTATTAATTATGTAAGTTGAATGCCCTATAGAACAATATTCTATAGAATCTCTATATAAATTGAATGTTTTTTGGACATTTTGTAATGATTTACAGTACACTCTAAAAATGCCGAGTTGTTTCTGTAAACACATTGTTGGGTTGTTCATGCTGGGTCAAAATTCTGGGTTATTTCGGGAACTTTAAACACATTGTTGGGTTGGGTAATGCTGGGTCAAATGAGATGTAGTGGGTCATTTACAAATGAACACCTGGTTGGGTTATTTTGACCCAACAGCTGGTTTATTCTTTATTTCTCCAATGCAAAATTTTGTTGAAAAATTGCTGCAAAATGTTTGAAATATTACTGTTATTGTGTCACCAAGTGTAGTTTTAACTACGTACGCTGCGTTCTATTTGCACTATACCCGGTGTCCTCAAACCCTCG
Source organism: Clarias magur (assembly GCA_013621035.1). Taxonomy (NCBI): domain Eukaryota; kingdom Metazoa; phylum Chordata; class Actinopteri; order Siluriformes; family Clariidae; genus Clarias; species Clarias magur. Next base: position 174,732 of record QNUK01000410.1, read on the forward strand.
AGTGTGCACTTCCAAGTCAAGTCCGCTCTTTGCGTTTTTTGGAATTGACACACGGCATGAGGAACTTTCTGGATTCTTCACTTCTGATGCGGGGGGCACGCCACTTAATGCTGGCAATATTTTATGGTAAGTTTATATAAATTTTTACCTAAATTTTAAATGTTGTAGTTGTGGTAGAAGCTCATTTTCATGTTTAATCGCTTTTCCACCTTTTTAGTCGCACTTTGATATGGGGGTGTGAGGAGGTCATGTTTTAATATTCTGTGCCAATAGTCGTCTATATTATATTTTATGATAAAAGTGCATTTGTAGCACACACAAATAAAAAAAAAAACTAAATGTAATCTTAAATGTAATTTTAAGTAAATTAATAAGTAATATTCGCTAAAGATGTGTGTGTGGAAAGTCTCTTGGCATATTTTATAATGTTTAATGTGTCAGAAGAAGCTATTGGAATGTTTAATGACAGTCTTAATATGTCTTCTGTTTCTGTCTGTTAAAAAAATAATAATTATTAATTATTATTATTTTGACCCAGCAGGTTTATTCTTTGGAGAAATTTCTGGATTCTTCACTTCTGACTGGATCATGCTCAGAGCACTCAGTATTGTATGGTAAGTTAATGTAAATTGTTACTTTTTTTTTGTAACCTGTGGTAGGATCAAGCATATTTTATTGTTTAAAATATTTTTTTATATATTAATATTGTGTGGGATTAATATTGTTTTCCCATTCTGTTTTGTTATTCAAAAAAATGAGAAAGCGTCATAAAACAAACTTTTTCTTTGTCCTTATAAGTTGTAAATTCACCATTAAATATCAGATTCATCTAGTGTTTGTTGAGGATTTGAAAAGGGGTGAATGTTTTGTATTAAATCCAGATGGAGCGCCGTATCCTGTTATCCCTCACATGTTAAATAGTAAGGTAAATTATTAAAAAATATTCACTAAATTCATGTTCATGTTATGTATTTTTGTGTATTGACAAGAGAAAAGATGTTTTGCATTAAATACATATGTAGCTGTACGTCCTTAATAAAAATGCTCAACGTAAATGTTAGTTATATTGCAACACTAAGTGATGCTGTATAATCCATAGGTGGACCAACATGATGAGGATGATATCTGCAAAATATGGAGATGACTGGAGCATTGTTCCATGTTTTGTTCCTTGGGGATGAGACAAGAGGGACCTGACAGACCTTTTTCCATTGTTGGAGGCAATGCTATTGATACAGACTCTTTGGTGAAGGCTGTTTTTTTTGTCATTGATGTTAAGAAGTGTCTTCTCACCTGGGAGTTTCTCCAGCATACTGTAGATCAGATTGATGGACACAAGTACTCATCTCGTGTCATTAAATTTTTGAGGACAAGAGTTTTTTCAGCCAACATTTAATCAATAATATTTTTAAAAGTTTTATCATTTTTGTTTTTATTGTCATTTTTGAGGGAAATTAAATAGTAATAGTTAAATAACGGATAGTTCAAATATTAAGATGAGAAATATTTGTGTCATGTGGGCATTATAAGATTTGTATTGAAAACTTTCCTATAAAAGTTTTTAAACATTGTATTAAATGTAAAAAAAATGCAATTCAGATCAGACTTACAGGGGTCTCTTGTTTTTGTTTTACAGAGTGTTTATGTTACAGTACATTTTAACAAATGGTCAGCTTAAAGTTATATGGTTTTGTCTGACATTTTGGTAAAAATTAAGTTATTCACATTTTCTTATTCTTTGACTATATATTTACATTATATGAAGTTGTGTACATTTTGTGTCTTTTTTGAAAATAAAAAAATCAAATGGAATGTGTCAACCCAGCAAGAGTGTTAATTTTACCCACTTGTTGCGTCAAATAAGATAACCCAGCACTTTACCAATTTAACCCACTGGTTGGGTCAAATAAAATAACCCAACACTTTAACATTTAACCCAGCAAGAGTGTCAATTTAACCCACTGGTTGGGTCAGATGAACAACCCAGAAATCTGGGTTAAATGGTACAACCCAGCACTTAGGTCAAAACAACCCAGCGCACATTCTGCCCAATAGTGACCCAGCAGCTGGGTTATGGTTGGGTTGTTTTTTAACCCAGCAGTTTTTAGAGTGTAGAGTTCAGTGCTCATATTTCAGTTTGTGAAAAATTCTTATGCACGTTTAACCAGTATAATATCCAGGAAATATCAATAAAAACAACTACAATACCATGCCACCATCTTGGATCATCATGTTCAGATCTCACAACAAGTGACACAAATGATTTGCCACCAGCACCTATAGCGATATGTTGCGCAGTATGGCTTTTAAGAGGAATTACATTTAAAAGATTGAGCAATTATTTTTTTAAGTATTAGCAAAAACAGCTATTGTAAAGATATATTGTTTTTCTGTTTGTTTTTTCTTATATAAAGAGATGTAAGAAATCCTAACAGCAACAACATTTTAAAGCAAAATTTAAGTATCACATTACATTCATAGAACTAAGTCGGAATTCTCCAGAATATCAGGGTCATAGCAGTAGATCCACGGAATCATACTGTAGGTTTAAAGAACACTCGGAGAAAGAGAGAGCGAGAGAGACTCGATTGATTTCTTAATGAGGGACTATTTTCTTTGTGCGCAAGTACCTTCACCCCTCCCTTCATGAATAAAATAAAAACCTTTTTTTCTTTTCTCTCAGTATAATATTAATAGCTAGTCAGTATTTGAGCGTATAGTTGTATATTTAAAATAGTTTGTAGTTTGAGGTGTTGGTCTTCCTCGCACTCTCTCTGCGGAGGAATACTGGAGACCACAGAAAGGGCGGGACTTTTCCGTCTCGCGCATGAGACGTCATTCAGAACTTTGGAGTCCCACGCGCCAGCTTGCCCGCGCGCCCTACATACTACAACACACGCGCACGATCTGAGCGGAGTTTCTCACGCGCTGCGCTGACGAGGAACGAAGCGCTTTCTGGAAATAACGTTCATTTATTTATTTAACATATTTATTTCTTATTTTTGGAACCGGAGAAAAAACCTTTGGATCTATGAAAACTCTGGGTGGATTTGAACAGCATTTCTGACGGGATGAGCCGTTTGTTTTTGATCTCCCTGTTCGTTGGGACGCTCTGTGAGGGGAAAGGTAACGGACCTGCTTTCGCATTTAGGCTACTATACGTTACGCTGCTTTTCACACGTCATGTTTACTTTCAGAATATTTATCGTCAAAGTTTATTTCTATTATTAAAAACTATTAATAACCATTATTAAAAACATAATTGATTGGCTGTAGATGCACTTGTTGCACACACACACACACACACACACACATTGTATTCATATCAGATGTGCCAAATCTTATTACTTAATTTACTCGAGGAACCACTTTGAGATTTACTCATGTCATCATTTCCCACACTGTGTGCGAGTGTAACCGTGCTGGTTTAACCTATATACTGTGAGTAATATATAGAAAATATGATCTGGGTCACTGGAAGGTGTGAACGATGCCACGTCATTTGACTTCATTTATTTACGGGTTTTTAAAGTGTAAGTGGTTTTATTTCCGCGGATTACATGCGTGAGTGCGAGAGAGAGATAGGGAGCTTAATGGGCTTTTATGGCAGAGTGCAGCAATTGTGTGTGTGTGTGTGTGTGTGTGTGCGCGCGCGCGCGCTGGGGGGACGCCATGTGAACAATAGCCGGGCAGCGTGTTTTATGGCTCGTGCTGCACTCTGAAGTCTTTTGTGCGCGCGACTCTCTCCCTTGCAGCTGTCGCGCTTTCTTCCCACGGGGCGCGTGCCCCCCGGATTTACCGCGCATGCCCAGTAGCGACACAAATCACACTTTTCTGCCACCTGACCAGTGGCAAAGTAGGTTTGTGAGTTTAAAGTGGTGCGAGCAGTAGATATAATATATTCCTACTATACGAAGTATTGGATTGTTCTGCACTTCAGCGCCATTGATAAATAATAAGGATGACATACCAAACAGTACTGCCCTATGATATTTAACAATATGCAAATGAGCACCCTTACACAAAAAAGCATACCAAGCATCTTTTGTGATTCATGAAAAATTGCGTTACATCCCTATGTTTAAATACTGTGTAATTTATTATATTGTGTGTCCAGTATTATACTGTTTACCTAGAATTCAGAAAGTAGATACAAAAAGAATGGGTTTGTGCATCCTATGGAGAGCAAACATGCGCTCTGTATGCAGGTACTAAGGGGTCATGAAGTTTGCAATAGAACAGGGAAGGGTGGTTATGATTTAAGGTTTATTGATGCATGAGGGATATTCAGGTCTTTGTATTAGTGGGATAACTTCCTGGGTGACAGTGGCTTTACACATCACAAATGTGAAGCAGTCTATCTTCAAAGAAATTCTGCTAAACCAATTTTGTATGTTTACTCATTTAGTTTAGGGTGTATGCAGCTTATACATTGATAATAAAACATTCACATACCTGGCTCATCTGTGCCAAAATCTTGTTAAACGTCACTAAAGGTTCTTAAGTTGATATCTAGACGTTAGACTATTCTGTCCTGAAAAGTGCTTCACCGAGAAAACCACAACCACAGCAAACAATGAACTAAGACAACTGAGAACCAGTTAACAGTCTCATTTGCATGATACCAACAGGCCCTGCTGACTTTCATTCATTATTAGTGACACAAGCATTTCTTAGTGAAGAACTCCTTTAAAGTTTGCTTCTGAAGCTCCGAATGCTAGTTAAGTGTTTAAAATGAAGGTGTGTGTGGCCCTTGTATGTCCAGTGACTGAAATTAAAAGACAGAGCTGCTGGGGATGAATACAGCCTCATCCATCTATCAATGAGTCTTTCAGGAGCTGAAACAATAGCCTCATCTGCTGTGAAAGACTCAAAGGAAGAAAAAAAAGACACCCTTTCTCTTTGCAGTACATTATGATCATTCTGACTGTGTGTGCTTCTGTAAAATGTGCCTAAATCTGTTTTTTTTTGTTTGTTTGTTTGTTTGTTTTATTATGAATGTGTGCAGGTCTCCGGTGCTTAGAGCCATGTCAGAATGGAGGAACGTGCGAGCTCACAGGAAGTGGAAAACCAGGCTGCAGGTGAATCCCAGCGTTTAATTAATAACTAGAAATTACTTGAGAAAATCAATGAGGGAGAGTGAAAGAAAGCTGTGATGTAGAGAGAGATCAAGGAATCAAGACACACTGCAGCTGTGGTGAATTTTCAATTCGAATGAGGCTCCACGCTGAGCGCGTGTGTGCGCGCGTGCGTGTGTGAGCGTGCACGCGCCCATAGACATTCTCCCAGAGGCTCAGTGGTCCGTTACTCCTGAAGCCCATTCAGCTAATTCAAATCGACAGCTGGCCTTCTCTCCCCTATTGTCCTACACCCAGACACACACACACACACACACACACACACACACACACACGCATGAAGACACAGAGTGAACACACTCAAACATTGTCTTTTTGTAAAGACACATAAGAATATACTCATATTGCGCACACACACATCTCCCTTGGTGAATATAACAGAGTTATTCACACTTTATAACGCACTTTATCTTTTTTGAATTATTCGTTTATGTGTTTCTATTTTCCTTTTTTCTGTCCTTGCATTGCACCCTCACCTAACCTTTGTAGTTTTAGTTTCTCTCTCTCTCTCTCTCTGTTGCTATGCTTAGTTTCATCCAATCTTATTACCTCCACTGCCATCTGCCCCAGAACAGGACACCATTCAGACTGTGCGTGTGTGTGGAGGGGGTCAGCTTGGGGCTGGGGTGTGAAAGGGGGGTAAAGATTTGAAAGCAAACAAGTGTGAGAGCCTTTTGGCCACATCCCACACGAGTTCCTCCTTTCCTCCTCCTGCACCTCTCCCTCTCTCTCTCTTTCTCTGAATGAAAGAATAGTGAAATGTGGACAGGTCCTTGTGCTGATGCAGTAGCGTAAACTTTAGTACAATAGGATGAAAATAGATACGCTGATTGAATATCCTGCTGAATGTGTTCACAGCTAAACAGGAAACACAAAGATATATTTGTATTCTTTTCTCTTGAACATATTTCACAGTAGTGACCTTTTCCTGCCGTTTCACCACCAAGAAGTTCCCACTGAAAACTGTGTGTGTGTGTGTGTTGGTAATTGAACAAAAGCCATTAAGCTGTTTTTTGTTTCTTTTTTTCTGAGAGTGCTGATGGACAGCAGCCATGTTCATTTTAAAGCTCAATACCTGCGCCCTCTGCTGGTGTAACATGTTGGCACCGAGACTTCAAGCACTGGAGTAAACTTTTTTTTTTTCCTTTTGGACTTATGCGGGTTTAAATTGTGTTTCAGTGTAAAGTTCCATCACAGTGGTTAATTCCAGTTAGTGCATATAGAAAGGAGTCTTGTGTAGCACATGATCACAAACACGATGTCCCCATTGTTATGTGTGTGTGGGGCAAAAAAGGCTGGTCAAAGTAAATGTGATACACATAGTCCATTAAGTGTTGTTTAAATATTCTGGAAGGAAACAGAGAAACAATGTTACCACGGATAAACGCAGAATTACCGCTTCAGCATTCGGGTTCCTCGGTGGCGAAACCAAGCATCCCCTTTCACCTTAGTCTGAGATAAGGCCTCGCTGACCGTGCATTCACTTCCTTTTTGTCTTTTGTTTTTCTAGACTTTTTGGTGCATCTGGTATTTAATAAAATGCAAATGGAGACTGGATCACACATTTACTCTACCACTGTTCGTCCCAAAAATCTTTGTACCCAGCAACCCTGGTCATTTCTGTAAAAAAAAAAAATGGAAGTATTTAGCTTCCCATGCACTGGCCTATTTGTAAAACTCAGTCTCCTTTAATTTCGAAAAAAAGAGATAATGGCATCTCAGAGTGAATCAGGTTATTTAATAGATAAGGAAATAAAAAAAGTCAACCCAAAGACATCTAACCAGTTTCTAAGCAAATCTCAATCTCTTCAGGACTGTTTATAGATTAGAAGTTTAATTTGTGATATGTAAATAAGGGGGTGTATGGGGTATAAGGTGTTCTTGAAGATTGTGTGTGTGTTGTGTGTGCTGCTTGGCCTGCCTTAAAAAGAACAACTGATTAAGCCAGATTCGAGAAAATGAAAGTTTCTTGTTCGGTTTCACACACTGAGGCAGGAAACAGGAGGTGTGAACATGCACAGACTCAGACACAAACACACACATGCACACACACACATTGAGGGCAATCGGTAGCAGATGGCAGACCAGCCCCCTGTGAAGGCTGTAGCCTGGAGTCACAAATGTGGTCATAGGTCACCACTGCATCTGTTCACACACATACACACACACACATGTTGCCATTGCAAGCTACAGACGCCTGCTGCTGCTGCTGCTGTAGAGCCACAGAGACAAAGAGTGTTTATCCAAATCAATGCTGAAAGTAAACACACCGTTTGAGGAAAGTGTAAATAGCATCATATCGGTATAGTGGCTGATGGAAATATTTATTAATTCTGATCCTTATAAAGAGAATGAAAATGAGAATGAGACCATTTTCAACATTTAAAGAGTATTTAAAAAAGTCAGGAAGTAAGATAGTGAGGATGAGACTGATGGAACTTAAAGCAATAAAAAAAAATACATCTTTATATGTATTTATATTTTGATGGAGTATAATCAAGATGGAATGGTGGGAGAGAGTTGTGTTGGTCTGTGAATGGAGAGATGACAGGAGGAGTGTGCTCTCTCTGGGGATCAGCCCTGGTGACCTCACGCCACTTGCCATAGCAACAGGGTTCAGGGTAGAGGCAGAGCGTGGGGGTGGGGGGTGGGGTGGGGGCTGCCTCACAACTGCACTTAGCAATGCACACACCTGCTGCATGCGCGCGCACACACACACAGTCCTGGTCCTATGAATGACAAGCATGTGGTGGGTAATAGCTTGTGGGTAAAATGATTTAACCAGTAAAGATGTAGCTGTATAAAGTCTTTTATATTATTACTTAATTACTCTGAAAAACTACAAATCACCTGCAAGCTGCTCTTCCATGGCCATATTCAAAAGTTTTTCCTGAACTTGTTCAAAACATTTGTTCCCAGCTTTATTTCCACTGTTAAATAAATCTTTGATTGACTTTGTGTGTCTGTGTTTTATTCTGTGTGTCTCTCAGCTGTCCTGCGGACTACGCGGGTGCCCAGTGTCAGTTCCCGAACCCATGCAGTCCATCACCATGCCGGAACGGCGGCGTGTGTCGTCCACGCACGCAGGGAAATGACGTGGAATTCACATGTGACTGTACACTGGGTTTCAGTGGGCCGCTGTGCCTGACACCTGTCAACCATGCCTGCATGAGCTCACCGTGCCGCAACGGAGGATCCTGTTCACTCCTTACACTCAGCACATACAGCTGTCGCTGCCCGCCCGGCTGGACAGGTACTTACATATGTGTACAGTCAAATTCCTCATTTTAAAATATGTGTTTGAAATAGTATTCACATTCATTGTGTATAGTGCTATCCTGAGAGTCTGTGTGTGTGTGTTTTGTGCAGGTAAGACATGCCAGCAGGCAGACCCATGTGCCTCAAACCCCTGTGCCAATGGCGGTCGGTGCTCAGCATTCGACTCTCACTTTATCTGCGCATGTCCGCCCAGCTTCCACGGGCCCACATGCCGCCTGGACGTGAATGAGTGCGCCACGCTTCCCTCACCTTGCCAGAACGGCGGAGTGTGTATGAACGAGGTGGGCTCGTACCGCTGCCGCTGCTCACCTGAGTTCGCGGGCACACACTGTGAGCGCCCCTTCCAGCCCTGCCAGCCTTCCCCCTGTGCTAATGGGGGCACTTGCACACAAACCAGTGACACTGGCTACGCCTGCACCTGCCTGCCAGGTAAGGGAGTTTGTGTGTGTGTGGGTGTGTGTGTGTGGGTGTTTCTGAATGATATGGTAACAATACAATAGGTAATTGAATGAGTGTCCCTGGATGTGTACATAACTGTGCATGTGTGTGTGTGGGTGGTTATAGTGTTACTAGCAGTGTGTTCCTTTGATGTGCAATGCGGCTCTTTTGGTCTCTAAGTTTATGATTAACCCCAATAGCTCATCCTGATTGCCGTAGTTAAATGTGTTTCCCAGGACTCACATGCGCACACACATTTGTTGTGTACACTGTTTTTTTCACATACTCACAGAACGGTTCCCATAGCCTATCTGCCACTTGGTTTATTCATTCACTCACCATTTTTTTTTCCTCTTGTCTTCAGGCTTCACCGGGTCGGACTGCGAGCATAACATTGACGACTGTGTGCAGCATGCCTGTGAGAACGGAGGAAGGTGTATGGATGGTGTTAACACATACAACTGCCATTGTGACAAACACTGGACAGGTACAACACGTTGCACAATACTGGACAGGGAAACACAGCACAACTCCTGAGAAGTTTGTCCTTGGCATTTTTAATAAATACGCTGACGTTGTAAGGCTGTTTTATGATGCTTTATAGAACCATTACAGCTTTCTTTAGGGTGATAGAACTTGGCACTGCTCTAGCCAGCGGTACTATGTTTCCAGCGGCAGCATACGACAATTGCCCCTACAAGATGTTATATATATAGCACTTCATTAACTGACTTGTGTACTTTAATACACTATTGTAAATACAATGTGAAAGAAAGCAACACACAATTATACAATTTGTAAAAAATACTCTAAATACAATTGTATAAAATCTCCATCTTTCAAACTTCTACTCTGACACATGACCTCTAATCCCAACACTCGCACACAGGTCAGTACTGCACAGAAGACGTGGATGAGTGTGAACTGTCCCCAAATGCCTGCCAAAATGGTGGCACATGTCACAATACAGTTGGTGGCTTCCACTGCGTGTGTGTGAACGGCTGGACAGGCGACGACTGCAGCGAGAACATCGATGACTGCGCCAGTGCCGCCTGCTACCACGGAGCCACATGCCACGACCGTGTCGCGTCGTTCTACTGCGAGTGCCCACATGGGCGCACTGGTGAGTGTGTGTGTGTGTGTGTGTGTGTGCACTTAGTATGCAGCTGAAATTCCTGTGCAGAGTCCTTTCAACTTGTTTGTTCCTTGCTTGTTAATTTCCAGGTCTGCTATGTCATCTGGATGATGCGTGCATCAGCAACCCATGTCAGAAAGGCTCCAACTGCGACACTAACCCCGTCAACGGCATGGCCATCTGCACCTGCCCTCCTGGCTACACTGGGTCTGCTTGCAACCAGGACATTGACGAGTGTTCCCTAGGTAATAGCCAGTTGCAGCACAGTATATTAGGGAGGGAAATGGAATAGGCATGGATGCTGATTTGGTTAGAGCATTGTTTAACATGTTCTAGTGTACACATTTAACCTTGTTTATTAATCAAAAATGAAGAAAGAAGCTGTTCAACGATTGGCTGATATTTACAATTGTTGTTTTTTCCAGGGGCCAACCCATGTGAGCATGGTGGCCGGTGTCTGAACACCAAGGGCTCGTTCCAGTGCAAGTGTCTCCAAGGCTACGAGGGGCCACGCTGTGAAATGGACGTGAACGAGTGCAAATCTAACCCATGCCAGAACGACGCCACCTGCCTTGATCAGATTGGTGGTTTTCACTGTATTTGTATGCCAGGTGAGGATCGTACCGAAAATGCAAAGTGTTTGATCTGTAACGTTTCTGTTTCATAAAATATCTGTTTACCATTTTGTCTTTTTTTTACCATTGTTTAAAAACTTTGTGTGTAGGGTATGAAGGCATGTTTTGCCAGATCAATACAGATGACTGTGCATCCCAGCCTTGCCTCAACAATGGCAAATGCATCGACAAGATCAACTCTTTCCATTGCGAGTGTCCTAAAGGTAACGGCTGATTGCTTATCTAAATAAATAGCAGTGTTTTTGTGCAGTGAGATTATGGTTAAAGGACAGAGGGTAAGGGACACCGCACCTAGAACATTTAAAAGGCATAAACGTTTTACGCAGGTCTAAGGAGGGTTGTACCACATTTCTTTTTCTCAGGATTCTCAGGGAACCTGTGCCAAGTGGACGTAGATGAGTGTGCCAGCACGCCATGCCAGAACGGAGCCAAGTGCACTGACGGGCCAAACAAATACATGTGCGAGTGCAAAGAAGGTGATTGTAAACAAATACACACACATTAATAAACAAAACACTTAAATTGAACCCAGCATAATAATCTTAATCTTAATTATCTTCTTTCTGCAGGTTTTACAGGCTCTATGTGTGAGATCGATATAAACGAGTGCGCCTCAAACCCATGCCACTATGGAGTGTGCAAGGACGGCGTGGCTTCATTCACATGTGCGTGTCGCTCTGGATATGCTGGTCGTCTCTGTGAGATCAACATCAATGAGTGCTTAAGTCAACCATGTCGCAACGGGGGTACCTGTCTAGACCGAGAGAACTCGTACACCTGTAGCTGCCCTAAAGGAACCACAGGTATCCTAGACATCCATACCCACACACAAACACACACACACACACTCATCTTAGTCAGTATACCCTCTAAATCATGTTGCATGTGCAGGTCGGAACTGTGAGATCAATGTGGATGACTGCAAGAGTAACCCATGTGACTTTGGCAAGTGCATCGATAAGCTTAACGGATATGAGTGCCTGTGTGAGCCTGGATATACAGGTAAGAAGCTCCGTGTATGTGTGTGTCTGCGAGTGTGTAACAGGTGGTTAGCGAGGTGCCCGGCTTTGGTATCAGATATCATTTGAGAACAGAGATGCCCTTTTCTAACTGGGACACAGACACACACCTGTGTGCTTTGCACTGATGTCCTCCTAAGCGCTCACCTGTCCCTGGATGCTGTATCTCTGCCGGCAACCCCCCATCCCCAAACACACACATGCTTTTAAAAAACTTTTTTTTTGCAAGAAGAACAGCGTAATATGTGTGGGAGAGAGAAAAGGTGGGGGGGGGGGTATAAAGGGCCATTGTTAAAGCAGAAGCAGGCGGTTAGGTGACACTGTCTGTCCACAGAGGTGGGGAAGGGGGGGGGGTAATTAGGGGGCGGGGTGGTAATTGTTACTCAGTCATGTGTGAAATATGGCTGCCTCCTTTGTGTTTGTAAACGTCCCTCTCTGGGACACCACCTCCCCCATCGAAGAGTGTGTGAGAGAAAGAAGGCAGAAAGGAAGGGAGGGGAAGCTTCTGTCTTTGTCAGTCACAAGGGCTGTCATTCACATGGTCCGTCCTTCCCCAGCTGTTCAACATCGTCAGAATATACACACACACACAAAGGCTTTTGTAGAGAAAAAAGTTGAGTAAAATCATCCCATGAGTCATATAATTGTTCTTTTTTAAAGATGACATTTGTATAAAAAAAGGTTTATAACTATATATATATATATATATATATATATATATATATATATATATATATATATATGCTTGTTATGAGCTGCCTGGCTATGTCCTTATTCATATATAAAACTAAATCTTTTTAGTGTCCTCATTTATCCCTTGAGAAAGAAGTGGGTAAAAGTTTAATAAATTTTTCAATTCACTTTAATCCCTCTTTTTGCCATTGTCGTTATTTCAGGAGCGACATGTAACGTTAACATCGATGACTGCGTACCAAACCAATGCCGTAACGGCGGCACCTGTGTGGACGGCGTGAACTCGTTCACTTGCCTCTGCCCTGAAGGCTTCTACGACACCATGTGCCTCTCACAGCGTGACGAGTGCGCCAGCAACCCCTGCATCCACGGCAACTGTCAGCACCAGGCCAACGCGTACGTCTCTCTATCCCTCAGAAACTTGCTATGCCATAAGTATTTACACACTCATGCTCATACACATATCGTCCCCACAGCTACGTTTGCGTATGTGAGCCGGGCTGGACAGGCCGTAACTGTGACCTGAACGTGAACGAGTGTTTGTCCAACCCGTGTGTAAACGGTGGAACATGTCGAGACATGACCAATGGCTACATCTGTAGCTGCAAAGCAGGATTCACAGGTGAGTGTGCCTCTCTCTGCGGGAGCCTATATGTGTGTTTCAAAATATAGTTGTGTTTTTTTTATTTTTATTTACGTATAATGTCTTTTGCAGGTCCGAATTGCCAGACTAACATCAATGAGTGTGCATCCAACCCCTGCCTCAACCAGGGCACCTGCATTGATGATGTCGCTGGATATAAGTGCAACTGCTTGCTGCCATATACAGGTATTTAACACGCACTCATTCTTCCTCTCTCATGCTTCTTCATTCTCACACACACACACAAACAAAAACAATTGCACAGGAATCGTCCACACAGCATTGTTTGGAGTTTTTGTGTTTGTGGTGTTTGTGCTTCCCTGAATATCCTTTGTGCCTTTTATCAGACTGGGAACTTTTGGTACATTTCCTGTATTTCTACTTCCTATTTCCTGTTAAGGGGGAAACTCAGAATGGCAGGAAATTGCTGCCCGCTATATTGTGTGCCCGGAGAGTGTCAAGGAAATAATAGTGTGGTTTAACAATGTGTATGTGTGAGAGAGTAAATGTGTGTGAGGTTTTGTGCTTCATAAGTGTGTGAAGTAAATTAGAAGATATTCTTTGTGTCGTCTAGGTGAGCTGTGTGAGAGTGTGTTGGCTCCCTGCTCTGCACGGCCGTGTAAGAACAGAGGTGTGTGTCGAGAGTCTGAGGACTACCAGAGCTTCTCCTGTGCTTGCCCAACTGGCTGGCAAGGTAAGCATGCATACGTGTGTGTGTGTGTGTGTGTGTGTGTGTGCACTAGTCAAAGAACCATCATTAACAAATGATTAAATGATGTCATAATTTTTATCATTCTTAAAATATTTTGTCATGTTCTATAGGTCAGACATGTGAAGTGGATATCAACGAGTGTGTGAAGTCCCCGTGCCGTAATGGTGGAGTATGCGTAAACTTGATGGGTGGCTTCCAGTGCCGATGCAGCCCAGGATTCACTGGAGACCTGTGTGAGACCGACACTGACGACTGCACTCCTAGTAAGATGCCCAAATACGCCAAACACACACACCTCACACTTCACCCCCAGTACACACACATCACGTTCACTCAAGCTGACGATAAATGATAAAATCCCATCTCTTTCTGTATCAGATCCCTGCAGCAATGGCGGTGTGTGTGTGGACCGCGTGAACGGCTTCACATGTGTGTGTGTGGCTGGATTCCGCGGCGAGCGTTGCACCGAGGACATCGATGAGTGTGTGAGCACCCCCTGCCGCAACGGGGGGAACTGCACCGACTGCGTGAACAGCTATACCTGCAGCTGCCCAGCCGGATTCAGTGGCATCAACTGTGAGATCAACACACCTGACTGCACTGAGAGGTAGCACACGTACACACAGATACACACGCACTCATCTACACACAAATATACTACATGTGTAAATATGAGTAAAAAGGAATATTGTGCCCTCTTGTGCCCAAAAATGACACCTTGTCTGTGTGTGCAGCTCCTGCTTCAACGGCGGCACATGTGTGGACGGAATTAACTCATTCTCATGTGTCTGCTTGCCCGGTTTCACGGGCAGCTACTGCCAACATGATGTAAACGAGTGTGACTCAGGCCCTTGCCTTAATGGGGGGACGTGCCAAGACGGCTATGGCACCTACAAGTGCACCTGCCCACATGGATACACGGGCACCAACTGCCAGGTAGACACACTGTAACAGATCAGATTATAGAGAATGTGTATAATAAGATAAAAACAGACAGTTTGTTTAATAAACATGTCTGTATCTTTGGGTGTGCTTTTCCAGAGCCTGGTGCGCTGGTGCGATTCAACTCCGTGTAAAAATGGAGGATCCTGTTGGCAGCAGGGGTCTTCTTTCACATGTCAGTGTGCAAGTGGCTGGACTGGCATCTACTGCGATGTGCCCAGTGTCAGCTGTGAAGTCGCCGCTCAGCAGCAAGGTAACACAAAGAGAGGATTTGTGCACACGCATGGTTTCTAAAAACACAGTTCACTCACAAGGCTACGATTGTCTAACTCTGCTTGCTCTGCTTTGTCTTTCTGTCTGTTCACTTGTCTTTTCTCACAGGTGTGTCTGTGGCAGCTCTCTGCCGTAACGGAGGCCAGTGTGTAGATGCAGGCAGCACACATCTATGCCGGTGCCAGGCAGGCTACATGGGAAGCTACTGCCAGGAGCAAGTGGATGAGTGCGTGCCAAACCCCTGTCACAATGGTGCAACCTGTACAGATTACCTTGGTGGATACACCTGTGAGGTATGAAACAACACACATACTGCCCTGTACTAGCTGTTGGTGCTAACGAAGAATTTGTTTATTGAATTTGTGCCAAAGTTATTTGTAGAGAATGAGTTATATAGTGGTGTCTGATAAACGTGACAGTGTATCTGATGAAAAAAATAAAAATCATACATCGCATTTCTGTTAAACTATATTAATATTCCAGGTGTTGAGACTAAAGACACAATGTGGTAGAAGGCGCTACTAATAATACTGAATAATGCTGGAATTTTGCATTTCACTCTCTCTCTCTTTCTCTCTGGAAGTGTGTTGCGGGATTCCATGGGGTAAACTGCAGCAAGGAGATAAACGAGTGTGCGTCTCAGCCGTGTCAGAATGGAGGCACCTGCATCGACCTCGTCAATACCTACAAGTGCTCCTGCCCTCGTGGAACACAAGGTGTGCATACACACACACACACACACACACACACACACACACACACACACACACACACACACACACACACACACACCACCAAGGATTTATATTCCTGTTGTAAATTAGCTAGGCATCCCAATTTTCCAGAATTTTCTAGTAAATTTTCCAGAAAGATAAACATGTATTCATTGCATACTAAACTTGTTTCATTTACATTTTGCTCACTCTGTAGGTGTTCACTGTGAAATCGATTTGGACGATTGTTCCCCGGACGTGGATCCTGAGACTGGTGAGCCACGCTGTTTTAATGGCGGCCGCTGTGTGGACCGGGTGGGCGGCTATGGGTGTGTCTGCCCGCCAGGTTACGTGGGCGAGCGGTGCGAGGGTGATGTGAACGAGTGCTTGTCTGACCCTTGCGACCCGAACGGATCCTACAACTGTGTCCAGCTGGTTAACAGCTACCGCTGTGAATGCCGCACAGGATATACAGGTATCCACATCACTTAGTCCTACACACTCACCCTCAGACACCTGTTTAATCGTGCCTGTATTGTCTAGTTTTGTTTCTTATATTTTGTTACAGTAGGTTATTTTGAAACATTGATTTAATTTTTTTGACAGTCATTTCAAAGGTTATAAATATTCAGCAAAATGACTGTGATGTCAGTTTTAATCACTTATGTGTGTGTTTTTTACGTGTGTAGGCCAGCGTTGTGACACTGTGTTTGACGGCTGTAAGGATAAACCCTGTAAAAATGGCGGAACCTGTGCAGTTGCCAGCAACACCAAACATGGATACATCTGCAAATGCCCGCCTGTAAGTGCACACCACTTATATCTGACACATTTACATAAAGTCATATCCGTAAATGGATATAATTGTACCTATTTGTACATAGAGAGCATTTGCAGAAACACAGCACACCACTCACAAGTTATTTCTCCTCTGCTGTAGGGTTTTTCAGGATCATCGTGTGAGTATGACTCAAGCCTATGTGGCCCCCTGCGCTGCCGTCACGGTGCCACTTGTCTCCCAGGTCCACGCTGTCTTTGCCCACCAGGTTACAGTGGACGTGAGTGCCAGACACGCCTCGATTCTCCATGTGCTTCCAATCCATGCTACAACGGTGGCACGTGTCAGACGTCTGCAGAAGCCCCGTTCTTCCACTGCCTGTGCCCGTCACATTTCAATGGCGTCTTCTGCCACATCCTAGACTATTCGTTCAACGGGGGCCGGGGTTTGGACATCACCCCTCCTCCGGCTGAGTCAGAAGAGGCAGAGCCACGTTGTGAGGTGCCACAGTGTGAGCAGCGAGGTGGCGACGGTGTGTGTGATGCAGCATGTAATAGTCACGAGTGTGGCTGGGACGGCGGAGACTGTTCACTCAATTTTGATGACCCCTGGCATGAGTGCAGTGCTGCCCTGCAGTGTTGGAGGTACTTCAATGATGGCAAGTGTGACATGCAGTGTCACAGCGCCGGCTGTCTGTACGACGGCTTTGACTGCCACCAGCTTGAGGGCCAGTGCAAGTAAGTCTCGCACACAATATCACATTCTTACTTCAGGAAAAATATGTTTAGCGTCTCATTTATTTAAAACAAAAATATTCTTGTTAAAAGGAGTTTTACTGATTACTTCCATTTACCACTTAATTCTAAATAATTCTGTGTATGTCAGATTATTATCTGATTTCAGCAGTTCTTATATTTTACTAGCAAACAGCATAAAATAAATGTAAACAGGATTTAGCCTTGAAATTTATAACACTAAAAATATATGCTTCTTCACTAATTCTCTTTCTGTCTCTCTAGTCCCTTGTATGATCAGTATTGTAAGGACCACTACTCAGACAGCCACTGCGATCAGGGCTGCAACAGTGCGGAGTGCGGCTGGGATGGTCTGGACTGTGCTGAGGACGTACCACAGCGCCTGGCAACTGGCATCCTGGTGCTTGTGGTGCACTTGACACCCAGCGAGCTGCTCAGCAACTCTTCCTCCTTCCTGCGCCAGCTTAGTGCCCTGTTACGCACAAATGTTGCCCTCAAGCGCCACACGACCACAGACGAGCCTCTAATCTACCCATACTACGGCAATGAACACGAGCTGAGCAAACACACACGTACTGCACACGAGTGGAACACGAACCCTGGGCATCTGTTGCAGCGCACCGCAAGGAGCCTGTCAGCATTACTCAAGCCTCGCCAGCGACGTGAACTGGACAACATGGAGATTAAAGGGTGTGTAATGGTGTTACTGACAAACAGAATGAGTGTGGATAAAACCTGTCATTTGAATAGATCGTTGTTGTTTATCTAGTAGATTTAATTTGGAAAGAGATGACAATAAAGCATCTCTTTATTGTCAAATGTTTTATATATATATAAACATACCAGGATGGCAACTAAGAATACAAAGCAACCTTAAAATGTGTAGCATGTATGTTAACGTGTATGTGTGTGTATTGCAGTTCCATTGTATATCTGGAGATCGACAACCGCCAATGTTACCAGCAGTCAGAAGAGTGTTTCCAGAGTGCAACAGATGTTGCTGCATTCCTGGGAGCACTGGCTTCCAGTGGCAATCTCAACGTTCCCTACATTATAGAGGCTGTTACAAGTGAGCACTCGCATTGCACTAGGATGTATTACAAGAGAAATACTGACTCATATAAAAACAGTACTCAGTCAGGTCATCTCTCTCTCGTTTGTAGGTGAGAATGAGCCCCCTGGTCGAGGAGAGATGTACCCCATGTTTCTTGCTCTCCTGGTCCTGGCCGTATTGGTCCTGGCTGCCGTCGGGGTTGTGATGTCACGCAAGCGGAAGCGAGAGCATGGCCAGCTCTGGTTTCCCGAGGGCTTTAAAGTGACTGAAACCAAAAAGAAACGCAGAGAACCTGTAGGAGAGGACTCAGTTGGACTGAAGTGAGTGTTTGTTGGTTTGTTTAATACATGTGAATGAAAGGTAGCAAAAACATGTGTGTGTATGAATCCTGGATAATGTGTTATACTTCTCCAACAGCCATTAAACCGTGTGTATTATTGATTTTAAGGCTTTTGTCTATCTGCATTTCAGATATATTATTATTATTAATTATACATTTTCACTTTTTAAAGGCCTCTGAAGAACTCCGATAGCACTCTCATGGATGAACAGCTGAGTGAGTGGGCAGAGGAAGACCACTGCAAACGCTTCAGGGTAAGAGCAACTGTCTGTGTAAACACTTTTTGCACCACATTTTTTTTCCTTTTCCTTTAAGGGGAACAATTAAAGGTTCTTAGAAAAAAAAATCCACCCAGACTTCCATATGCAGTATGTTGTATGTATCCAAAATGTTCTTTGCTTAACGCCGGCCGTGTCATTTTTATGTGAAAATTTTCAACAATTTCAACAAACAAACGTGTTTTTCTAGTGGAGCATGTTTTTAAAGCTGGCGATAAATACACAGATTTAGTTTGTGGAAAATTTCAGAGACAAGAAATCCACATCGTGATACTGTGCAAGATTCATGAAATATACTTCCATACTTCATATTATTACACATAACTTGTTATATATGTTATATTGTAATATTCTAGTTAGAAATACAGTGTGTGTACACTTTGAGTAGTGTGTTTGTGATACCCCATGTGTCCATGCACAACTAATGTTATCATGTTTTTTTTATACATGCAGTTTGATGACCATACCACAACAGATATAGGTATCCAGCCAGATCCACGTCAGTGGACTCAGCAGCATCTCGACGCAGCCGATTTGCGCTTGACCTCTATAGCACCTACACCACCACGGGCAGACACAGACACTGATTGCGTAGATGTGAACGTACTTGGCCCCGGTGAGTGACCCATAACCTTACATCCTAATTCCATCACAGCATCTGGACTTATAAATAAACAAATGGTCGCGTCCTCCAAATTCCAAAACTCCAAAAATTGATGAATAAAATCACTAATGAAAGTGTTTCCATGAATTGTCATATATCAGGACCTACCTTGTACCTAATTCTAGGAGTCAACAAATAAATTTTGCATTTAGTAGATCGTATTCAGAATGAATAAAACCAAAGCAAGAAGTAGATTGTAAAGGCACATTCTGAACCTAGTATCTTTCTTGTTTTTTTTTCTCAGATGGCCTGACACCTCTGATGATCGCCTCATGCAGTGGTGAGACTGGTGAGGAGGAGGAGGGGGAGGAAGGTGTCATTGCCAACTTCCTCTGGCATGGCGCCGACCCACACCAGCGTACCGAGCGTGCAGGTGAAACAGCACTGCACCTGGCTGCCCGTTATGCCCGATCTGACGCTGCCAAGCGCCTTCTAGAGTCAGGAGCGGATGCTAATGCACAGGACAATGCGGGACGTACACCACTACATGCTGCAGTGGCTGCTGATGCACAAGGAGTCTTCCAGGTACACACATTTCAAAATAATATACAAATACAAATCATAGCTTAAAGCTAAGTGGAAAAAAATATCTGAAATTAGGAAGCTTTAATGTGATGGTAGATGTGGCATAACATAAGAGTACATAAGAGCACGTAAGAGTTTTAACTGACTCAAAATGAGACAAAGGTGGAGACCTTACAGACTATATCATCAGCAAAATAGCTAAAAAAAAATGGGTGTAATGCTGAGGATTATGCTGTATAATTGCAATACAGGCTATTAGATATAATATGCAGGTTTATCTTTGGGGAAATTTTTTTTATACATATGTCAAACAAATGCTACACCATTTTAACACAGTTTTTCTTGAAACTGAAATTTACCAAAGTGCTTCTGTGGATTGGATGTCAAAAGGTCAGCGTGTGGTTTGGCCGTGATTAAATTGTCTGAACCTTTCTTATAGATCCTAATCCGGAATCGGGCTACAGATCTGGACGCACGCATGAACGATGGCACAACGCCACTCATCCTGGCCACACGGCTAGCAGTGGAGGGCATGGTCGAAGAACTCATCAACTGCCATGCCGATGCCAATGCTGTTGATGACTCTGGTACGTGTTCATATATAATCATTACTGAAGAAAGAAAGGCAATTTATACAAATTGATTTGCTTAACTAGTACAACAAGAACACATGATCAGCGATGTCAAAAACTGTCTTTCTTATAGAGCAACTTAAAATCCAAATCCCAAAAAATACAAATTGCAACCAAGAGATCCCCCTATAGAAATAATAATGTTCACCCAATGCAATTTTTCCTTTATTAGGAGTGTCATTAAAATGAGAAATTCCTGTCTCTCTCTCTATAGGAAAGTCTGCTCTCCATTGGGCCGCTGCTGTCAACAATGTTGAGGCTGCTCTTGTGCTTCTAAAGAATGGATCAAACAAAGATCTTCAGAACAACAAGGTGTGTACATGTGCGCAGTGATGGGTTTGAACAAAGTTCAGTGTAGATGGTTTTGTAATCTGTTACTGTTTGAAATATTTCTATACCCAAATGGCATACCATTTACTGCATTATCCTGAAATCTACCTCTGTTTAACATTGAGATCTTGTATAACTTTGCAGGAGGAAACGCCCCTTTTCTTGGCAGCGCGTGAGGGCAGCTATGAGACGGCAAAGCTCCTCCTCGACCACCTGGCTAACCGTGACATTACTGATCACCTGGACCAGCTGCCACGTGACATTGCCAATGAGCGGATGCACCATGATATTGTTCGTCTGCTAGAAGAATATAACCTTGGTCAGTCTCCTTCCACTCTCACTCATTCACCACCGATCTGCTCGCCCGAGGCGTTCTTGGGCATCAGAGCTAGTCCTGGTAGCACCAACAACATGAATAATGCAAAGAAACCTCGCAAACCTGGAGGAAAGGAGGGAGGAAAGGAGATGAAAATGAAAAAGAAAAAGAACGGAGACACAAACATCCTCTCTCCAATGGAATCGGATGTCTCCTCACCTCCAATGATGACGTCGCCTTTCCAACAATCTCCACCTATCACCCACCACCTGCAGGGGTTGGCTGACTCTCAGATGGGGGGGCCTCACCTGGGAATGGCAAAGCCGTTTGATTCAGCTCCTCCACGTTTGTCTCATCTCGGAGTGCCTAATAATGGAGGTGGAGTGCCAACAGGGCCATGTGACTGGCTGGCAAGGGCACAGCAGCAGCAACAAGGGCCATTTTCAGCTCTAATGCCATCAATGCATCACGGAGCTGGTTTGCCACAAGTGATGGGCTACCCCACAATGCAAAGCAGCCACCTGGGCACACCAGCTCACCTGCTGACTAACCACATCCATCAAACCCATCTCCAGCACCAGAACACAAACTCTGCTCCCAATCATGGCCTCTCTCAGCACTTCCTGGGTGACATAATTGGGGCAGAACTTCAGTCCAACGCAATCCAAACTGTGCTGCCGCAGGAGACGCAGCACCTGCCCCAGCCTATGTCCAGCACGCAGTTTCTAACTCCTCCGTCTCAGCACAGTTACTCCACGCCGATGGACAACACTCCAAATCACCAACCACAGGTCCCAGATCATCCTTTCCTGACCCCGTCCCCTGGTTCTCCTGACCAATGGTCTAGCTGCTCTCCACATTCCAACTTATCTGACTGGTCAGAGGGAATCTCGAGCCCACCCACCAGCATTCATATGAGTCACATCCCTGAAGCATTCAAGTAATATAATGACAACAAATGAGGACAGTGATAACTGACTCTACTGCCAAAACATTTAGACTACTTTTGTATTAATTATACTTTATTCCCTAAACTGCTTATTTTTATTTATTTATGTGCTTTTGGACTACATATACTTTTTTTAATTTATGCATTTTATTTGTATTTTATGAACAGAAAAAAAAAACTACTGTCTGCTGAGCAAATATAAAATTTCCTATTTGTGTTAAATGCTTTGAGCTTTTTAATAGATTCTTTTTTTGAGATTCAGTATTAAGTAAACTTGATGTAAGCTTTTTTTATAAAAAACAAGCTTTAGATGTCTGTAAAAAATTTTTTAGAAAGGGTCTTAAAGTGTTGCAGGTTTTTGAATTTTTAACAGTGGTTAATGGTTCTGGCAATCCTTCTCTTTCTCTCCCTCTCTCTCTCTCACACACACACACTCAAAGACTGGATTGTGATATTTTGTGTTAATAACTCGATGTTATGAAACCGAATAATGTCTGTGAATGACACAAAAATTGAAGATTTCTATTTAAAATGTTTTCCTTTTTGAGTACACGGACTGCTTCGCAAAACAGTGTGTACAGTTTGTTTTATGATGTTGTGCATTCACTGCTGTGCTGAAATTTTGCAACACCTGAGTTGAGGTCAGATGGAGTTTCTGTGTATGTGGCAAAGTGATTTATTTATTCCTTTTAGTAGATATGCGTCTTCCTTTTACACCCGTCACAAAACTGTTATGTAAAATTGTAAAAGATTGAATTCTTATTGTTTTGTAAATTCACACTGGAGCCAAGTTTGCAACCTTCATGCTGGTTGTCAAAGACTAGATACTCTAGATATATGTACTAGATATATAGAAAGGTGTGTGTGTGTGTGTGTGTGTGTGTGTGTGTGTGTGTGTGTGTGTGTGTGTGTGTGTGTGTGTGTCTGGGCAAGACAAAGAATGTACACAGTCGTGTATGTGTTGCACTGTGATGACATTGTCCGTGGTTGTGTAAAGCAGCTGCTAGGTGTCTGACATGTTAAGTTTTATAAACACTGATCAAATGTTTTACTACTGACAGAATAATGATATATGCATTTGTAGCCTGTGTCCAATTATATGTACAATATTTTTCTTGAAACAATAAACATTTTGCTTTTACAATTATCTGCCCCACTAAAAGGTTTTTTGTCCAGATAATATAGTATACACTTTTATTTCTATTGAATCTAATCTATGAATCACAAATAGAACTGAAATACAGTCGGTCAGATACAAAGTGGGCTTCAGGGTGACTTTAGTGGGAGCACGTCTGGGGTGTTTTTTTGGAGTGAGAGTGCCAACATGTCCAGCATCAAGTCCAAACTGAGTTGTTTCATATTCTTCAGCGTTAAACTCTATAATTATGTACTATAGCCTCAGCAAATTCATACAATCACTGAAGCTTACATTTACATTTTCCAGACATAAAAGTAAGTAAAATCAGCCGGCTAGTTTGTTTATCGACAGAAAGGTGGCGTAGTGGTTAGCACTGTCACCTTGCACCTCCAGGGTCTGGGTTCAATTTCTGCCTCGGGTCTGAGTGCATGGAGTTTGCATGTCCCCCCCGTGCTTGGTGGGTTTCCTCCGGGTTCTCCGGTTTCCTCTCACAGTCTAATGGTCCTACCACAATGGGAATACAAGACCGTGGTCTCCATTGGCATCCTAGATGGATGGAGTTTGTTCATCACCGATTATAGCTATGTGTTACTTCTCTCACTCTGATCTCTCCCTGATGACTGTTCTTCATGAGACAACTCAATTTTTGAGGTGAAATAAATCATCGTTATCATTTATTGAAAATTGCTTTAGTCCCAACTCCCATTGAATCATGGTTCAGTCAACACAGATAGTTCATAAACGTTTAATGCCCTATAATACATGATTGTACCATAAGTGATCATATTATTATCAGTAACAATAAAGATATATTGTATTTAAAAAACGATATTCTTAAAATTTTATTCTGTCAAGTCACCACTAGAGGGAGGCAGACACTAGCATACATGTTGAACGATTATCTTGAACAGGCCAACTAAGTGATAATTAAAGGTTTGTGTTTTCTGGCATTTACACAACATACAGTATGGATGAAAATATAATGTTGCAGAAAATAATAATGTTAAATAGAAATATTTGATATTTGACCCAGGATAAAGCAGTATAGACAATGAGTGTGTGAGTGAGTAACAATTAGAAAAAAAATATCTCCTAGTTCCATGGGGTCAGTGTTGAGTAACAATGTGGAGTATTGAAGCATTTTCAGTGTTTAACAGCTTAATTACATCGTAATTACAAGACTTAATTGCACCTGATTCCTGACAAACTTTTGTTCTTTTTACATGACTGTGTGACACCCAGTGTCAAAACCTTATTTATGGGCTACCTTTCTTCATAATTGATGATATTCAAGTTTATTCTTATGTAGTAGTAAAGTCAAGACAAATTGACATTGTCGCAAAAGCAGCTTTACACAATAAAAAAATATGTAGAATGTAGTAGAATATGTATTAAATTTACAACACACTGTACTGTACTAGGATTTGTTATATATTTCAATTCTGGCACAAATTATTATTATTATTATTATTATTATTATTATGTTCCTTTTTTGTACATTACATACCACCTAAATTAGTTATGTTAACTATTTACACAACAGTACTCTTTACTATTTCAGTCTAAATGGTCAAAAAGTGATAATTCAGGATAACTTTGTAACAGTCAGTGGAGTCACCAGGATTGTGTATTTTCTGTATTCAGTTTGGTAAGACAAATGAAAGTTTTAAAAAGCATAAATGATTCAAGAAACTCAATTTTCCATAGTTTTGTCAGCTTTAAAAGTTAGCATCAGTAATACATTAGATTAGTTTTAATAAAAAAAAATGTATATAGTAATATCATGCTTTGATTAAAACAGAAAGTAGTGGCAGCAAAACAGGGGGAAAATGTGCTGAGTTTTGAAGATCATGAGAAACATTATCAGCAATTATACGCAATTATATTATAAGTAATACAAAACCTTCATTTTTTAGCATGCGCCTCCTTATCTATGAGTTTCACGTTCACTTTGGTAATAACTGCCTTCTATCATAGTACAGGTATGCACTGCATATATATTGATCCTTCAGGATAAATAAATTATCTATCTAAGTATTATAATATAATATAATATATTATATATTTATTATATTATTACACATTTATATTAAAGTGATTTTCGAATTGTTTTGTTTTAAAAAATATATGTTTAAAGTTAATATTATTAATATTAATTAATAGTAGTGTTAAATGTTTTATTGGTAGAAAGATTAACACTGAGAATATCATTGTGAATAAGCACCTTTACGCGTATACTCCATAAGTTGTTAAAAGGAGCATGATACGCCACCTCGAAATGTTTGTTGGCCTCACTGGCTATCCGTAGAAATAAATCCAGAGCATGTGCAGTCGTTTGGACAATTAAGCGCTAGGAAGCGTGTGACCCCGTTGGCTTTCCATACTGAAGGAACCTGCTCAATCCAATGGCGAGTCGATTTCTAAAGCCACAGCACCGCTCAATTCATCCTTAGCGACCAGGGTGAACGAGCTGCTGGGCAATATGCAGCTTTACTGACATTTTACTGGAAGACGTTTTATTTCGTTTAGGTGTATTTGTGTGTGTAATTGTCATGTAGCGGAGGCCGCAGTGCTGGGCTGGGAGTCTGTTGCTAGGCGGACAGGGGAAAGCCTGCTTTACAGTTATTACATTGTAACAGGGAGTGTTAAAGACTCACGACGGCGTTTATTCAAATCCTGAATAGTGGATTGTTCACATCTGGAGGTAATTCGACTTCTGCGTGCTTTTCTCACCTTGATTTGTTGCTGCGATTTTGACCGGTTGTCAGGTGTAGCGTTATTATTTATCCATCCCGTCAGTCCAGCGTGTGTGTGTGTGTGTGTGTGTGTGTGTGCGTGTGTGTTCATTCATTTATCCATTTATCTGTTTATTAATAAACAGAATGCAGATACAAAATATAATTCTAGTGGATAAATGTCCTGTTAATAGAGGCATCCAAAATTAATGCTAGTACTGTCCTAAGTTAGCCATCTTAGCTAGCAGTAAGCCAATTAAATGCATTGTGTAGTACGATGAACAATAAAACATGTCAAAATATCCAAATATCACCATAAAAACGAATCAAATATTTAATATTTTAATTTATATACTCAGCATATATGGTAATAGGATTTAGCAGAGGTTGTGTATTATATATATATATATATATATTTGATGGTTTATGTATAACTAATGTTTTATAAATTACATACTTTTATATTCTGTAATTAGCCAGCAATGCAACTTGGCTAACAACTTCTTATAATTATAATAATAATAAAAGTATTATTATAAAATAAAAGAATGAGTCTTTTAACCTTTGATTTTAATTAATGAAAAGTATTGCAATTTAAATCACAATCATGAGAAGTGTCAAAATAGTTACATCTTTTTGTTATTCAAAGTTTTCTAATGTATAATAGAAAATACAGTTACTGTAATTCATCACCCTATAAACGTAATATATATCCAATCACTAATGTGTTTCTAATGTTTCCTATATGAATTTACATATGTTTGTGTTCTATTAATAGCTAACATGGAGTCTATTAAAAACATATTCAGTAATGCATAATTGTGTCTCTGTTCCTAAATATAACAGAATGAGGCTGAGTAACCGTTGATTTTAAATATCTATAAGTAAATGACAGATGTGTGCTGTTACATTTGTTTCATATGCAAAGAGTCCAAATAAATTTAACACAATAATTTTTCGCCAGTGTCACAAACAATACAAGCAGTTTTGTGGCGAGAACCCACTGTAGTTTGTTTGATGCTAATTGTAGGTCATAAGCTGTAATTGCATGTTAGGTACATATCCTCAGACCCAAAACATGTGTTGGCTGATTCACAGCATTTGCGGTTAGCGGAAATAATTAAAACTTAGTTTGTTCCTAAAATGTTCTTTAAATAAATTTAAATGACAGTCAGATTTAACATGCTAATGCAGCTGTTCTGTGTACGTCATCCCTGTTAATTATTCACGTTACATACATAACACAGTTTTGCTTGTTGTCAGAAGGAAGAAGAGAACAGATCAGAACAGAATCACTTTTACATAAGACTGCCAAAGATGATATACATAATATAAAATAAAGAGGTGCCTGATAGAGAACATAAACAAGCTACATGGTGAAATTTTTTTTTTTAAATTAAAGGCAGAATTTCCACTCAAGCATACATATCGAAAGTTAAGTAAGTTTAAACAAAAATAAACAATGTTAAACATAAATGATTGGTTTATGCTTAGGGTAAAGTGATTAAATTACATTCTTAAATTACATGATTAAAAAGTACATTCTGAAAGTTTATTTTAATAGAATTGACATACAATGTACAATGACCTCAAGTAATAATTGAGCAAACATTTTTTCAAAATAATTTTAAACACAGGTTTAAAAATAGTCCTCGCTCTTGCAACTCATATTTTGTGCACATAACATCTGTAATATCTAACAATGTTAACAAAGTCCTATATAACCTTAGATTTGCAATGTTGACGTAGCTCTTCAATTCACACTGCATGTATGCGAATTTGAAGGAGAACAAGGTCACTGCAAAATGGTAGTTCTATATTCATTGGTAGATTGTGCTATATAGTTTATACATTGCATTTTGGATTTGGAATTACATTTGTATCATCATTTTGTCGAAAGCTATACTGTATTTGTGACCAAATCTGAACCTCCAGGCAGAGGCAATCATGGTTTGCTCCGAAATATACTGACACGTAGCAGAATCCACGATACTGTTTATCCTCCCTTTCTCTTTGTGAAATGTTGTCAGGAACATAGCGTGTATCAGACATCCATGTGCTGCAACATCTGCTATCTGTATTTCCACACTTATTTGACACGTATACCACTTATACAGTATGTAACATAAAGCAGGATGAAAGTTTTTAAATGACTACTAAGTTAAGTTGATTATCAGGTCACTGTGTGTCTGTGTGTGATGAGTTTGTTCTGTTTTCTAAAGGATGGATGCAGATGGAGGGGATGGAGGCCTCGAGATTAAAATCGTTTCACCAGAACTTTACGACTCGGCCCGGGCAAAAATCGACGCCAACCTACGCTGGCTCTTTGCCAAAGCTTATGGTGAAGGTAAACAGATTTTTGTGGCCTGTTTTTTTTGCTCATGTGGGTGTGGGGGTGTTTGTGTGTGTGTGTGTTTCAGTGTGGAGAGCACAAGAGCATGAAAGGAGCTAGAAAGGCATAGAGCTTTTTCCCAGATTGTAAGTCAGCAGTGGTCAATTGTGTGTGGATTGCACTTGGCGTCAGGCCTCACTGCATACCAGTCTTCATTTTGTATGTGTGTGTGTGTGTGTGTTTGTGGGGGGTGGGGGGGTGGGAGTGGGGAGTAGAGAGTGGTATCATTCAGGCAATATCAATCTACAGTAATACAATTACTATGTATGCAAATGAATGAAGCATAGTTTACGTTGTTTATGCTCACATTGTCTGTGGCTCAGGCAAAAATAACTGACACTGGTGTTGTACAGTATAGTCTGTTCTCTAAAGTTAATCTAAGCTAACTTCATTGATGGCTACACTGAGAACATGTTGTCCTATATTCATGTTGTAGCCAGGTATCTTTACTCTATGTTTGCAAATGGTGTATTTTGAATAATTCCGTTCTGTAACAACTTCAGACTTTTTCAGACTGCAGTCTTTCCTCTCAATTTGCTAATTGAATGATAAAAGCTGGGTTTGCAATTTTTTTTATCTGATACCGCACCAATCACGACCGCTTCTGCAAAGTAAATCAACAATGAGAAACGAACAGCTAATATTCCTATTTTTCTTGAGCTATGCAACAATCAAAGCAAATTATGAAATTCTGGCCTGCGATTGCAGCAAACAGGATAATTATAAATCCCTCCCCCCATCTGGTCTTAACTTGATAAGGCCTGTTGAAATAAAAGATTTTGAGAGTGCAGCTTTAGAGTGAAATGTACCCATTTTATTCTGTATGTACCTTTGAGATTGAACTATTTTTTTCAAAGTTCAAAGTTCAAGCTTCAAAGTTCCTGTATTTTACCACTTCTTAAACAAATTAACATAGGTCTCAGAGGTTTCCCAAAAGTCTGATCTTTTGGACTGACTGTCCACACTGTTATTTGCAAGTGATCAAACAAAAATATGCATATGACAAAAATTGGATTTGGAATGGCAGTCTGAACACGGTCTAATGCTCCATCTGAAAAAGCCCTCAGATAATGCATTCCTCATTCTTTGCCCTCCTTTTATTTCACGCTAATACTGGGCTATGCCCCACCGGAGAACAGCAGAGCTGAGGTACAAGCTGTGGGAGGAGCTCTTCATAAATATGGTCACAATATTTAAACCCTGGCTCATACAAAGAAAAAAAGCAGAGAATGTTTTCTCTCTTGTTTTTTGTATGCTCACAGAATATATAGGTCTCATATAAAGGTCTATAAATTACTAAACAAATGACTAAAGAATTTATCAGAATAGCTTTTCTTTAACATTTTATCCTAGCTAACTATAGCTACTACCATGATAATCTCCCTGAAGTGAATTGTCCTTGGTGTTCTGAGCAATGTAAACAGGTGATTAATTTATTCTTATTATTTATTCCTGCTTAACGTTTCCATGAATCATCCGACCATTTTATATTGACTGATGTTAGACTATCTAAAAATTAAACTTTCTAAAGAATGAGGATAATTTTTAAAGTAGAGGATCATTTTTATGCATAATTCAAGTGTTGTTGCGAAAGCAGCGTTATAAGAAAGTATATCAGAAAAGACAACATACTAGATTTGTTTGTGTGGTGATTGTGTGGTTTTACGTGTGTCCCTAAGTGCTTTATGCTTGCAGGAGAGTGACTCAAGTCTAATCGCACAACAGAAATAACAGCATCAGTATGACATCATTAATCCTTGTGTACAAAGCAGTGTGTGTGTTTGTGTGTCTTACTCATGAGAAAAACACTATATGGCCAAAGGTTTGTGAAGACCATCACACCCTTACGTTGAACTGTTGCCATGAAGTAGGAAGCACACAGTTGTATGTTGGAATGAATGATTTTAAGTTAGAATATTTTCTAGATATACTCTATGTACACTATGTACATTTTTTTAATTCTCTTGGACATGGGTGACCGTAGGCTCATCTGGTGCATTACTGTGCACCAGTAAAATATTCAGAAGCTATCCACAGTACTGGAAAGAGTGGAGAGCAGCTCATGCTCAAGTCCACATTCACCAATCATTTAAACACAGCTTTGATTATGGCTAATGTTAGCTAAAAAGATAACTTGATTCTACCGCAAGGCTAAATCCTAAATCCCCCTCTAGCACCTGATCAAGGGCACTACTTGGTATGGAACAAGGGGCTTTTACACCCTACATAGCGCACCAGCTTTCCATTTTATGCTATTTGAGAGTCAAGCATGGGAACCACTAGTTAGCTGAGGCTATTCTAAAGTGAAATAGTAAAGTAAAGCAAAGTAAAGCCTTTATTTGTCACATATACATTACAGCACAGTGAAATTCCTTCTTCACATATCCCAGTGCAACTGGGATCAGTGCGCAGGGTCAGCCATGATACAGCGCCCCTGGAGCAGATAGGGTTAAGGGCCTTGCTCAAGGGCCCAACAATGGCAACCTGGCTGAGCTTGGAATCGAACCGCCGATCTCCCGATCAGTAACTCAGTGCCTTAGCCCTCTGACCCACCACTGCCCACTAAGTGCTAAATAAACTGCTAAATAGGTGGAGACATAAAGCGAAACTTACTAGAATTACAGAACTGTCCACCGCGTACATGGTTTATTATCCTCGCCTTTAGGGTACATAGTACTGGCAAGAATTTTAAACTACTTTCGCCCCTGCTCTTGGATTTATGGCTATAAATGTGAAAGACTAGTGGTGATGAAACAAGTTTTTTGTTTTTTAAGCTTTTTTGGAACAAAAGCATATTGCAAGACTGTTTATAAAGATACGAGCAACTGTATTACAAATCTGGATAAAAATTTTAGGTTTATTTTGTAAGGAGAGAGATTCAGGAATGAACTAGAATTCAGACAGCAGTATTGACTCTAGAGAAACTGTGAACCCTCATACTGACACCATTTGGGTGTTGTTTACAATCTCTCACAGCTCTATCAGGTCCATTTGGCTGAACATCAGAGCTACACTGTTTCCCAACAGATCCAGTGTCCATTGATCTTTATTACACTGCGGCCACTTTTGAGAGGATAAGGACCGATGTTGCAATGATCAAATGTATTTTAAAAGATTGCTTGTCAGCCGCTTTGACATCATAAGTTTTGTTGACAGGCCGATATGTTCTTGGATTAGTTCTAGTACCGTCTCTCCCCTTGTTCTGTCATTGCTTTCTTGTCCTATTGTGTTAGGACATAGGGAGAGAGATTTCTTTCTTTCTTTCTTTCTTTCTTTCTTTCCAGAAGCTTTATTAGGATACATTCACATTTCCACCATGAAACTCAAATCTGATTTTTTTCCCCCTAATATGATTTGATACTTTAGGGCTTTGCGAATGTTTAAATTTGATGTTTTTCAGATCAGATCTTAGTCAGCCTTCTGAATATTATTCCTGCATTGCTTTTCATAAAACTATCTCTGAATCCAAATGATTAATTGCCATAAAGAATTGATAATCGATAATCTTTGTGTTGGTTAATAATGCTCTATAGCTTACATATTTATTAATTTATTTTCCAACGGAAGGTGTAATTGTAGTTCAAAGTTTTAAAAAAGGAGGTACTGATATCTGGAAAGAGACAGCCATGGAGTTTTTCCAGGAACTGTGCTATGTTTTATTTTCTTTGGCTGGAAAAATGTGTTTTGGACTAGTATTAAATATTAGGCTAATTGTAGTGAAACAAGATGTGTGCGTAAATAGTTGAGCTACAGTCTGAGTTTTTTTTTTTTAATGATTATTAATTAAATTGTTTTGATCTGAGTAGGTGGGTTTCCAGCACTGCGTAACCAGTGAGAGAAAAGAGAGATATTTTGTGCGTGTGTGTTTTTGTTAAGAATGATCAAAATATATAATGGCCAGATTGCAGTTAATCAAAAATCCAATGATCTGAACCATTTTTAAAATTCTGTTTGTTTAAACTCATTAATTCTGCTTGTTTGGATTGTGGAGCTATAAAACTAGTTCAGTCCCATTATCAGTTAAGAAAAACAGGTGAAATTTGCAACCCTAATTTTGGCTGTTATGCACTTGTGTTATGATTCATTCACCCTCACTTCAGATGGATTTTTCTAATAAAACCTTATCACTAATGACCAATACCACAGGTGTCAGTACTCTGTGCTGAGGGAATCCTCTGGGAAGTGAGACTAGAATAGCGCTTTTATGAGTCTGTCATGCTTAATCTACTTAAGCACATGATTAACTGCTGGTTATAGGTAGCCTCAAGCTTAGTAAAAATAAGGGTTTAAGCTGTGTTGTCTGGAGTGGTCCTGCGAGCACAAACTTATCTGTTTAGGTGGATTTAAAACAGCTAATCTCTAAATTAGCTTGGAACTCATTTCTAGACCATCTCTGTTGTGAGTGGATGATGCAGTCATCTACAATAACTGCTGGAAGTTTAGAAACATTCCAAGAGCATTGGCTTCAACATTTTTAGTTGTTAAGTGATGACACAAATTTTCATACCATTTGTTTTTCGTTATAACTGAAGAATTATGTATAAGATACATTAGCTGTTATCAGAATGTTTCAGAAGTATTAGTGGTTCCAATATGCAGTGCTGTTGCTGTGGCGGAGCATTGTGGGTAATGCAGTTCCGATTCGACTCAGGCTACTCTTTGTCTGGCTGCATCAGAAGCAGAGATAATTGCTTTAAGGCATTTTTTTTTATATCCAAGAGCGGGTATTATTCATGGCGGAATTGAACTGTATTCTGCATATTGTGCAGCCTGCATGAAAGTCTCCTTAGCAGTCCCTGACACAACGCTGATGGACACTCAGTGAAGCCGGTGTTTCTATGAGTTCAAAGCATTTTTTAGTATGTGTTTTAATAGGATAAAAGATTAATATTCGTTTGGCTAATATGCTTTTAACTTGCTTTTTTGAGGCCAACCTGAAATCAGCGCCTCTCTGGTAGTAAATGCAACCTTTATGGAAAGTCTTGTTTTTTGTCCCACATCTTGAAACATGGCTTCTTCTCACCATGATTGGTAGTTCTACTGAACAGCGGAACCTTGTGACAAACCACCAGTCAATGAAAACAGTGAACACGAATGACATCTCAAGCATATTTAGTCAGCTCATTGTCTGAGTAGCTTAGTCCCAAACAGTTTTAGTCACTAATATATCTTACCAGTATATCTTATCTTATACAGTACCAGTCAAAAGTTTGGAGACACCTTCTAATGTTTTTTGTTTAGGGATTTCCTTTCTTATTTTAAACTATGAAATAACATATAAGGAATTATGTAATTAAGTAACCACAGGAACAATAGTCATTTGGCATTTTAAGACATGAAGGTGCTTTAATAGGTCTTGCAAGAACAGAATCATCAAGTGCATTTGCAAAACCCCTCAAGCACCGTCATGAAACTGGCTCTCATGAAGACCATCCCAGGAAAACAACACCAAAACTACCTCTGCTGCAGAGGAGAAGTTCATTTAGAGTTACCATCCTAAAAAAATCACAGCACCTCAGAATAGAGCCATTATTAAGGCTTTACAGAGCTTAAGCAATTTTTTGGAAGCCTTCAGCACTGTTTTACGATAATTAAAGAAATATAAATAATAATAAAAATCAGGAAAGAGCATTGAATTAGTAGGTACTGGTACTGTGTATATACATATAGAGTTTATGTTTTGATTAGTTTTAGAAATTTGTTCTACAGGTATCTAACATATCCATCTAGCAGCTTAGCTTAAAGTACAGAAAAGGTTAATGTTGACCTGATTTTAAAAAAAGTGTTTTGGTGCTTATACATATGAGAAGCGATTGAAACTTGAACAACCCTGTGAATGAGCTGTTACTATGGAAAGTATGACATTTGTGTCATCAGTGTAGATCTTGCATAATTAGCCACTTTGTGTATTAGGAATGGTCTTTAGTATACAAGATGACTGAAAAGCTTAGAATGTTCTGTTTAATTGTATTTATTCTGTCTTTCTTCTTATGGCATACTCTGCTAATGTATGTCCCATTTTTAATCTTTCTCTTTTTCTTCCTCTCTCTGTCTCTTGGCAGATCATGTCCCGGACGATTTGAGAGACCCATTCTACGTGGATCAGTATGGTGTCGAGCACATTAAGCCTCCTGTGCTGGAGCTGCTGCTCTCGGCTGAGCTCTATTCACGCGTGTGTGCCTTCCTCTCGCTGGGCGAGCAGTCGACTACGCGCCACACACACCACTCGGTCCTGCAGGTGCTTGCCCGTCAGTCCATCCACGTCCTGGAGCCTGACGGCACGCCTGTAACGCACCACGACCTCATCTCTACCCCCATCAGGATGGTGAGTGTGTTTGGAGGCTGACCCCTGACCTTTTGCCAAATGGATTTGTGCATAATGATTGCTGTGTTTGTGTCAGTATGGGAGAACCAGCCTCCCACACGATGACCATCTGCTCACAGCCTGCATGTATATGTGTCTCTTGCTTTGTGTAATGAGAGCCGCACAATAACCAAAATTTTCACTTCGGCTATTACTGGGCCTCATCTATTTATTACGTAATATTGTAAACTGTTCCTAGGAGCAAGTCTGAAATCCTGAATTAAACCATGTCTCAGTTCAGTGAGGTAGAGTGGAACATGAATGACTGAATATATATTTTAATGAGCAGGTGGTGGAGGCTACTGTGGGGGTAATATTTGGTCGGTTAAAACAAACCAGGTTGAGAGACTAAATACATTCTCAGTCAGACTTAGGGACTGATTCATTGTATGTTATTGGGTTTAGAATTAAGAATTGTTGTTTTATTATTTGACATCAAATATGCAAGGATGTAAACCCAAAACAGCATTCACCTGCCTTAAACTTATGAGGCTTGTATTAACTAACTGCTCTTCTGATAAACCCATCCAAAAACACTACTGGAAAACTATAGATTTTTCTTGTTGAGGGATAAACATAAAAAGATATGTTTGCCACATGTGAATTATTGTGTAGTGTTTTCAAACCTGTCAAACTTTGTAGTAAAACCTGGAATTTTGATAACAGAACACAGTTAAGAGAATAAAAACTACGTGTAATAGTGGTGCTTGTGAAGCAAAGCATCACTTGTATTATCTTGCAGGTTGATTTTTCTTTATCCTCTTTTTTAATATTCTTCTTTCGTACAAACGTTGGTGCAAAACTGGTCATGTATCGTTTGTCATAGACCCATGAAAGAGGTATCAAATTGTGTGGCTTAATCTGATGGTTGGGGGTAAATTGTTCTGCAAAGGGCAATTTACTGGCCAAAAAAAAATCCTATAGACTTAACATTGAGACCAACTTTGATGGATTCTAGCACAGAGCAAGAATTTTGTAGAAATATAAAATCTGCCACATTTGAAGAGGCTTGCAAACTGTTAGAACATACCCCAGAAGAGGGTATAAGTTGTTCCCCTGGGGTCCAAATTTGCCCCATTGACATATTATGGTAAAGGTACTTTACTTTTCACCAGGAAACAGGAAGTGGTCACAGTTGCATTTCCTTTAAAGAGAAAAAAATTAGGCAAATATGAAGTATATATTAAATATAACTTAGAATTATCAGTTTGTGTCTATGGTCAAGCTAGAAAGTTTTCTTAGTATGCAGGAGCCATGATTGGACTTCCTGCTTTACATCTGAAATGCTGACCTCTCAGAACATCCTTTAATCATCCTTTAAAGTGCTTTGCAGCAAGGTCAGGACTGCACGGGGGACGTGGCAATAACTCCTGGAACTTCTGCAATGTGTAAGAGGTGTTCGAGAATGATACAGTATGTACTGTTCACATAGACCGATGTGTTGTTGACAAGTTCAGTTGATTTTCAAGTATCAGGCAATCAGAATGCTTGATGTTCCGGTTTGACTTAAACACCCCTTGCATAACAAAATCATCAAACCTGAGCATATCTACAGGTACACTGATGTTGATTTTTGACTGTGTGTGGCATTTGTGTGTTTTTGTGTATACAGAGCTCCCATATTCCTCTGATTGATGCCCTGATGCTGGCATGTACGATGGAGATGATGAGTGTAGAGCAGGTGATGTCATGTCTTAAACGCTTTTCCACTTTCTCCCCAACCAAAGAGCTGCAGCGGCCCTTCCACATGGAGGAGGCCATGCTCTTTTGGATCAACAAGGTCAGTAATTCTGTCTGTGTGTGTGTTTATCATTTATGGACATTACCAGCCACATTAGAGTTATGACCAACGAACTAATTTTTGGTTAAAGATGTTACAAGATATAACATTGTTGAACATACAAAATTTTGCAAAAACCTCGCTTACACTGTTTCACTTAACTGCCAATTCTGAATGACTGTAAAAACCTTGGGCAGGAAATGACAATGTGGGAGGCAGGTACTGTACTAAAAGCTAGGAACGCTCCAATACCACGATTTGTCAGTTTTGGTGATTAACAGATTAGATCTTATCAACTGTTCATAGGAGATTATTTTGGATACTTTCAGCATTGTTTTACACTGTAGAAAGAAATAAAAATCAAGTACGACCATGGAATTAGAAGATTTGTCTAAACATTTTGAGTGTATAATGCATATTTATAAATTCTTTTGACTTTAAAGAAGAACATAAATTTGCCACCACTGTTAATGTTTGAAAAGCATGGATAAAATCTTTTAGGAATCGACCGCTTTAGTAGCACTGTTTCTGTTTCACAAGATTTAATTTGTGCACATGCATATGACTGCATTTTCACTAACAATGCAGTTATCGTTCCCAGGCTGAAGTTTACAACACCGTTGCCTGCTTCTGTCTATCAAATAAAATAAATTGTTGTATCAGGGGCAGTGGTGGCTCAGAGGGCTAAGTTACTGATCGGAAGATCGGCGGTTCGATTCCCAGCTCAGCCAGGTTGCCATTGTTGGGCCCTTGAGCAAGGCCCTTAACCCTATCTGCTCCAGGGGCGCTGTACCATGGCTGACCCTGCGCTCTGACCCCAGTTACGCTGGGATATGCGAAGAAAGAATTTCACTGTGCTGTAACGTATATGTGACAAAATAAAGACTTTACTTTACTATTTCACTTTGATGTCCAGAATGCTAGAATGCTTTGGAGGTGACTGACAAGCAAACGACATACTGAAAAACTAAGACGCACCAAATAGAGAGATGTACTGCTTGGCTTTGTTAGCAAGTCAGACCAAGACATGCACTGTAACTTAGCACGCAAACTTAACCTTACTCTTACCTGCTGACATTAAACTTGTCAAGGAGAAAGCATAAGCTGACTGGATCGTCTCCCACATTTCATTCTCATGGTGTTTTTTTGTTTTTCTTTGTTGGTGACTAGATATATTTATCCTTTTCGATATTGAGCACATTTAGACATGAGGGGGAGTAGGGGAAACTTGTGTGCTGAGTGGAGACTCCCCTTAAAGTAGTAAAATAGCAGTAGTAAAGTAAGAATTTTATGAGTAGATGAGCATGTTAATGGATGATTATATATATACAGTACAATACTGTACATCTTTAACTAAAAACCAGCATAAATGCACTCTCTTCTTAAAGTTCCACAATTATACTCCTTTTTAAATTAGTTAATATAAGCCTCATAGGTCTCCTGTGTCTATTAATTATTTAACTAAAATAAAGCTCATATCATTTGGACATGCCTGATTTTCTTTCACTTTCACTCTTTTATAAATGTCATTCACCTGGTGTATTAACACTCCTCTGGTGATGTGCATTTTCTTAGTCAATCAGGACACAGAAACACATGATTTTGTGAACATATATCCTCCTGATGTATGGAACATTATAAGGCATTTTCCAACCCATATTGTGACTAACAAACCGCATAGAAAAGGGATTTAATATGCCACTAATATGCTTTAGTCTTTAATCTTTAGTTCATATCAGTCCCGTTTTGAATTTTAGATTACTAAACAGGTGACATTGAGGTGGTGCTGAAGTAACACTCTTATATCCACATACAATGAATCTGTTGCTACTAAAAGCCAATTTGGCTATATTAGACTCACTGTGTGCCTAAATTAAGCAAACTAGCTTATGAAGCAGTAACTTTAAAATATTACCACTTACAGATTTAGCATCCAGACCTGAGCTTTAGTATTTTAATAAAACAAACTTGAAATTGTCCCTTGTTAACAAGGCAGTTGATGTGAAATTATGAACTCTCTCTCTCTTTTAGACACACTCACACGCATACATGCTTCAGGCTAGATGTAAATAAACGTTGTGCTTCACACAGAAAGACTCTCCTGGTCAGTAAGCTGAGCCCCGAGCTAGAGCTGAATCTGATCACCTTTTATTTCAGAAACATTGTATATGATGTCACAGACAAAACAATTCAGAAGACTGATTTAAAAAAAAAGTAGAAAAGCAAGAAAAAAAGAGAGCGGTTTTGTTTTTGTCATCTTTTTTTCATGAGTATGTCACAGTCCAGAATGATCAAAAAGTAAATTTTGTATAATTGGTCCCCTTTAAATAACTACACTGTACATACACAGAAGGCTTTACAAGTTCTTTTTTTTATTTTTTTTTTTTGGATTTTTTCCCCGATTTTCTCCCTAATTTAATCGTGTCCAATTCCTCCCCGTCACTAGGGGGCTCCCACATTAAGGCTACTACTACCACTCAGCCGGGAGGGCCGAAGACTATCACGTGTTTCCTCCGAACCACGTGACGCCAGCCGACCGCATCTTTTTCGAACTGCTCGCTCGCGCACCGTTGGGGACGGCGTAACACACTCGGAGGACAGCGCTATCCGCTCCCTCCGCTGCGCGAGCTCACAGACGCCCCTGACTGGCTGTAGAGCCGTGATTAATGTCGGAGCACTAAGTACCTCTCATCCCTCCCCTCTGAGAGAGCTCGGCCAATCAGCTCTCTCTAGACCTCCGGCTGCGAGAGGTTACAGCACCACCCGGGATTCGAACTAGCGATCTCCGGATGATAGGGCGAGCGCTTTACACACTGCGCCACTCGGAGGCCTGGCTTTACAAGTTCTGAAAGTTTGAACGGTGTCCAAACTTTTACACATGCCACATTTATTTTTGTCCTTAATTATTTTTAAAGGCTAATATGAATTATATATTTCACAACAGCTGCAGTTGTTTTTACTTCTGTTCACTTAAAAAACAATAAAATATGTTATTTCACTATAATGGTAGAATGCCTAACATTTTGATAGCTCCTTTGTGAGAGGTCTTGGGTTATTTTTAAACTGTAAGAAAAATATATTTGGATAGTAATATGGAAAATATTAATAACCAATGCAGTAGGAACCTGGAAATACATGATGTTCCTATATGGCAACAGCTGACATTTTCAAGTCCTTCTCTGTGTCACATTCTGCTAGTGATGGCTCATGGTGATAGGCGTGGGCTGAAGGGGCAGGCAAAAACGCAGAGGGTTGTGTGAAACGTAGAGAGTCTTTTATTTAAACAAAACAGAACATGAACTTTAAACAAAGTATGTTGGCTAACAGAATAAGAACTAGGCATGTTAGTATCATGTTAGTAGCAGGACAGACTAAGAACTAAACATTCTACAGTGGGACTTACAGTACACAAGGGAAAACCAAACAGACTAAGATACAAACTAATACATTTAACAAAGACAGCTCCACAAAACATATGCCAACTTAAAACAATCACAAACTAAATCAGAACATAACCAAACAAAAGCCCACTTAACATAACAAATGCTCGACCCAGTTTCCCAGAACAAACAGCTATTTATAGAATGTCTAATTAGCTACCTCGGTTCAGGTGAGGACTCATCACCTGAACAAGGTGCCTTCTGGGAAACTGAGTCTACAAACAAAAACTACAAAACTAAACACAGTTCCCTCTAGTGGTGAACCCTCACATTCTGATTTTAGTCTTGCCCCTGAGACTGGTATAGTGCTGTGAATGGACAGTGATTGCATTTCAGTGTGACATGATAGCAACGCATGGATGAAGGTGAAAGACAGTGGGAATTAAAATATGTTGATTTCTGAAGCAAAGTGTATGTTTAATTCAAAAAAGGAATCTCCTGTTGATTTGGTGAGATATGTTTTCATTATATATT
Organism: Clarias magur; assembly: GCA_013621035.1. Taxonomy (NCBI): domain Eukaryota; kingdom Metazoa; phylum Chordata; class Actinopteri; order Siluriformes; family Clariidae; genus Clarias; species Clarias magur. Next base: position 215,296 of record QNUK01000410.1, read on the forward strand.
ATTAAACAATAACATTTCTGTATTGTATTTGTTATGACACTTGGTGTTTAAAGATGGTCATGTGTGTGTGTTTTGTAGGTTATTTCAAGAACCAGAGAGATCTGTGAGAAGGAGTTTAAACTGAAACAACAATTGATGGACTCACCATGTCATCAAAAGGTACAATTCACCAATCTCACATCTGCCTGTCTGCAGAATTCACCTAATCATGATTATTTAGCACTGTTCCCCTTAGTTGATTCAGGAATGGTGAATTGTGATTGGCAAACAATGCATCATGACAAAACATATAAAAACTAATCTATTAGAAGCTTGATTGTAGGGTATGAAATTCTATGGAGCACACATTAGGCCACAGCATACTTTTTGTAGTGATGATGTCTGTAAGTATTATGTAAAGACAAAACCCCATTTTTATGAGCATTCAAACTTGCACACTTTCTTTGGTTTTATATAAGCTACAGGCGTGAAACAGTACACATGTGTTTAACATATCATTCAGTGTGCCTAGAATCTAGAGATGGAAATCACGAGTCACCACTTGATACCATATTAATATTAATATTAACAATATTAATGCGGATTCGATTAATATTGAAATTCTGTAACTATCGCGATTTTATAAATATCCTGAATTGATATTATATATTTTTTTATTTTTGCTATGGAGACCTTGACCAAAAGTTTTAGTAGTAGCTGTTTTACCGAAAGTAAATAGCTTTATACTGTAGCTAAATTGAACATGAGTAATTAAATGCAACCCATTCCTTATAACATTAGTTTTCTAACTTAAAAATTAAGCACATTATTTAAACAATAAAATCTAACTTTAAATACAAGAGTTTTCCTTAAAACCTGACAGTAGAATTCAGACGGTATGGCCCCTGGGGACAAATTCTTAATGGACAATGCAGCGAATGTCGCTTCTTCTCAGGATTCTACCCACACACACAAGTTTCATCATCGGTAATCCTCAATATGAAGGACAGGTCATCCACGGCACGCTGCCAGATTTCTTGACAGACTTTGACTGGATGTTCCTTCTGCTTCTGGGTCAGCAGCTTTGGGGACGAAGTTTTCAACAACACGGTTCAAATCACATGTGAGGATTGCCTAGACGCTTCTGTATGATATGCCGCATATCATGTCAAACATCTCTGTGGAACATTTGCCCAATTTTACCAGATTTTCGCATTCTAACTTTTCAATGGTGAAATTATAGATGAGGTAATGCAAATGGTAGAATAGTACCCCATTGCCTTTACATGCATTTCTCATGCGCTCAGGAATTGCCACTCTTTAAAAGTTTGCGCAAGTTTACATGTTTACAAGTTGAATTCATAATAAATTTAAATTTATCTCAACGTACCAATCCAAGACTTTTGTGTACCATTACACCCCTAATAAGCCATCATGTGCTCCATGTCCTAATAAAATTTCTGAATAGTTTACACAATCACAGAAATAAAGAAGAAGCACATAAACAAATGAGAGGATACAGAGAAGAGAAAATGCTTATTTTATTTGCATATTTCCATATTTATAAAGGAAAAATGGTCACAGCTGGTATATGACACTATTAAATTAATGTAAAGTTAAGGGCAGACAGTGCAGACAAGGTTATCATGCTAATGAAACCTACACAATGCATTTTTGTGTCTTTGTATCGACTTGACTTTGTGCCTGCTCTAACAGCTGCTTCTGAAAGTCAGCCATGTTGAAATAAATTTGCTTGGACATGGCTCATTTTAATGACCAATCACAGGCTTGAAGATGTAGCACGTTCATCCTTGAAGTTCAGCCTGCTGCCACGTACACTACATAGCAAGTGCATTTTGCACTGTTTGCTCTCCAGTTATGTCAATTGTTTGTGAAAGCCAACAAAATATTAATTCCATGCGAAGCATGCTACAAGCCTGTACACACACTTTGGTTGAGAAGTGTGTCAGGCTTTATTCAAGCAACCTCTAGCCTTTCCCTCACCAAAATAAGATTATAGTATCTCACCTGGGACATGAAACAACTAATTAGTGATGTTAAGAAGATGGGTTTTTTTGTCTAGTCTTATATACTGCTAAGTGACTAATGTCTTCCTGTGACAAATGCCCAGAATGACAAAATAGCATGCTTCTGCCTGGGATTGTCTTGTAACTAATTGTTTAGTCTAGTCTACCTCCTTGGTGTTTAAACTCTCACCTTTTACCTTTTTTGCAACTCTTCCTATCCGTCTTCTTTTCCCTGTCCCTTCCTGTTGGATAGTCTCCCTCCAAATGGTACTGGAAGCTTGTGCCTGTAAGTTATATGGCACCTCCTTTCTGTCTCCTGGCTTAAACGTGTGTGTATGTGTGTGTGTGTGTGTGTGTGTGTGTGTGTGTGTGTGTGTGTGTGTCTGGTTGGCAAGGCAGGGAGATTGGTGTGTTTGTCAGATCTGTAATTGTGTAGTCATGGTCAATGTTACCATAACACATCACTCATTCAACCACAAGTATTTATCTCTTGTCTTTCTGTCTGCTCTTTCTTGTTTTTTCTCTGTCTTTGTCTGTTTCCCCTGATTCTGTTCTCTTTCTCTACCTCACTTTCTTCCTGCATGTGCCTGTGTCCTCATCTCATTTCACTCTCTCTGTCAGCATGACTTTATGAATGCATTGGCTTATTGCATGTTGGAGCCAGTGGAGTTTGCTCGTGTGGTACAGTATTTCTCTATTTACTCATATGTTGGTTTATTTATTTACTCTCTCATGCCTTGCAATTGTTTTTGGAATATATGCAGCATTTTACTCTGGGGGACATGTTTGCCATTGCCATTATGATAAATATGTTGTTAGTAGTAAAAGTAGGAACAAACAAGCAGCAATAAACCAGGGATCTAAACAGGTTAAACACACATGGATCAAGCAGATAAAGGAATTAAAGGAAATGTTGGGCTCAAGTTAGTGGTTGCACTGTAATTCATAGATTGACTTTATATGGAAGTCAATGGCTTGTAGAAATCATTTTTGAGGGTACTGCAATTAATGGCTTTCACTGCAAAACAAGACAAATTAATTCATACAGTTGAAAAACATGTTTTTGGCAAAAGATGGGAAAAGTATTACAAATTGGATAGAGAATGTTGTGAATACTTTATGTGAGTTACGTGTGATAAAAGTCACAAATGCCAAAGTATTAAATGTGTATTATTTTCACAATGCTATAAATCCACCTCCAACAGTTGTCATAATCAGCCTTCAGTTGTGTTTGTGACTATGTAAGTATGAAATATAGTGTCATTAACATGTAAGATGTGTATAAGTAATCAAATAAATTAATGATTATTTTTTGTGGTGAGGCATACTGGCAGCAATTTGGAACAAGGAGAAAGATGGAGGCTTTTGTAAGACACAAAACGTTTTTTTAATGTAAAAATCACAAGACACATTAAAAACAAAACATAATGCATCATTAACATTGTCATCCATGCTGACAGTGATATATTAGCACCTTTACCACTTTGGTAGTACTTTAGTGCCTTTGTCATAGAAGTCCATAAGTAGTATGGAAACTGCAATAGCAGTAACAGAAAAATCCCTTTTTTGTCTTCAGAAGTCTCCAAAAGTTTATTGAACCTTGGAGGTATAGTACCAGGAGACAACAATACATGATTTTGCTGATGTAATTTTGTTGAAAGGCAGCCATATTGGTTTTCCTCAAAACATTGTGACATCCCATAAACCTGGAACCTGGTTATTTTGTCCAGTGAAAGGTAGCCTGTGCGTGATGAAATTATTTCCAAGCTAATGTTTAAAAAATATTATGTAATATAAAACATATATTTGAAACAGACATATACTGTATATAGGCTTCAGCCACATTTAGGAAAAATATGTGGCTGAAGCCTATTTACAGTATATGACTGTTTCAAATATATGTTTTATATATAAAGGCAGCTCCTTCTATTATACTCTACCTCAATGCATTGAACTCATTTAGTTCATTCATGTCAACCACTATTTTGCTCAGATGGATGGAAAGAAGAGATATGCTTTTTTGATGCCTTACATTTTATTCATTGTCTTGTTTTGCCAAAAATGTTAATTTAAAGCCTCCAAAAGAAGCACGTATGCATAAAAAAATTATTTTCCGGATGATGTTAAAGTCTCAAAATGGCATTCCTTGCTTTTTGCAGTGAAATCCATCATATATAAAATATATCTTTAGTTGTAATGCTAAATAGTTTTTTAAAAATGAAGTATAATAAAAATATTTTAAAAAAATCAGTGTAATATAGCGTAATACAGTGGAACCTTGGATTATGAGCACTCGTAAACCAAATTAAATTATTTGTTTGACAGCGCAAAAAAAATAATACAAAAGTAAAAGTAAAAAATAAATCCAGACAGATAATTGTTTCCGTTTGTGCGCAGGAGCTGTGTATGTGTGTGTTTGAAGCTAAAGTAAGGAGCCCCTCCACTCTTCCTCTTCGCATCTTACACAGTTACCTACAGAAACACTGTTTTATCGGGGGGAAAAAAGAAAATCCCTCTAACGACACTTGAATGAGCGATACACTTTTTGAACGGAACGGAATCACTGATGTAAAGTAAAAATCAAACAAATTAACCTGCAATTTACCGACAGAGCAGTGTTCCTGTGTAGAGCAGAGAAAGAGATAGAGTGTGTGTTTGTGTGTGTGTTTGTGTGTGTGTAGGGGCACGGTGTCTAATGACGCGTGCACACAGACACAAAGTGCTTGACGCGCACACACACGTATGTTATAATAAACAGTACACGCGTGCTGTACACACACGTATACAAACACAAAATAAAATACAGTGAAACCCCAGATTGCAAGTAATGCAGTTTGCAAGCGTTCCGCAAGATGAGCAAAGATTTTTTATAAATTTTGTCTTGAAAAACAGTCTGTCAGGAATTATTGTATCTTTTTTTAAAGGTGAAGTGCAGGTTAATTTGTTTATATTAATTATTTTTATGTTATTATTTTTTGGGCAATGGAATGAATAATTTGAGTTTCCATTATTTCTTATGGGAAAATACGATTTGGTTTACTGATAGTGTAAGTTACAAAGTGTTTTGATATACGAGCCCACTTCAGGAACAAATTATGTTACACTGTATGTTTTACACACACACACACATGGTCACAGTGTTATAGTAAACAGTACACGTGGGCACGGATGTTGATTATACCAGTTGATTACCCACAATTCCACAGCACAAGAGAAAAACCATTGGCTCAGTTGTGATCATGTGATGTTCGCCATCAAAACAAGAAGCGCATGCGTGCTACATGATACTCTGTTTTCATGAACCAAGACTTGTTCGTTTTCCAAGTCAAAATTTATTAAAGATCTTTGCTCACAAACCGTGTTACTCGCAATCTGAGGTTCCACTGTAGTTGCCATCCTAATAGTTACTAATCCAATAAAAGTAGAATGTACTACAAATCTGGAATAAACTAGCAGTCATTGTTCTGCGCGGTGTACTACAGGAGTGTGGTTGTGTAGCTTTATGCATTAATGTCTAATTAATTAAACAATTATTTGAATAAGCACTATCCTAAGAATACTACATTTAAATTAAAACAGACTGTAACAATGCTTTTTAGGTTAGGCAAAAACTGGTTAAAACAGAAACGATTGTATAATTAAATGTCTATTATATTTTAAGACAGGTAGGTCTACTCTAATAACAGGGGCATATACATACTTAATATTTAATGTGCTATAAGGTGTGTAAGACGAGAGTGTGTTTGCATGTACCCTGATCCATTGTACTTGTTTGTCGCCACATGGTTAGGTACGTTACCGTAGAGACCACGTGTCCAGCCGTATTCTCCCTCACCTGCCAGTAGTAGAGGATCTAATGAAAGATCTGTGTGATGGTGCTGCTTTGCTGGCCATCATCCATTACTACTGCCCTGAATACATGAGGCTAGAAGGTATTGTGCGCGCACACACACACACACACACACACACACACACACACACACACACACACACACACATACAAAAACACACACACGCACACACACACGCACATATGTACACAGATTTTCGTGGGGCAGGTCGATATTTGTAATAGCATACCTTTAAACAAATATAAAGTGCATGTCTGTTACATTTGTCTTGTGCTATAAGCTAACATGTAATGAAATTTCTAGGCAGCCACAACATATTTTTTAACCATTATAATTATGACATTAAAACGTTACCCTGACAAACTTTTTAACTGTTTTGCTTTCAGCTCACCTTCAAGTGAAATATTTCACAGTGCACTGTGATTCATGCCTCAGTGGCCCTTTATTAAGTGATGACTAAAGATCTATCTGTGTCTTTAATATTTGGGTGTTATTCTCTCTCCTCGAACCCTCCTTGCTCCTTGCAAAAAAGCCCCCAAAAAAACACCTTCCCAACAGTGTTTGACTGATGATACTTAGTTAGTGACCTGATAACCCATTGTAAACATCCATCCAATTACGGAATTTTCAAGGCACTTATGTAAGTCACTCTGTATAAGAGCATCTGCTAAATGCCTAAATGTAAATGTCGCCACCATGTACTTTAGTTTCCTCCCATTTTTCCATTTCAAAATTGCCAAATGTGTGTATGCTTGTGTGCCCTGTGATGGATTGGCAGGGATTGCATTTTCCCCCCATTCAGGGAAAATGGCTCAAAAAATTATTTTTAAGGGTTAAAGATAAACGGTTAGCGTTAGCTGTATGAACATCTAGAGGACGTTCTAGATGTTTTACCACTATAGGTGCCAGAAGTGAAAATAGTCTAGGTGTATGTCTTTCTTGATCTCTGAGATATGTGAGAGAGAGTGCTGGGGGAAATCGCGCACGCATGGGGAGAACATGCAAACTCCACACACACAGACTCGAAGCGGAACTCGAACCCTCAACCGTGGAGGTGCTAACGGCAGTACCATAATGCTAACCTCCAGGCTCCTGTGCCCGAACAATAATAACTCTGTAAATATAAATAGGCCAGGGTGTCTGCCACACTAATATTGTGTAACAGGTAAAATAGCAAGCAAATCAATGAAACATAAATGCATACCTGTCACATAACAACATTTTAAATAGCTGTTGGCCAGACAAGTAATTAAACATTTTTTTTTCTTTATTTCATCCTCAGACATCTGCTTAAAGGAAGTTTTGTCACTTTCTGACAGTGTGTATAATATTCAGCTTCTAAGTGAGTTTTCCAATGAGTATCTGAACCACTGTTTGTATCTACGAACTGAAGATTTGTTATATGCTCCACCAGTGTTAAAGGTAGGAACACACACACGTTTTTATATATATACAGTATACATGTGTGTTGTTTATTATAGAAACCTACTGCAAAAACTGTTAAATTCGCACATTCAGGATTCATCTCATATTCATTGCTTTTACATTTCTTACTTTTATATGTATTTCCATTATTTTTACCTCTAGTAACATTGCTTTTTAAACACAATGTAAAAAGCAAGAATTTCCTGCTTGTCCTCATTTACATGACATTTACTTTTCTTGACTTACATTCTTCATTTTTCCTTATTTTAATTTATTACTTTAACCTCATAGTCATCGCCTGTAAAATGTTCTAATTGTAACACTTATATCGATTACATTTACCTCACATTCGTCTATTCTTTTCAATCACCTTCATTCATTTCTTTCACAAAACCTTACTTGTACCTCAGATTTCTTATTTGGACCTCACCTTTTTTACTTTTACCTCACATTTTCTACATTTAACTCATCATTGGGCAGTACTATTTACCTTATTTTCTTTTTTATTCTTTTTCTATTTTATTTTCACACATTTACTAATTTTTAGTTAAAATGCACAAATTTTATTTCACATTTACTGCTTCCACCTCATATTTTTTTTAGCTCACACTACGTTGTGTTACCTCACAGTCTTTGTAACTTTGTTTCACTACGTTTACATTGCATTCTCCAGTTTCACCTTATATCCAGTAAATTTACGTTAGCTCACATACACTATATAACGTTTACTACTTTACTAGGTACTAACGTTTACTACCTCATATCCCCCACATTTTCACTAGATTGTTTTCACATTCACTACTTTAGCACTCACATTCTTTTACCCATACTTTTACCTCATATTCACAATTACTACTTTTACCTCACACACGCTACTTTTTCATGCACATTTGTAGGTTCAGTTTTCACATTCACAAGTTTAAGCTTTCACTACTTTTTTTTTTTTACAATTTTGTACGTATACCTTACATCACCTACAGTACTTGTACTTCACACTGATTATTTTCTACCTTCTACTTTTATCTCATATTCACTCATTTACCCTTCAAACACTACTTTTACCTTACTTTCACTAATTTCGCCTCTCATGTTTGAACGTTTAACTAATCATTTACTTCATCAGTCATACTCACATTTACTATTTTTGCATTTTGACATAATTTTGTCTCATATATTTTACTAACCTAAACAACATAAAAACATTCTGACTGTATGAGACCTATACTACACTATAATGGTTAAAATGGAACCAAACGTACAAAGTCACAATTCTAGCAAATGATAGTTATCACCGTTTTTATAAGATTCACAAATACAACATGTTTAATTTTGTTCTCTGCAGCACAATGTGATGGTTTACATAGCAGAGCTGTTTTGGTGGTTTGAGGTGATGAAGCCAGATTTTGTGAAGTCCAAAGATTTACAAGACAACAAAGAAGGTAAAGCAAACCTGTAATGAGTTCTTGCTTTCATGCCTTTTTTATGATTAACTTTATGATCATAAGTGCAGTAATTTGATCACATGCAAATCTTTGGGTGGCCAAAAAGGAAATCAGCATGAAAGGCAAAAACATATTGAAATATAAAAAATTTTTGCCAATAAAAGAGTTTAATTTTGGCAGGTCTACAGAACTGTTTGGCAGTTGGATTGACATCTGATTATTCCTTTGCAGTAAGAGCCTTGGCACAGCCGAAGAGCCCCCGCCCTCCCCACATGACTGTTTCAAACTTCACAAAGCGTAACTTCTTAAGCTCCTCCCCCTCGGTTGACTCATTGGTGTCAGGCCCTGTTAATAACACCTGTATCAGGTATTATCACCCCTTGGAGGAATCTGCATCTGTGTAAGTGTGCTGTTTGTCTAGCTTTTGTTTCTCTGTGTTCGGAGAGATATAGTGGGGTCTAAAATTCTGAGACCGTAGTGAAAATATGTGATTATTTTTCAAAATGTAAATAAACATAAGCTTAAGAATCATGAAAATCCTTTAAAAAAAAAGCACATGTTTACATGTCTATGAATTAGAACTAACATCAATCATTATAAAGTTTTCCATAAAAGTGAGGTGTCCCCGTCAGCTCAAATGCAAATGTTGTCATTAAAAGATAAATGGGACAAACTAAGAACTAAGAAATCCTGAAATTCATGTAAATGTTTCTATACTTCTAACTTTTATTGCAGATATAATTCGCAATGAAACCCTTTGTGTGTTAAATTGCCAGATAGAAGATATTACCCCACTTTGTATCTTGTATATGTTGGCTGCTGTGTTCTGTACTTTGTGCCTTGTAATATCAATAACTGATTATTGAGCTGATAATTGAGCTTCCAGTTTATAAGGTAAACTCAAGGACGTGCGAGGCAGAGGTGCCCATGTAATGCAGTTGTTTTAATATTATTGCATTCAGTTTAAATTTGTTTTTATAGTTGGCAAGTAAAAACTTCTTGAGACAACATGGGGTAGAATCATTGAGAATGGAACACCATTTTCATATTGGTGACACTGGATAGTGTGATTATAAATAATTTGTCGTCTATAACTGTATAATATACTAGTGTTAGTACCCAATGTTGATTGGTAAAGAGTTTGTAGAAATTGTTAAAATATTAAAGCTAAAAATAAGCTGATGAGCTTTAATTTAATCAGAGAAATTATTATTTTAAGTTGAAGCCCACTTACATTTCTAACTTATTAATACAAAGAAATACTATTTTGTAAGATTGAGTATCTTATGGCTTGTTTACACTGTTATACAAGTAGAGCAGTGAGGAAATCACAGATGGAGCTATGGCAGAAACAGCAATCTGAAAACTAACAGAAGACAACTACAAATTCTTACATGATTATTAAGAATTAAGTTGATTAAGTTGTGTTATTTTATACAGGATAGATATGTAGCACTAACAGCACTAACAGCATTTCTGTTGCTCAGTAGTCGTTACTTCCATGCAGTTAGGAATACAACAAATTTGGTGTGATGTCCTTTACATTCTGAATTTTAAGTTGTCTGTAAAATTCCAGCACCAACAGTATAAATGCCTTTAATGCATTCCTGGATATTAACTTAGTTTCACAAAACAAGTCTTAAATAAGTTCCTGATTTGTTAGTATGCCTGGGCTCTGTTGTAATTATTGAAATTTATGTATGCTTTATATCTGGTACAATTTGTATGCACTGCATTGTGTATGTTATATACAAATTCTATTTATGTCTATTTCTAGTTCTGTCTATTTATGTGTATGTTGTGTATAATTTGCTATTTTTACTTACAGTACTAGAGCAAGTGCCTCCTACTCACTTCTTTCAATTAAACAAAGACAACAGAATCCCGTCCAGGGGGAGGACACATCAGGTAAGTATTAATTCACTAATTTAAACAAATTAGGTAATCTTGTAAACATATGCAGTAGTCACATGCAGAATCTGTCCTGTTAAAAAGTGTTATTCTACCTGAAATTAATGGAATGCATAATATTTTTTTTTAAATGAAGACATTAGTTCCTATTATCACTTCGATTACATTCCAGGAACAATAAACAGCCATTTCCCCACCATCCTCTCTTTTTTCTTAGACTTTGTATACTACAGCACAATTGAATTCTCAAACTTGATTGTTAGAAAGTTGAATTTGATTTAATACAGCTTGGACATTAGTAGAAAAATTATAAGCTCATTCACAGGGATTTGTGTGGTGGATGCCTCATATAATCTCATTATACTAATAGATGATTTAAGTATAATATTAAAACTAAGAGGTAATAGTAAGCAGTGGCGGCCGGTCCATAAGGGGCGCCACCCCCCTTAAAATCAGGCGGAGAAGAATGCTACTTTAACATGTACTTATTTAACATAATAATTATTTATTTTAATAATTAAATAAAGTCATTTAGTCACAATATTTTTCAGTATTTCTTAATATAATTTATTTACAATAAAAAAAAAACTCAAAACTGTATTACGTTCATTTGTGTTCGTGTATGTGGGGCGCCAGACAAATGAGTGTCCATGTAGCTGTGCGCCCCGAACCCTCCCACTTTTATTCTTAGAGAATCAATATTGTTTTTAAATATTTGGGCTCATGTGATTGGACCATTCCTAACGAAGAAAGGAGAGCAAAATTTATTTTCAAATAGAGCCACTGACCTGTGTTTATGCAGCTTTTGTTTGTTTTTGTGCATTTGTGTGTTTTTCATTATTGACAATAAACCCACTTTAAACTTCAATTCACTGTTTTAAAGTACATTTATTGCATTATTTATTTCATACTAGCAGTAATGATGCTTAATCACCTGATAAATGGCTATTTACAGGCAATTATTAAAAGTTTAATTTTAATTTTGTTTGAAACATTTTTTGGCACCAGCCGCCACTGATAATTAGACTAATAATCATTGGAACATTATATCTCAGACTGTCTGTGTATTTGTGTAGAGTTCAGGAACAGGTCTAGTTCTCTCTCACGAATGGATGGACACAGTCCTGGACCTCGGCTCCCCTGGATGGAGAGAAGACCAAGGTAAGCCCAGAAATTCAATTAAAGAACATTAACTCAGTTTCCAGGCTAAAGTTTCAACTTAGTGGTTAACTGTGGCCTCGCATGTTCCCCTCATGCTTGGTGGGTTTCCTCTGGGTTCTCCAGTTTCCTCCCACAGTTCAAAGACATGCAGATTAGGCTAATTGGCATTTAGATAAATTGTCCTTAGTGTGTAAGTGTGTGTGCTTGTGCCCTGTAATGGACTAGCAGCCCCTCCATGGTGTACTTCGCCTAGTGACCCTTGTACAGGATAAGTGGTATAGAGAATGAGTGAGTAAAGGTATTTCAGATCCGAGTAGAGTCCAACATTTCTGTCAGTCTGTCTCTTTTTCTTTTTCTTTCTGTAGACCAGTTTCTCAGTTGGAAATGGAGTGGGAACGTGTGGGCGGTGATAACATCAGCTTAGCGCGCTCCATCAGCAAAGACAGTTTAGCTTCCAATGTCATCTCTATAACACCTCGTCACAATGTCAATGGCCAGCTTTCCCCAGACCCAGTGCACAACAATGACAGTGAGAAAAGTGAGGACGAAGAGCTTGTGGCCATTATAGGACCTAGGGGAGTGGTTGGGATCAGAGATCCCCAGCCAGAGAGCTTCTTCCTGGAGCCGCTGCAGCCGGCTGTTTTACGACCTAATAAGGAGAAAATCACAGTGGTCAGTAAACGAGAAGAAAGTGGGGAGGGGCAGATTCAAAGACGAAGAGAGGGACACTCACCTATTGACCACACAATAATAAAGCAAAGTTTCACGACTATTGACACTGTGGAACCAGAAAACATAAACTCTTTGCAATCTGGTGGATTCTTCCTACATGGAAACAGTGAGATTTCAAAACATGGAAAACATGAGTGGGTGAATGAAGCCTCAGAGTCAGAGATTGAGAATGAAGAAGACGAAGATGATTTAGAGGAGAAAGAGCTTGAAAGCATGCTTATGTACCAAGGTGAAAAGTGCCTAGGTCATGGACAAGAAGAAGATGAGTCAACAAAGTTGTGCGAGGATGTGCGAGTGTGCGAGCATGGAGATAAAAATGGCACCAGTGGACGTTGTAGCCCATGTCCAAGCTCACTTTCACAGGGTAGCAGCAACTCTAGTCGTATGACCAGCTTTGCAGAGCGAAGATTACACCGCACAACTTTGCATGATGGTTACAGCAGTGTTAGCAGTTCACATGCTACCACTCCCGATGGTTCTGACAGCGGCACCTTGAGTCCTGATGCAAAAGGAGGCTTGGCCACAGACCTTGTCCACCTGCGGTTGCAGCTAGAGGATAAGCGACGTGCTATTGAGGCTCAAAAGAAGAAGATGGAGGTGATGGCGGCACGGCAGAGGCTTCAGCTTGGCAAAGCAGCTTTCCTTAATGTTGTTAAGAAGGGACGCAGCGATACACTGCCACATCCTGTCAAACAGGAATTAGCGGCAATAAAAGAAAAGGAATTGACAAAGGATGACACATGTATGGAGGTATTGAAGGCCAAGAGCAAAGAAACTGAGAAAAAGTTGGATAAAGAGTCAAGAAAACTGTGGGAGGATTCAGTTTTACCTGCAGCTACTGAATTAAAGAGGGATACTCACATGGATGAAGGTGTGGTTGAGGAAGAAGTGGGTGAAGATTTAGATCTGAGTGATTGCAGCCGCTCAATTGAGCTCTTAAACGATGCAATTGGTGTAATCCAGCAGCAGATGATGCAGCTCTCTGTCCAACAGGAACTACTCATGAAACAAACCATGAAGTCTCCATCGCAGGAATACACAATGAAACCACAGTCTCCTGAGGTCAAGCCCCGATCCTCTGTGCAGTTCGTAGAGATGTCAACTGCAACACGACGACCTCCCAAGTTAAGTTTGTCTCGTAGCACTCGACCCAAACCTTCAGAGCTTAAACTTAGCAAGGAGAATAGCACTCGTGCAAGTTTAAAAGTCAGTGCACGGACACCTACTGCTGATTCTAGGACACCTCCAGATTGCAGGACACCCCGAGCAGAGAATGAGGAAGAGGATGTGGCCAAGGCAATTGGGCGCACCCCTGGAAGAGGCGTGGCACGAAATACCACATTCCGTCTCCAAGACTCCGGAAACCAAAAGGCAGAGAGTCCAGCTTTGCCCAAACTAGAATCTCCAGCAGTGGAGGAGCAAGGCAGGTCTGCAAAGGAATCTATTGTGGATCAGTTGGAAGAGAAAAAAGCCCAGCTGATTGAGGTTGCTCTGTCTGACCTGGCTGATGCCTCTGACTCTGGCGAGCCAAAAGCAGGACTGGGTTTTTTCTTCAAGGTAACATTAATATGGTTTCTTCTTCTTCTTTTTTTTTTTATATAAAATTGTAACACAATCAATTTTTTGTATTTGAACATGAGATATGGCAATAGTTACATATTTTTAGGAGTACTTTGTTCAAGTCTCTTTAATTGTAGCTATGCAGATTAAACATAAATGCTTTGAACAACATAATTAACTGCAAAAGTTTGTGTCTCAAATGATCTCTGGGTGAAAAAAAATTATATATCTATTTTAAAATCTATACAAAATATATTGATCATAGCTATGGTTAAAATAACTATGACGAATCACATACCTAAAAATTTTTTTTCGCCTTACGTACAGTGCTGTGAAACAGTTTTTGCCCCCTCCTAAATTTTATTTATTTTTTGCCTATTTGTTACACTTGATTGAGATCAAGCCAAAATTCCCACACAGCGATGTGAAAGACTTATTGGCAGTTATCGCAGAGGGCCCGATAGGTTTGGACAGCTTATTTAGCTTTGCCTCCATAAGACACCAGCGAAAGAGAGAGTCAGGATGGACGCTCTGGCAGCTCCAGGCGGGGAACATCTACTCCACCCAACAAAAACCACTGCAAGCGCCTAGCGCCCAGCTATAGGCGCAAAGTCTTATCTCTCCCCATGGAGGCAGAGCCTGAGGCTTCATCACTGGTCCCTGATCTAGAGCTTGAAGAACACCTAGAGCTGGAAGACATGGGAGAGCCCATGCAGATTGCCTCCAGAGGGCAAGTGACGCTCGTGGCGCAGCAAGCCACAGACGGGGTCTCAAAACTCAAGACCAGTTCCTACCAGTTATGCTCTCCGGCTCGATTTGGGGGACACAGGAAATTATATTGACAGGAGGCACTGTTCATTCCAGTTACCCCGCTCCCTTCCGCCATCCTATTGGTCTCCCTGGCCAGCCAGCCAAATAAGTCGGGTGCGTGGCGCAGAGGGTGACCCCAGTTATAATATAGCTCGGACGTCATTTCGAGCGAATCTCATTTTTGGTAGCCTGGGTACCAGAACAGAGAGTAGTTCTAGGGTTCCCTTGGTTATATTGCCAAAACCCTTGCATTGACTGGCCAACCCATTCCGTTTTGAACTGGGGATGTCAGTGCATCCTAAGCTGCTTTAAGGGCGCCCAAGCCCCAGTTCCAGAGCCTCCTGCCCCAGTAACCCTTACTACTGCCCCTCAGGGCTACTGGAACCCCATCGTAGGCCAATACCAAACCTGTCTAGACTTTGCATCGCCCCATACACACACCCATGGTGACCGATCGGCAGAGCACCAGGCTCAGTGCCACGAGCCTGGGCTATTGAGCACTCTCCGCTCGGCATACACTGGACCCCGAACCTATCAAAGAGTTTTGCAGGGTAAAGTTTGACTTTCAGATGTCAGGAGCCGTCCATAGGGAGAGGAGGGGTACTGTAACAACACGGGTCTCACATGGAGCAGAACCGCGCATAAATACTCTGCACGGCCAGGGAGAAAAGCAGTTGACAAGCATGTTTATTTAAGGGTCCTGATATTTCCGCACATTTAGGTAGCACCGGTAAGGTATCAGGGCCAAAGAGAAAGAAAGCGAGGAAGTTGAGAGACAAAGGCAAAGACCCAGTCTCTGCCTCCATATGACACTGGTGAAAAAGAGAGAGAGAGTGGCATGCTACCCTTTAAGCGTGCATGCTCAGGTTAATTATAAAAGTATAGGAAAGACCAAACAAACCCCTCTCTTTCAAATAAATCCTCGGTAAGGGCATAGGCCCTGAGAGGATCACAAGTTTTATTTTTTGTTTCTAGAGCCCTGTCCATTCTCGGGTAGGCGGCGGAGGTCTGTTTATTTTGTGTTTTCAGTTTTCTTTTGTTTTCTTTTAAGTTCCTTAATTAATAACCCCACGCTAAAGGTCTTCCCATGCGTGTCATAAGCACTCTCACAACCTCCTGTTTCATTCACCCCCTCAGAACTTCTGGTGCAGCTCTCCATACCGCACCACGCAAAACTCTATCATTTACTGTAAGTCTGACAAATATGCAAAATAAATCAGGAAGAAGTGAATACTTTTCATGGCCCTGTAGCTGCAGGGCCTTGGACTTAATTTTTTTATATTTTACTATTGTTACAAGTCATGTAAGCAAGTTTTTTTATTTTTTATTCTCACTTAAACTGTTTATATTGAGTTTTTGTATTGATCTGCTACCTCATAATTGGCCTCTCTAGATAGCTGAGTGAATATGCAGGTGTTCCTAATAAAGAAGACAGTTAGTGTAAATATATATGTGTGTATGTGTGTGTGTGTGTGTGTGTGTGTGTGTGTGTGTGTGTGTGTGTGTGCATGCATGTAGGATGATCAGAAAGCAACAGATGAGCTTGCTAAGAAGCGTGCTGCGTTTTTGCTGAAGCAACAGAAGAAGGCTGAGGAGGCACGCATTCGCAAGCAGCAGCTGGAGGCAGAGTCGGAGCTCAAGCGAGATGAGGCCAGGTACATTTGTGTTTATGCCTTCTTTATGTGAAAGAAATGAAGAGAATCGACATTCAAATTAAATTTGTGTTTAGTAAATGCGAATGCAAAAAAGACAGCTAATGTCTATGATTTGATCCTAAATAAATAAATAAATGTTGCACTTTTTTCCAAAAGTACTTCCTGTTTAAACATTTTATTGTTTTGCATTGTTTTGCCTGATTGTTTTGAAAATGGCTGATCATTTTGTTGGTAACTAGAAGACTTGTTGTAGTGACGTTTAAGTAATCTACCTATGATGCATGCACATGTGTGCAGGTGCATGATTACGTTTTGGCTTGTTTATAGGGCTATGTAAAGGGTGTTCTTTCGGGAACAAATTTACATACTAGTAAACTATAATGTATGTGTGGAAAAGTCGAATCAAGTGCAAGATTTGGAGCAGACAAAAGAAGTGAATGGATTATTGACTTGACTGTGCCAGCTCCTATATCCATCAACCTCCACAATGAATTGGGCTTCAGGGTTAGGAATATGTAGAACATCAATGCCATCAATTTTCTCTTCCAGATTTTCACCTAAGCCATGTTGAAATCTTACTGGTTAGCTTTTTAGACTTTAGATTTCCGTTCTAGAAAGACTCCTTCCTTTCTGCCCTAATATGAGGCAATCGTGTGACCATGCAATACAAACACCTGTTCTCACATCTATGGGTCTCCTTTTCTTCAGAAGAAACCCCAGATTAGGCTAATTGCATAGGTTCCATCAGGAGACCCTTGGGTTCAGACTTCCTGGGACCATGCTTGTAGTTGGTAAACTGGAGAGAAATGTCAGCATGGCATTCTTTACATTGAATGCAAGCCATTGTCAATTCTGATTGACAAATCATATAGTGCATACAATATGCTCATGTTCTGCATAAAATGGCAGAACAAATTTCCAAATCTAGAAAGCACTGAACCATTCTCACCTAGGTGGGCTGTGGTCACAACAACTGTTATCGTAGCTGGGTCTATACTTTGGAGGACCTCACCAGTGAACCGTTGAAAGACCACAGGTAGTCTCATCATGCCAAAAGAAATTATTAAATACTTTTACTGGCCTGACAATTTGTCAATCCCCTGCTCTGATGCAGATTAGGTTTTATGCAATGCATAAACCCAATTTTAAAACAGCATTTGCTTGCTACAAGCATTTGAATTTAGAATTCATCCATTTGTTCATCTTGATAATCAATACAGCATTTCAGATCCCCCTCTTTCATTTTGACCAAAAAGAACTGCATGGGTGAAGTTCCAGGGCAGATGAGCCCCAGAGACAAAGCCTCTTTAATGTCATCTTTAAAAGCTTTGTGGTCTGGTGGCAATGGGGAAAACAACCTACTTCAAGTTTCCTTGCTAAGGTTTCATCAATAAAATTATTTGCTTCTTAAAACTCAAAGAAGGCCTCCAGATTTACCTTTTGAGTATCTAATAAGTGACTTCCATTCTAGAAAGACTCTTATATGAGGCCATGCAATACAAACACCTGTTCTCACTTCTATGGGTCTCCTTTTCCTTAGAAGAAACCCCAGATTAGGCTAACGCATAGGTTCCTCAAGGAGACCCTTGGGTTCAGACTTCCTGGGACCATGCTTGTAGTTGGTAAACTGGAAAAACTTAACACTAAGCATTTTAAATCTCCATTCTGAGGAAAAGTAGCAGTGTAGCCATGCTTTAATACTTAATGCTATGTTTTTAAATTTTCAATGAAATCTTACTGTTATAGCTTTTACAAAATAATTAAAGGATATGTTGCTACCTTTTCATTTTAATGAATCAAGAATGTTTTCTTGGATGTTCCTTGATGTATGAGCTGGCATAAATCAATCAAAACACCTTACTTTTGAATACTAGCATTCTAGGAAGGCAAATTATCACGGACTTCCCTACAGTACCACTACTTCCCACCAGACACCAAATACTTATTTAGATTAAGTACTGTATGTATCAAGTGTTTGTATATGTGTATGTTTACGTCAGGCGTAAAGCAGAGGAGGAGCGCATGCGTAAGGAGGATGAAAAGGCACGCAGAGAGCTCATCAAGCAGGAATATTTGCGCAGAAAGCAACAAGAACTTATGGAGGAACAGGGAATAGCCAAACCCCGTCCCCACCGCAGAAGACCCCGCCCCAAATCACTCCATCGCGGCCAATCCGGCACCACCACCCGTATGACAGTTTGGGCTATTCGCTGTATATAATACACAATAACCAAAAAATAATTATGTTGTAAAATGCATGCCTTTCTCTTTCTCTCTCTCACTCTCTATATCTTTATCTTTCTAGCTATAAGTTTATGTGCTGCTCCATCTGGCTCCTCTCTTTCCTTGGCATCTGCAGTTACTGAAGCAGACAGCGTTACCTCTGGAGGAGGCTCACAGAGGTTGGTGAATCTGCTTGTGTTCATGTTTGGATGCAGATCATCACTTTGTCCCATGAAGAAGAGAAAGAACCAGAATAAAGAGCATTCTTTTTTAATTATTTGAGATAGGGTTTGAACGACATACCTGATGTGTGTGTTTGTGTGTGTGTGAGACAGAGGTGGAGCCGAATCAGTGGAGTCGTTTCCTATGTTAAGCCGTAATGCTAGCAGGAACATGGAGAGAGATTGGGAGAACGGTTCGACAGCTTCCTCCATCACCTCTGCAGCAGAGTACAGTGGTAGAGTAAACACACACACCTACACACACACAAAATTCCCATTTCTAAAATATTCCTGAATTTGATCCCACCAAGCGTTGATCAAGATATAAAAACATGACACGCAGACAAATTCTGCTTAACATGCATGCTATGTGTTTGTTTTAGGTCTGAGGCTGTTTAAGGAGCCCAGTGCCAAGTCCAATAAGCTGATCATCCAGAATGCAATTGCTCATTGCTGTTTGGCTGGCAAGGTCAACGAAGCCCAGAAGAATGCTGTGTTAGAGGTGATTGAAGTTACGGCATGCACACACGCTCACACACAAAAGTAACTAACTGTCTGTTAAGACAGTTAAGAAGAAAAAAAGAAAAAAAATTGAGAAAGGAGAATAACCTCGTAGCACAACAGAAAACTTTTCTCGTCTTTGAAAATTGGAGTTCAAATCCAAGAATCCCACAGCTATTCAAGGCTGTAAGTCCAAGAGCAGAACTAGCTGTGGGTAGGAAGGCTGGCTCTCTTACTCCTGAATCTATCACATGTACATTAGGGAACTGTGGGCTTTTATTTGGAACGGGATAGATAGAGTCACAGTGCATTACACCATCCTGTGATGCTGCAGCTGCAGTTCTAAAAATGCAGTTGTGTCTCTGAGGAAGCACATGATGGCCTCCACCATTTTTTATTAGAAGCTGGGGAGACCAGACTAGTGAAGTGGAATTAGCCAAGACTAAATTATACAGAAAATTGGCAGACGATCTAAAAACAATTGATATAGAATGATGTCATGCTGATAGAGTCCCGCTTATCAGACGAACAACATTCATTGTCATTAAGCAGGTGTCTGGGTAGTGCATGTGAACTGGAAATGATTGATGACTACAATAAAAATATTTGGGAATTTTTTTTTTTTTTTAATCTGAAATTTTATTTATTTATTTATCTGTAGCACATTACCTCTTTAACAGAAGTCTAAGGGCAATTTAAATTCATTCCAACTTGAATTTAAGCAAGCTTTAAGTAAGGTCAGTGCTGTTGAAAAATTAGTTGCCCCCTTTCTGTTTTTTTGGCACATTTTTCACACTTGTTATATTAAAAACTAATTGTAATATAAATCAAACTAATTTTAAGATAAATTCTTGGACGGTCTTTAAGCATGAATGGCCTGTTTAAGGTAATCTCAACCAGATTTAACTGGATTTGTCTAGGCCACTCACACAGGTGGAATTGCTGGTGCGTTTCGGCTTTTATGCAGTCTAGGCAGTTCGCTTCAGCTTGATCTCATGAACTGATGGCCGGACATTCTTCTTTAGAATTTTCTGGTAAAGGGCTGAATTTATGGATCCATCAATTAAGGCAAGTTTTCCAAGTCCTGAAGCTGAAAAGCAGTCCCAGACCAACACACTACCACCACCATGTTTGATAGTTTTGCCCCATATGTAATGGAACGCACACCTGCCAAATAGTTTAACTTTTGTGTCATCGGTCCATAGAATATTTGCTCAAAAGTATTGGGGATAATCAAGATATTGTTTGGCAAATGTGAGATATGCTTTTGTGTTCTTCTTGGTCAGCAGTGGCCTTGGAACTTTTTCCATCAATGTCATTTTTGTCCAGTCTTTTTTTAATTGTTGAATCATGAATGCTGACCTTAACTGAGGCAAGTGAGACCTGCAGTTCTTTAGATGTTGTTTTGGACGCGTCACTGTGATGAGTAATTTTGGTACCACTCCTGGGAGGGGTTGATCACTGTTCAAAGTTTTCTCCAAGTGTGGATAATGGCTCTCACCGTGGTTTGCTGGAGTCCCAAAGCCTTAGAAATGCCTTTCCATACTCATGTCAATTACTTTGTTTCTCACCTGTTCTTGAATTTTCATTGCTTATTTAGATCTTTTAGCATGCTCCATTTTGTCAGGCAGTTTTTATTTATGTGATTTTTTTATTCAACAGGTCTGGCATTAATCAGTCCTTTGTGTGGCAAGTGAAATTTAACTCAGCTTTCAAATAAAATCACAGTTCATTCCTGATTTAGCATGTGGGCAATTCATAATTTTTCACATAGAGCAAGGCAGGTTTTGACAGCCTTTTTCCCTCAATAAATAAAATCATTTATTTTTTATTTTCATTTTTTTTATTTTCATTTTTTATTTACTCGGGTTATCCTTGTGTGATATAAAAATGAGTTTAAGTAATAATAAAAATTAAAATAATTTAAGTGTGACAAATATGCAAACAAAATAATAAAAAATCAGGAAGGGCCAAATATTTTTCACAGCACTGTAAGTTTTCTTTTTTCAGTAAATACATAAAAATACATATGTATTAAAATTCCTTACTAAAATTCCTTACTTATATGTGACTAATGCAAATGATTATGAGTTAGTAGAAATAATGCTAAATTATACATTTAATGTTTTTCGTAGGAAATTGAGCGCTGTGAGGCCAATCACCTGATGATCCTGTTCCGTGATGGTGGCTGCCAGTTTCGAGCACTTTATGCATTCATGCCTGACACTGAGGAGCTGACAAAGCTGTTGGGTACAGGCCCACGTGCCATAACTCGAAAAATGATTGACACACTTTTCAAATACAGCTCTGACCGCAAGCAGTTTACCATCATCCCGGCCAAGACGGTCTCTGCCAGTGTGGATGCCATCACGATCCACAATCACCTATGGCAGATCAAACGACATTGCTCCTCCAAGAGGAAATGAATAATGCATATTTTACATTCCTCTCTCTGCTCCAAAATTAAGCTTCCCTACTGGTCATCCCCTATAAGCTCCTGGGTCAGTGTAGCTCCATTCTCAATGGCCCACCAGCTGCTTCAATAATAATGTATTACAGCTCAGGCAGCCGAGCAACTCCAAGTGGAAGTAAGGCGCACATTTCTTGTGCATTTATTCGCTCTAGAATCGTGCTTCCTTATTGGCTGTGTCCTATTAGCTACAGTTCCACTCTTTGTTTTCATACTGACTGCAGGTGATGGATGGGGTGTGTCTGATGGGTGTAGGTGGGTCCAGGTAAGTGGGCATTACCATCGAGCTAAGATTTGTAAAATAGAGTCGCGGATGACACCATGATATCACCGCGCTGCCTTGATTCGCATATGGAACCCTTAACTCCACCCTTACTGGTCACAAGACTCTCAAAATAAGAGTACGCCAGGATTCAAAGGGTATGGGGCATGTGTCTGATAGAGTTATGAATTAATATGAAGGATCTGTTTTACTTTGTTCAGTGTTTTTTTTTAACGGCAGGTATTTCTGCATGTGGCACTTTTTCAGTTCGGAAAGAGATGGGTTCAGTTCTACTTGAGTGTTATTTCACTTTGAACATTCACACACACGCACACAACTCTCTTGGCTTAGATGGAAAAGAGTGCTTGTCTGTGTGTGGGTTTTCTGTTACCTCTCTGCTGCTGATTATTTTTCCACTAATAATGCGCACTATAGCAATGCACTATGACCAGCGTTATGTGCAAAACTGCAAAAGCACATGACTAAGTGTGTGTGTGTGTGTGTGTGTACTTTGCGGTAGTTAGTGTGGTTGGATGCTGGAGTGAAGTCTGTACTGGCCTTCATGGATTATTTTAATCACAATTTAAAAGCTTTTCTCATGGGACAGGAATGTATTATTCTTTGTTGTTTGATTTGTCCTCCACGTCTCCCCCTCCTCCTTTTAGTGTTGTCTGTACTTCTGCAATTCTTCACTGAGCAACATGATTGTCCTGGAAACACTCTGGTTATGTTGAATGTGTGTATGTGTGTGTGTGTGCAGTTCTATATGTAAATGTATAGACTGTAAAGTTCTTTACTTTTTCTTTCATCGTTTTTTTCCACTTATTTATTTTAAAGAGGAGCCCTGAAAATTAATAAATTATTCAAGCAAAGTCAGTTTTGTATAAACACTGTTCTTTTTTCCATCTTTTCTGTGGTCTGGTACTGTGCTTTAGCTGGAATTTAAATTGGAAACATTCCAGTTTGTTTTCACACAAAGCTCCACAAAGACAGAAGCTCTGGACTGAACCCCAGACCCTTTATAAAATCCCTTATACTTACTTTTATGCTTCGATCACATTGGCATTATAGTGCTGTATTTCCAGGGACAGTGGAAAGTGCTGTATTTGGGCAAGTAGGAATCTATGTAGTTTGTGCCAAAAATCTCATATAAAATTGTATAATATTGCATTGTATAATAATACACCCACAAGCAAAATATTAATTATCAAAATGTATTTTTGAAAAAAAGACTTCTGATGCTGTATTGTGTTTCTATTTACAGATTTATATGATGCAGTTTTTTTCTGATTTTTGGCACATTTTTAAGGGGGGTCTTAAAAGCTTAAAAGAGTTAGCCATGCTTATTCAAATAATGATGGTTTGTCCTCAGACAAGTGCATTAAAATATTTATATTTTGAAAGTATGTTATATTTTTATATAGAACTAGCAAAATACAGTTAAACCATGGATTGTGAGCATAATTTGTTACGGAAGCATGCTTATAAATCTAATCACTATCAAAGTGAATTTCCCCAGAAGAAATAATCGAAACTCCAATGATTTGTTCCACATATCAAATTATCATTGTAAAAATAATCATTACAAAATATAAAGTAAAAATAGGATCAAATAAAGGTAAACAATCAGGACTGGTGTTAGACGATAGAAGAAGCAGGAGCAGCGGGGGCTACCATGTAGGATGACTTTCACACACAGAATCACTCCTCTCTCTGACAGAGTCTCTGGTTACTGGAATCTTTTTATGTGACTTTAATAAAGAACCTTTCTAATGACACTTGCTTTTGCCTCCAATTAGCACTGCTACAGCCTTTTTAACGTTCCTTTCTTCACAAACAATTGTTGTAGTATAGTTACTAAAGAATAGTCCCTCACTTGGACAAAAAAAAAAAAATTATGATGTAGTAAACAGTACATGCGCACACTGAGGCTGAGTATGGGAGATGATTACCCACAATCCCACAGCGCGCGAGAGAGAGAGAGAACCATTGCCTTAGTTGTGATCACATGATGCTTAGCAGACAAAGCGTATGCGTACTTCAGTACTTGTATATCAAGGCCTCGCTTGTGTAACAAGTTAAATTTATTTTTTAATTTACCTTTTTTTCAAAATGCTCACAGATCAAGCTACTCGCAAACCAAGCTTCCAATGAATAATTTAATGATATATATTCATATAATGTAATATAATTATATTACATACACTCACTGAGCATTTAATGAACGTGTTAACAATTAACACCTCAGTCAGGTGTGTCAGTAGTTAAACAAGGACAAAATTTTCATATTTTTGCCACTGTACACCACCTCAATAAGCAATCAAGGTTATGTAGCCTTTCAGCTTTAATTGAAGTGATTTAACAACAATATTGGATTAACAGCTTAGAGATCTAATTTTTTCTCCATCCACTTTGGCAGGCTCAAAAGCAACTTGACAAACTAACATGCTAAATATTTGAATTACTTATATCACTACTTATTACAGTATGTCTTCACATGCCGATAAAATTTTATTTACCATGTAAACAGTACACAGGCTTAGTCTTGTGTTTGAATTTGTGTGCGATATTCTCTGTGGTCATGATCTATATACACTGCTACAGATTAGTAATGTTGGCCACTTTTTCCAGGGGCCAGTAACTAATGCGTGATTAAAGTAACAAATAGGACTTATCAGATGTAAAATAGTTTTATATGGAACGTATCATTATTATATTTGTTCTCTAAATAGGAGAAGACACTGGTTTTGTGGTGAGTCGATCTAACCTGCTCCATCAACCAGGAGCTGTGATGTGAACCAGGGTGGATATTAAGCTTAGATTACTGTCTATGTGGCATTTCTGCATCATGTTTTCTCCATGTCTGAATATGTTCCTCTCGGTTCTCTTCGTTCCTCCCACCTTCTTTAAAACATGCTGGCGTGTGTATTGTAAGTATACTTGTGTGTGTGTGTGTCTGGGTGCGCAGGACTAGCTTCAGGGGATTTCCAGCCTCATGCTCAGTATTCCTATAATCCAACATGACTCTGAGTTAAGCAGTTACTGAAAGTGACTGAGTAACCTAATGCATGCAAATACCCACTACAAAACACAAACAGTGGACAAAAACAAAACAAGGCAGTAAACGAAACAAAAATAGAGAATCAACCTCAGTGAGTTTTGTCAGCATCTTTGACAGAAATACAACATAGATTTAAAGTAAAGTGGTTATTATGAAACTAAATTACAAGTAAAGCATTTAATTTGTAACGTAACGAAATCTTAGAAATGATTGACAGCCTGCACAGATAAAAGAACCAATACGTACAAAATGACATAGGTTTCGTTTGGTCCAATCACTGTGAAGAACAGGGTACCACGTGTCCCGCCTTCACACGTCCCTGCTGTCGCTGGCGGGTAGTGACGTCATGGGTTCTAAAATGGCGGTACAGAGTCAGCTTTGAATTTTTCACTTGCTGGTGCGATTTTATGATAAATATTTTCACGCAATGTTTATTTTTGTTTACTCGGAACTTGCGAGGAGGAGATAGGATTATAATTAAGAAAGAAAATGGATTCGGTAGTAGGGGAGGATCAGACGCTGCCTTTTGACATCAATGGGAGGTAGGTTAGCTCAGTTCATTTGAAAATTAACGACTTGTGCATGACTGAGTACTCTGCCCGGATAGCACACACTGTTTGTTTGTGTGCGTGTGTGTGTGAGAGAGAGCGCTAAGTAAGCGTACAATTCTGCACACTTAAAAAAAAAAACTAAGCAGTGCCTGCAGACTGTAACGGGTGTCATTGGATGGCTATTTTATCAGCTTTTGCAGAAAATTAGCTCTTACTGGGTCAGCTAGCCTGCTCAGGTCGCAAAACTATCTTTGGCTTCAAAGTGGTCCAATTGCCCTATTAATAAACAGCAATTTCAAGCACACTGTCGAAGAAGCAAATATAATATATATATAATAGATAGATATAAATTATTAATCATCACCATCATCAGTTCAACACTTTATGCTGAGAATGGCAGCAATTTTCTGGCGTCGATTCCACACTGTGACGCCAGATGGCGTACAAGAGGAAGTGTTGGATCACACTGCACATCATAGGATATTCAGTAGTAGTAGTACAGTTTCTGTAATATTAGCAGTAGCATTTAATATTGGAAGAAAAAAACTAAATTCAGGTTTTAATTGTTTTAAGGCTAGTCAAATGCTAATGTTCATTAATTGGCAACAGCTTAAGGTATTATTCTGTTATTCTACAAAAATGGTGGAAAGTGCTGTCACTTAGATTTGCTGATGCCAAGATCAAATGAACATAACAGACAAATTGACTGAATATGTTCAGAAAATATAGTATGAACTTTTAATCATGAAATACAATAAAACATAAAGTACATATACATAAAAAATTATTACGGCTGATAGTTAATTGATTTTGGTATAACTAAAAATGATGTGGTCTTCATATGGAAGATATTTTGTAAATAGTTGAAAATTATGATTTTTCTCTGAATTGTCATTGGTGTTACCGTCTGTGGTGTTGCCAGGAAGGGAAGTGACACCAGTTATTCAAGGTATAAAAGTTTAATTACATTAAGCACTACCAATACTTTTTGTGAAGTTATAAAGTTTTAAAAGTAGGTTATTGCTATTAAATAATTTATAATGGTGAAATAAGAAATGCATTTCAGGAGATTTTTAATGACCCAAATTCCATATTTCTGTAGAATGCCCCTTATAAAAATTTATTTGAGAGAGCTGCACATTACCCCTTCTCGTTCGTATCATCATTATTTATAACAATGTTTTATGTAAGTATTTCCCATGTGACTTATTTTATGCCATTCTCTTTGCTGTTTGTATCCTGAGTGTGAGAAGGATACCTTCTTGATTCAAATCAATCCATTCCCCACAACTGAATTCTGAATCAGATTCGACACTGAACACTGAATCGAACCACCATAGTTTGTACAATCACAGTTCAACTGTTCTATACCTAATCACGTGACTGCTGCTGATGGTGATTTCTGCTTTGGTCCGTTACTAGTTAATTAAGCCCGGCATCGCTGACAGATCCGTCTCTACACGTGAGATGATAAACGTCATATCCGCCTGGACTTCCGCTTTGTGGCTAAAACGCTCAGTGACAGTTATTTTAGTTCCCGCGCGCGTGAGCGCGTCTCGCGCTGTCGTAACAAACAACACGCAGTTAGCGAGATAGCATTGCTAGCTCGGGCTTCCCAGAAAAGAGGAAATTAGTTAGGTGGAGCTGTCAGTTTTTTTGTTCATGTAACGGATTATGTGTCTTTTCCTACTATGAAAGTAATCCAGTAGGTAGGTACGGTTTAATGTTTTAATATTCTTGTTAATAATATTTATTATTAATTAATTTATGCTGCGTCTCAAACCGCTATGAACTATTTTTAACCAACGGGCATGTTATTACAGGTTGTCATGGCTACGATGATAAATATATGGCGAGAACACTACGCCACGTAAATGTAAGAGTCTGCCTTGTAGATTTATGCTTTGCATACACATTAGCTTACAAATTAGTGGTGTTATTTATTCCGAGTTGTAAAAGTTATAAACGTTACTCCCACTCTTTTAGAGAGCGTCAAATCAGCTTGTGTTCACGTTTTGCGAAAGATGAGAGATCACCTGCGTGTTTGTGCTTTAGCACGGCTTCTGTTTCTGGTGTAAATGAGCTGACAACAGTAAGGGGAGAATGATCTCAGCCCCCGCTGTCCTTATGGCCCTGATGAATAAATAAATAAGCCGATATGTCACCGTTATTGTTATTACCGCCCGCGCGCAGGTGGATGGCCGCCGTGTGTGAAGCTGTTCATACTGATAACAGAAACTCTGCTCAGTTATCACTTATTTACTGTTGCGTCAATGTTGTTTTGTCATTCGGTGCAATTGTATTATCTTTATGAAGAAGAGGAAGTAGGGTTGCTGTGAGGAAGCTGTTCCGTAAACACACACGCACGCACGCACTCGCATATTCACACGAGTTTGTATCATAGTTAAAGAAGCTTTGATTTAATTACAATTTTTTGACATTGTAATTTCAGTTTGATTCAAAAACACTTTCACACAGCTATACTTTTACAGGTTTTGAATGATCAACTACATTGCTTATTAAAAGCATTAATAAGCAATTAAATGCTGTGCAACTTCGCGTGGTTGTTTGTTTAAATGTCAATTCTTCTACAAAGCAAGAACCTTCTTTCCTGTCATGCTTCTGTTTCACACTCCAGTCCAGTAGGTGGCAGAATTGCACCAACTGCCCATAAACCCAAAATAAAAAGAAGCAGTAATGTCACAAACTGGAAAGTTGCGTTCTGATCTGCAGGTAGTTCCCTGCGAAGTGCTAACACACACACTTCTGCACCTGCAAGATCTGACATTCGCATGAAAGTAGTTTAAAATTCTTGCAGGTACTATGACACTATGCCAAAGGGTAAGGAGAATAAACCATGGAGGTGGTGGACAGTCCTGTTATTCTGCTATGTTCCTGTTTATGTTTCCGCTTATTTCACTTTAGCATATTTAAAAACCGAGTTTAAAAACCCAAATAGTGGTAAATGGAAAGATTGTACACCCTAGAGTACTATCACTTGTTCCACACTCCAAGTAGTGCCCTTGATTAGTGGTTTGAGGGGGGTTTGGTATAGAGCCTTGTCTTTTAGTTAGCTTTTGTAGCTTGGTTTAGGCTTAAATAAAACAACACGGAGGCAAATCGTATCGGTTTTAATCTGTTACTAATTAGACAAAGTTGTGGAAAATGACAACTGTGTCTCTTTTTATTTGGGACTTGGCATGTAGCTGCTCTCCTCATTATGGGAGACCTTACCGACCTACTTTTTCCTAGGCTGCGACCGAGAACACCGGTGACACAGTGGTACATATAGTGCTGCTGTTGTCCATTATGGACACTCAAGGAAAGCCTATTGTCCAATCAGACTACTTGGTTGGAAATAACTCTTGTATAATAGAATTTGTGTGTTAGAAATTTGTCAAATGAGTAGTCTGTTTTTCCCTAATAAACAGGAGATAAATTATGAATTCATAGACATGTGAATCTGAAATGCTTTGCATAGATGTTTTTGACTTCCTGATAATAACTGGTGTCTCTACTGTAGAAGCTCTCTCCAGAATCTTTGCGTATGTTGTATCCTTGCTTTCTGTCACAGTGAATAAGTTGGTTAATATGAATTAAAATTTATTTTTATGCTTAAGTAACATTAGACAAGCATACACTACAATTCTATTGTTTAAAGGTTGGACACATCATATCCTTCTCCTTGTTTTTATCTTTATTATTTTTTACATTGTCCATTAATACTGAAGACATCCAGCCTACGTAAGAACACATATGGAATTAAGAAGTAAACAAAAAAGTGTTAAACAACCCAGAATATGTGTTAGATTTTAGATTGTCCAATGTAGCTACATTTAGCTTCATTGATAGCTTGGCACACTTAGTGTTCTCTCATCAGATTCATGAAGTAGTCACCTTGGAATGTTTTTTTAGTTCACAGTTGTGCCTTTGCAAGTGACATATTTTGTAAAAATTTCTGCCATTCTTAATGTGCTTTAGACCATCAGGTGTCTTGTGCAGAGGAAGGGTGAGTACAGCGTCAATAGCCTTTATTATTAGTGCTACTATAACTACTGTACAAATCCATATTATGGCAAGAAAAGAAAAGAGAAAAGACAGTCCATTATTACATTACGAAATGGTCAGTCAATCTAAAAAATCTCAATAAATTTGATCTCCAAGGGCAGTCGCCAAAACCATCAAATGATATGATGAAACCAAGGAAAGGAACACCAAGAGCTACTTCTGCTACAGAGGATAAGTTGAATGACCAGTCTCAAAAACCTCTGATTTAAAGCACCCCAGATTAGAGCCCACATAAATGCATGAGTTCAAATGCACGAGTTTAAGGGGCAGACATATTTCAACATCCACTGTTCAAGGAATGGACATGAGATCAGTGGAAAATCATCAATCCAGTGAGTCCAAATTTGAGACTTTTGGTTCTAACCACTGTGTATAGATGTAGAGAGAGGGAGCAGGGAGGTTCCTGAATGTATTGTTCCCACTGTGAAGCATTGAGGTGGAGGAGGTGTGACGATGTGGGGTAAAATAGACCAAGGTTGACATCAGCAATTTTTTTGACTGTTAGATGATCGTGTCAGAGCACATCCAAAACTGTAGATTTTTGGGGTGTCTCCAGGATGCATTGGCTAGTACCTACCAAAAGTGGTTGAAGGAAGTACAACTGTTAAACCGTCGACAGGGTCATGGGCCTCACTTGGCGTAAGGGCTGTTTAGTCCAATCTCGCATAAAGAGGCACTATAGCTGTGACACAGATGTCTGAACACACAACACATTGCAGTTTGCTATGTAGCAACAGACCAGTCAGTGTGCCCTTAGCTGAACTCCCTGTACACAACCAAACACCTATAATGAGCACATGAGCATCAGAACTGGGCCACAGACCAATAGAAGAAGGTGACCTGGTCTGATGACTCATATTTTCTTTTACCCCATTTAGACAGCCAGGTGTGTGCGCACGCATTGTTCACTTGACGAAGAGGTGGTACCAGGAAGCACTTGAGTGTGTCATATAAATTAGACATATGTATATGATGGTAAATTGGAGCATTCTGTATGCATATGAAATTTCATTAAAGGACTAGTGGGCAGGAACTTTACACAAAGCTTAAGTGGACTTTCCTTTTGAACTCAAATCACTGCTTGTTTCTACACAACTATTATAAAGAAAATGCTGTTGTGTTGTGAAGTCAGGAGTCTAGCTGTGTTATTCTTATGATGTGCAATCTTCTTGTGGAAAGGGTTATGAACAAGCACATTAGAGATGAAAAAAGAAACTGAAATAATGGATGGAGATGTTTTTTGTACAAGTAGTAGCTTGCCAGCTAGATTGCTCTAGGCTCACTTCATGAATTACATCCATCGCTGAGTTGTTGTGTGTGTGTGTGTGTGTGTGTGTGTGTGTGTGTGTGTGTGCGCGTGTGTGTGTGTGTGTGTGTGTCGCACACATACATGGAACAGTTGATACAAATACCATTAAAAAAAGCCAGTTTACATTTAGAAGGGCGGGTGTGTGTGCAAATGTCTCTGCGCATGCATGAGGTAACAAGCTTCATGGAGCTACGACGTTGAATGGTTCATTGTGTATTTGATTTGAAGAGTGAAGCTTTGTTGTTGTTTTTTCTTCGCTCCCCCTCTTTTTCCAGAGTTGGGGTGTATGTGTGTGTTGGTGTGCAAGTGTGGGTATTTAAGTGTCTTTAACTCTACCCGATAGTTTAAGAATAGTATGTGTGCTTTTTCTTCTGCAGCTGCAGTATATCCAGACTGCCGGATTCTCTGAACAGTGCAGAAGTCAGCATGGACATGACAGGTAACGCACAAAAACACAGGCGTAGTTATTCCCATATGATCCAGCTGTGAGAGGAAAGAGAGTGCCATGTAGAACGGGGACATAAAGTGCTTCTTCTGTTCGTTCTTCAGCGCCCATGTTCCCCGGGCAGAAGATGTCGCCAACCAAAGCCATGACGATGAAGGACTATGAGAATGTAAGCAGTATTTACATCATTAATGCAAATATTTTTAATTCAGTGCCATACAGTTGGAAAGGTTCTGTGGGGGGTATTTTTTTTTGTTTTTTTTTTTTTTTTTTTTTAAGCATGATCCTGACTTACTGCCACACTACACATTACCTTTCCTGATTGGGGTTAATTTACGTGTTGACCTTACTGCTATATGCCGTAAGTGAGTGACTATTCAGAAAAAAAATGCAGAAATTATGATATTATAATAAAATGCCTGCCCACTAATTAGTAGCCATGATTGGCTCACCAAGTTAATGGTGTTTTAAAAAAAAAAATTATGTTTAACCTTTCATTCAGAGTTTTGATTTGTTATTCATTGACGCAGCCTTCCTTGTGCTGATGTGTGTATATAAATATGTGTATAGCAGAATAGACACATTTTAAATAAGCATTTCGGTGTTTGTGAGAGCCCCTTGATGCTAGTTAAAGAATAGAAAATGTTTGCTATTTAGTTGATCATATTAGTTTCTGTTTTTTAATAATCTACTGTACATAAAATAATGAGGGAATGGAATATGTTGCTTTGTAATAAATAAAAGTAAAAAAATTGATATGATTTATGATATTTTATGATATAAAATAAGTAGTTTTGCAAAGAGCTGCAGGTTGATTAAATTGGCTTTTTAATGACGAAAGCACATAATTAAAAATTGTCATTAGGAACAAACACTCTTCCAGGATACCTGTCATCAACCCTGAAAATCCATTGTACAGGCATGGTGGAAATGCTTTACTGCTGCTGAGCAAAAATACACCACAGTGATGTTTGTAATGAGTCATATAGCCATGATATGCTGGTTCTGAAGAGACGCATGTAAGCACTAAGGTTTATTAGCAGAAATAACATTTGGCCTCTTTTACCTTGCTTTCACTAAAATCTATGAGAGCTAGAGGTTTCTACAATGTTATGTTTGTTGCTTTGGATTACCGATGGAATGAAGCAGTCTGTAAAGAGTGGAGGGGGGGGGGGGGACTGTGCTTGTCCATTTAAGGTACTGTTGCAAGAGAAATGGAGAGGAACTGGGTTTTTCTACTACGGATTCTGTTTAGATTAGATCACAGCTGTATGTGTTTGATTTATTTCCTTGATCATTATATCTTTGTATTTGTATTATCAGAGTTTTGCAGGTTTACAGTGCGTGTAGTATTATAAATACAAAAAGCAAGTGTCATTCAACATTTGATTTTCTTTTCTTTTCTTCCTTTCCTTGTTTCTGCTTTATTTTTATTGTTCTTGATTTTTCTTTATCTCTCTGGATTTGTATTATTCTGTTTGTTATTCCCGTCTTCTTTTAGTTTCCCCACACCCCTTTTGCCCCAGATGTTGGCTGGCACACTGTTGTACAGTCTGCAACCCCCATCCACTTTCCAAACACACACACGCGCACGCATGGCCATGCACACACAGGGGCTGGTTGTTGTCAAATTATCCCCTTCTCTGTGTAGTCTAATTGTACCCTTGTTAGTCATGTTTATTCATGTGCGAAAACGGTCAGAAAAATATTAAATACATTTAAATAATGTGCTTTAAATAAAATAAATGCTGATTGTTCCTATGTGACGAAAGATGTTTTTTGTTTTATGTTTTGTAGCAAATTACAGCTCTAAAAAAAGAGAACTTTAACCTCAAGCTGAGGATTTACTTTCTGGAAGAGCGCGTGCAGCAAAAATGTGACGATTCTACTGAGGAAATTTACAAAACGGTGACAAGCAGACCCAGACACACACGTGCACATAATACAATAGTCATTGTTCTCTCTAACAGACAATAACTGAATAAATTAAAACATTGATAAATACATGTTTTAATAATGTGTGTGTGGTTATGTGTAGAATATTGAATTAAAGGTGGAGGTGGAATCTATGAAAAGAGACCTTGCAGAAAAACAGGAGCTGCTTGTTTCTGCGTCGTAAGTTTTGTTTTTCTCATCCTGTCCATCAAAGCAGCTGTCCACTCATTAGCAATGTTGCATTACATTTACAAATTGTGAATTGATCTAAACAGCTCTAAGATATACATGTGCATCTACGTGTGTCTGTGTGTAGGAAAGCACTAGAGAGTTTAGCCAACAGAGAATCTGGAGAAGGCCTGAGGGAGCGTGCTCAGAGAGAGATGGATGCACTCCGCGAAACATTCAATGTCAGGATCAGAGAACTGGAGGAGGTGCACACACACACACACACACACACACACACACACACACACACACACACACACACACACACACATCATATGCACAGGGAAGCAGAAATATAAGCTTAACGGTAGTTTGTTATAGGTATGTCAACAGATTCTCTTTTTTTTTATTTTATCTAGTCTCTGCGTTGTGCAGAAGAAGAAGCAGAAAAGATGGCTTCCATTGCTGAGCAACAGAAGCTCAAAAGCCTAGGTCTGGAGAAAGAACTTGAAGCTGTCGCTCAATCCAGACCACTGCATGATGCTGGCTCCGCCCCTGGGCAGGACCACAAACTCCAGCAGGCTCTGCAGGAGAAAGACCGGTGAGCCCTTAAAGTCAATTTAATCAGTACTTTTAAAACAAGCATTAAAAATAGCATGCGAGTATTCCTCCACAGAAGGCATTTGGATACAGGCTTTGTGTTATCAAAACTAATTATGCAGTTACAGATCAACATGATTACTTGTGGGCAAAATCAGTAAATGCTTATACTTTGGTATGGAGAAAATTATTAGAGAAACCGAAATCTAGTTAGGTGAGCTTGGATTTCAAATAGTGAAGCTACTGTATAAAATTGGATATTGTTTATTGTTGAGGGTGCTGGCAGGGTTGCTCCAAAGAATGTTTACCTGGGATGTGCTTCTTAATGTTTATTTTAATCTATTTATTCCTTTATTTATTTATTTTGAAGGTGGGTAGAATTTGGGGACGAAGTGCCCATAGGCGAGACCATGGAGTCTGTCAGTGTGACTTACTAATAATAAACATTAATGTAGATACTGGTACAAAACCATTTCCCACAGCATGTTATTGCTTTCATAGCTTATTTATATTTACATTATAATTCATATGTTAAAATAACAAATATTATGTTGTAAATTGTGGGTCAATTACTATTCGTAGCACCATCATTATTGATTTTATATGGACAGAACATCAAAAAACAAAAAAAAATTTAATTTCATAGAAAAGTTTTTTTTTTTTTTGTAATGTAATAAAAAAGATAACATTCATATCTTGTAGATTCATTATATGTAAACTGAAGTATGTCAAGCCTTTTTCTATTTTGGTTTACTGTGCTTAAAAAAAATATATATATATCTAAAATTCTATATCCTCAAAATATCTTAAAAAATAACAATCAATAAAAAGTATTTATAGTATTGAAATGTCTAAAGAACACTTGTTCAATTTGGTATTGAAGACCAGGTTGCTTTAAAATCAGCCTTCAGCTCATCTTTATTATTGGATCAGGTTTGTCTCATTTTTGTCTTGACAGTAGCCCATGGATTCTCTCTGGGGTTCAGGTCAGGTTAGTTGGCTGGCCAATCAAGTTCAGTAATATCATGGTCAGCAAGCGGGAAATCAGCATTGCCTTAAAGCTTGTCAGCAGATGGGAGCATGAAGTGCTCTAAAATCTGGTACATGGATGTGTTGAATTTGAACTAGATTAAACACAGTGGACCAACTCCAAATAACATGGCACCACAAATCATTGTCTACTATGGAAACTTCACACTGGACTACAAACACCTTGTATCTCTCCACTCTTACTCCAGACTCTGGGATCTTGATTTCCTTGATGCACTAGTCAAGTGAAGCTCTCTCAAAGTCTTGAATCAACTTTGCTTCACAATTTTTTTAGGCCATCCTTATTAATTGGGCGCCTTTTCCTACCACATTTTTCAGTTCCAGTAAATTTTCCAAAAATATGTTTTGATATCGTATTCTGTGGACAGCTCGCCCTTTTAGCAATGACCGTCTGTGGCCTACCTTCCTTTTGGACAAATGTTAAGTTAGCAGTCCTCCCCATTATTGGGGTTGTGTATACCGAACACCGAACTATACCAAGAGAAGTGCTATATTTATCCTTTTATGAGTAATAATTTGCTCAAACTCTAATATATTGAGATACTGGACTTTTGATTTTCGAGCGCTGTAAGCCATTGTTGAGAGAGAGCATTCAGGTCAAAACCATGCTGCTTCTCTCTTCTGTAGTGTGATTGAGCGCCTCCAGGAATCCATTAAAAACCAGGATACGCTGATTGGAGAGCTTCGGAAGAATGACCAGGACAAGCCAGTCGCAGAGCAGATGGTCCAGCTCAACACTCTGATTGGCCAAAAGAATGCAGAAGTACAGGTATTTGTATTGTCCATTTCGAGTTAGTATACATAATTTTTATATACATGGTTAGAATAAAAAAAAGTACTTTTTATAAAACCATGTGCATATATGCACGCGCACACACACACACACACACACACACGTAAACAATTCTAATATTGTGCTCTTTATATCTGCAGGCTCTAAAAGGAGAGTTAGATCGTGAGAGAGAAAAAGCAGACAAGGAAATCAAGGTAATAAAAAAATTGTTTGCACTCCCTTTAAAATTTCAGATTTACTTCAAGTTAGTGTTCCCCCAATCCAAATGCGTAAATAGGAAACAATTAAACAAACATTGCCAGGTTCTATTTGCCCGTCTCTGTGTGCATAGAATTTGCATGTTCTCTCAGTGCTTGGTGGGTTTCCTCTGGGTACTCTGGTTTCCTCCCACAGTCCAAAGACATGCAGATTAGGCTAATTGGCATCCACAAATTTTCTGTAGTGTGTGTGTGCCCTGCGATGGATTGGCACCTTGTCCAGGGTGTACCCCGCCTTGTGCCCCTGGCATAGGGTCCAGGCCCCCCGCGACCCTGAATACAGGATAAAGCTGTATAGAAGATGAGTGAGTGAGTAACAATGTGGTGGCATAGAATTTTTGTCCATACTGACTTGATAGCATCACACAGTAGCTGCCATTACACCAGCAGCAGCCTGTACCATTACATTGCTGTAGGGTGGATCCATGCTATCATGATGTTTATGCCAAATTCTCACCCTACCATCCGTATGTTGAAGCAAAAATCAAGAATGCTTTTCCAATCTTCAACTGGGGAAGTAATTGTGTTACAAAGCTGCTGTGATGAGCTACTTCAGTGAACGTATTCTAATTAGTAACATGTGGTGCCTGGCATGATTGCTATTATCTACTGTTTATGTATAGCTAGTGAATGCAGTGTTGTGTTGTAGAAAACAAGCTTGTATAGGCTATGTTTAATACTGCCAGAATAAAGCTACAACATGGTCTTAGAAGCCCCAAATCCCATCTAGGACCCTAATATAACATTGCATATTGGCCCTTATTACAGCTGAGAAAATCAATAGAATATACCAGTTGGTATATTTTCACCACAGTTATGCAGTAGGCAGCGTACTGCTGAAATAACAAATGGCTTAGTTTCTCCAAATCATCACAACCCTGTAGTTCACTTATGGAAATTACCACCCAGAGGACTTGTGTTGTTGTGCGAGCGGGAATGTTATCATTGTACATGCAAAACCTTTATCATCCTCTTGCAATCGTGCCTGAAAAACTTTCTTGGGGAAACTAGTGGTTAACAAAATTAGGCAAATGCTTAAAATAAGCCACTTTAAACCCTGCACACGTCTAACAAAATGGCAGATAGAGTAAAACACTATTTTGAAAAAATGGCATATTAATTTTAGGCAATATGTTTGTGTGTGTGACTGTCATGTCTCTTGTAGTGATGACTCTAACCTTCCCACAGCAATCTGATTTGCTGATGATTGAAAGAAAGAATTGGAGGCTTTAAAAAATGTTCTATTTGAGTGATGTGGCCACACAACCACATATTTCTTTGAATGCATATTTTCACTGAATATATATATTTTTTATTATGAATCATAGCATCAGAAAAGTAAAGTCCACAAGCTTGTGTAACTGAAAAGATAATCCATGTTAATTCAGATTCATTTAAATGTTGTACAAATATGTGCTTCAGTAGAGGGGAAACAACTTTCAAATTTGAGATTCTGTACACTTTGCTTGACTCTGAAGCTTCTTAAGAATTCTAATGTTTGCTGATTATTTCCTGTTTTATATGGGGGAAAAACTCAGTTTTCATATGTGCTCTCACACTTTTGTGTCGCAGTGTGTGTGATTTGTTATTCGGGAACAAAGACTTATAACATTGTTTTATTATAAGTTATTTTATGAAACGCATATGCAAACATGGGGGAGCATCAGGGAGCACACATCCTGAGTCAAAGATCAACGTTGCAAAGAAGAGCGGAGGCCAGTGTCTGAGAATTAATCTGACTCAGTTGAGCCGCAGTTTCTCTGTTTTGGACGGAGCCTTATAACTCAGAACTCTAAAGTGTCACGGTTTGAAGCTGAACTTTTCGTAGAAAGTAGAAAAAAAAGAAGAAGAAAAAAGTCCATTCGGAGGCTCTGTGTTGTCTTTGGGTGAGTTACTGCAACTGCTGTGGGGCATTAAACTTCGCCCACTGTCATGGACACTGGGCACTAGAATTCCCATTCGCTTAAAAACAAATGGTGTGTTTGGATGTGCCAGTATGGATCTGGCAAGACTGATGAGGGCAGAGCAAGCTGTGAGAGAGCTGGAGGAAGAGTTTAACAATGAATATCTAGCTAAAACTAGAGGAACTCTCATTTTACTGCATGACATTTTGTTTGTGTGTGTGTGTGTTGTACGGTATGTTTGTGTTGTGGCCTTTTATTAATCAGTTTTGTACTTCAAAGCAGGTTTAACAGACTTCTGTATCATACTTTTAGCATGTAATAGACTTCTGTATCATACTTTTAGCATAGATATAGCCAAATAATTAAACTTGTTTGTGTATTGTAGGTGTGTGCAGTGAAGCAGGATGAGCTGAACCTGCTACAGCAGAAGACCAGACAGCTGAGTGAAGAGCTTAACTCCACCAAGAGCAGCAGTCAAACATTAAAACACAAGCTGGAGGAAATTGACCGAGAGAACATGGTACATACACATTCATGGACTCAGTTTATCTTTGTTTAACCAGAATTCTTTTAAATAGAACATGCTTTTAAATTGTTCAAATTAGCCCTCTGGTGTAAAAATGAAAGCATATTTAGGAGACATGAGCTTCAGTGTTGTGCTGATTCGATTTGTACTGATATTCTGAAAGCATCGCAACTTTATAAATATCAAAATTCTTTGATATTTTCTTTTCAAAGTTTTAAGTTTCTGTTCTTAACAAAATTATCAAATAATTGGCTCCTACCACATGTTGTGAATTATTGTGGTATGCTGTGCTGCCTGCCAACATGTGAAAAGTTTGGAATGGCAACTGTAGAAGTATAGAGAAATGGCGCAATTTTTGCTACATCAAATGCAAATACGTATAAATTAAATAAAGCAATTTTAAACAATATTTTTCCAGAACACCACCCATGATATGCCTTTCCAAATCCGTCCAACCCCCCAAAAGTTTCATTCCTACTGTAATTTCTTGGATTGTTTATTTATTTATTTATTTATTTATTTAAATCAGTAGTTGCTGATGGTAATTAATATTTTTTATGTGATGTTTTCCTTCATTTGTATCCCTCAGACCCTTTCTGGACAACTTGAAGAGAGGGAGAATGAGTTAGCCGCAGAAAAGAAAAACGCTCTAAAACGGGACAAGACCATTCAGGGCCTTAGCATCCTCCTTAAAGAGAAGGAACGACAGGTCTCAATTCCCTTTCCTTCAGACCAAATAATCTTGAAAACCATCAATATTTGCGTAACACTTTCTGATTATTTTTTCTTTCTGTCTGTCAGGTGGATGAATTGTATGGGAATCTAGAGGAGAAAGATCAGGCTTTAACCAAGGCCAGAGAAGCTCTTCACAAAGCCCAGCTACAGAAATACCAGGCAAGTTAAATGTGATGCTTTTACTTCTGAAATGGTGAGGCATGTGATATCTCTATCACCTTAGATAACTTGTTTAAATTTCCAATAAACAGTTTGCCTGTCCAGGTTGCATATACCACAACACTGCTAACAATAAATTTTTTTGTTTAAGATTTTTTGAATTTGTATGTTTTTAGGAGTTGGTTATTGTAATCTTCCATAGAAAGTTTTAAGACCAAAAAATGTCATGGTACAGAAACCAGTAAAAGTGTCTGTTTGTGTATGTTGCAGGGTGGTGAGGAACAACAGGCCATGATGCAGTCCCAGCATGCTGAGCTGTCTCGTCTACAGGCGGAGTGTCACGCGTCACTCCTGGAGCTTCAGAGGTTGCAGCGTGCACTCAGCAGCAAGGACGCACAACTGGAGCTGCTGCAGCAAGACAAACTTCAGCTGGAGAATGAGCTGGAGTTGCTGCAGCAGTATAAAAGAAAAGGAGACAAGACCATTAATGTTAGTATACCATTCCACACACTCGTTGAGATACAGATTAGGCCTGGTCAATATGATGACCACACTGTATTAATATGGAACAATGTTCTACATTTATAATATGTACAAAGAGAATTGTGTACAGTGTTATTATTATTACGAGGGCTGGCAACTTTTATAATTCCACCATTTTCTCTTTTTGTGGGGTAGTTAAACATATTAGGATTATTATTATACATTTTATTTCCAATTATAAAAATATCACAGAGTATGTCATAGTATGCACAAATATGGGCACCCCACACCAAATAACAGTACATGTACTGAGTCAGCCAAAAATGTATACACATCTCAGGGGGAAAAAGTAGTATGATTTTATATTCATATAATATTAACATGTATATCAATATGTAATGTACAGGGTGGGCCATTTATATGGATACACCTTAATAAAATGGGAATGGTTGGTGATATTAATGTCCTGTTTGTGGCACGTTAGTATATGTGAGGGGGCAAACTTTTCAAGATGGGTGGTGACCATGGTGGCCATTTGGAAGTCGGCCATCTTGGATCCGACTTTTGTTTTTTCAATAGGACGAGGGTCATGTGACACGTCAAACTTATTGGGAATTTCACAAGAAAAACAATGGTGTGCTTGGTTTTAACGTAACGTTATTTTCGGGAATATAAATTTATTTAAATATTACATTTATTTTAAATAAATTTATATCGGGAGACCTTGGGGGCCATTCAACTGGCCCACGACGACCAATCCACTTTTCAGGAAACTGTTCATCTAGGAATGCTCGGACCTGACACCCATAATGTGGTGGTTCACCATCTTGCTGGAAAAACTCAGGGAACGTGCCAGCTTCAGTGCATAAAGAGGGAAACACATCATCATGTAGCATTTTCAAATATCCAGTGGCCTTGAGG
Organism: Clarias magur; assembly: GCA_013621035.1. NCBI lineage: Eukaryota > Metazoa > Chordata > Actinopteri > Siluriformes > Clariidae > Clarias > Clarias magur. The sequence continues at coordinate 256,491 of QNUK01000410.1, forward strand.
TTTCCATTGATGAAGAATGGCCCCACTATCTTTGTACCCCATATATCACACCATACCATCACTTCTTTTGTTTCAGCAGTCTTGGAGGGATCTATCCAATATGGGTTAGTGTCAGACCAGTTGAATGGCCCCCAAGGTCTCCCGATCTGACCCCCTTAGACTTTTACCTTTGGGGTCATCTGAAGGCAATTGTCTATGGTGTGAAGATATGAGACGTGCAGCACCTGAAACTACGGATACTGGAAGCCTGTGCTGGCATTTCTCCTGCGGTGTTGCTATCAGTGTGTGAAGAGTGGGAGAAGAGGGTTGCATTGACAATCCATCACAATGGGCAGCACATTGAACACATTTTAAGTGGTCAGAAACTTGTAAATAACTCATGAAAGAATAGAGTTACGTTAAAACCAAGCACACCATTGTTTTTCTTGTGAAATTCCCAATAGGTTTGATGTGTCACATGACCCTCTTCCTATTGAAAAAACAAAAGTTGGATCCAAGATGACCGACTTCAAAATGGCCACCATGGTCATCACCCATCTTGAAAAGTTTGCCCCCTCACATATACTAATGTGCCACAAACAGGACGTTAATATCACCAACCATTCTCATTTTATTAAGGTGTATCCATATAAATGGCCCACCCTGTATAGCAATAAATTTAGTATTAAAATATTTATACACGTTTTCCTTTTCTGAAATATGTATAAAAAAAATTCTCCCCCCAACTGTATTTTATTATTGAAATGAAATTAAACACAACCTCTAATTTGTTAGGTGCCCAAATGTTGCATAAAATTTGTATACATGCTTTTTGTCACTTTGTTAATTTTAACTGTCACAAATGTTAAAACAAAATGCATACACAGAGTTCAGAAAAGCATATACACAATCATGTAAATTGTATTTTTTTTGTTGTTGGCAGTCTTCAGTTTCTTTACGCCATGTTCTGAATGAAGCTGTTTGTGTTGTAAACTAGGACCTGCAAAACCAGCTGAAAAAGCTGAGTGGAGAGCTGGCAGACCGCGAGAACCTTCTAGAAAATCAACGCATGTCTCAGCAGGAGCAAACGCAAACGACCGAACATAAACTGCAGAGCACGATACAACACCTGACAACTAGCATCACAAAGAAAGAACAACAGCTACAGGTAAACACACACACACACAGTAAACTTTTAATCACATGCTTTAATAAATTAAGGTCTAAATAACAGTTGTTCACAAATCTAAGTTGCAACCTCGGGTGGAAAAAAAAAAAAAACACAGCCAGAATGAATGTGTGGTCCTTTTTCCTCAAAAAGTAACTGTACATAATTTTTTACAAATTTTTCAATTCATTTAAAAAATCATGTGCGAAAAAATGGGTATACCCTGTAATTCAGTAACCTGTTGTAGGAAATTCCAGTCCTGAACTCTCGAGCGACTACAAGTCTAACTGAGCCTCCAATAACTACCTGGACTCCATATTAACATCTATTAACAACTATTATACTGAACTGCCTGCCACCAACACACACAGATCAATTCCTTGCTTTCTGATTCACCCAGATGAGGATGGGTTCCCTGTTGAGTCCAGTTCCTCTCAAGGTCTCTTCCTACTGCCATCTCGGGGAGTTTTTCCTTGCCACTGTCGCCCTCTGCTTGCTCATCAGGGACTGTCTGACCCTTTTTTTTTATTCGTACATATTCACATTTCATACAAACTTAAATAATTCTTTTGATTTGTACAAAGCTGCTTTGTGACGACGAAAATTGTTAAAAACGCTATACAAATAGGATTAATTGAATTGTTAAACTTTTTGTAGGAATTTAACTCTCACATGATGTTGATTTGACTTCAAGTCAGTTTTCCTTTCAGAGCTGTGCTGTTACAGAAAATGTATCAACACATAATTAGATTTGAGAATAAATAACACAGGATTTGTGTTTTTCATCTCTCTCTCTCTTTCTCAGGACTACATGAGAATGGTGCAGGACCTGGAGCAGGATCGAGCTTTAGCTGGAAGTGATGTAGTGATGGCCAAGCTCAAAGAGAAGCTGAGGGAAAAAGAGAAGGCCCTGGAGGTGCTGCTATCATTTCCTCAATTTTATCCTTATAAATAAACTTTGGAATATTGGACGGGTACATGATAACCTCTTATCTAAACTAAATAATTATTTCCTTCATATTTGGGTCTGTGAGCAGAAAGCACTTGAAGATAAGTTTGTGGCAGTCGAGGAAAAGGAGAATGAAATCCATCTGCTTCAGCTGAGCATGAGAGAAAAGGAAAGAGATTCGGAGCGCCTGAAGAACCTACTTGCACACAATCAGGAGACAGTTAATGTAAGTGCTCAACATAATAAAATTACAATAATTAAAATTAAACAATGACATTATTACAGTAGAATATAACGCTATGTATTGTGATGGTAACAAAATTAACCAGAGCAAATGAAACCTTTGTTCTTGAGCAGAGAGGGGCGTGAATGGGCCACTCTTGGGAAGGGTTGCCAGGTCTCAGCTAATTTTACCCCAACTGTCTAAATGAAATTACTTGAAGCTAGCCCAAAGTTTTTCTATGTATTTGTCCCTAAATACATTTCATCTAAATTAGATTCCACTAAACTATGTGTTTTGTGTTCATGTCTGCAGAGCTTTGATGAATTATTGAAGGAGAAAGACATGGAGTTGCAGCAGTTGCTGAACACATTGAAAAACCTACAGCGCTCCAAGCAGGAGAGTGAAGAGAACCTGCAAAGAGCGCTGAGAGAGAAGGATTCCATCATCCAGCAGCTCCAACATGCACTGCAGCTCAAAACTAAAGACATGGAGGTAACACTCCACACAACCAGTGTTAAATATATGTCATATAGTGACCCTACACCAAATGTCAAGTTATCATGAGTTGTTCATTTGATTTACACCCCTCGTCAAAATGTGGAAGCTATTCACCCTTTCTCATTCAATCCACTCTTGTCTTTTCTCTCAGGACATGGCTAGTACAGTTCTTAGTCATTCAGAGTCTCAAGGACGTGATCTTACAGAGCAGATGAGTCAGAGGTTAAAGGTTACAGAGGCCATGTTGGCTGAGGCAGTGAAGCACAGAGAAAGGCTGGTGTGTGAAAACCAGACAGCTGTGGAGAACCTGCTTGCCACCATCAGTAGCAAAGACCAGCTGCTCAAGGTAAATGATTACAGTCATAATATATCCTGTACACACTGAGTAAGGTAATAAAGCATGATGGATCATACTGTTGAAGGGAAAAAATTTAACAACAGCATTTCCCCAGGTTTTTATTCACCTTCTACATGAACAGTTTTACGATCATTAAACTTTGACACTCTGACTAAGGCTGTATTTTTATGTATGTGCGTGTGTGTTCATGTTTGTGTAGGAGAGTGCTGAACGGCATGCGCAGGCTCTTGCTGATCGTTCAGGAGAGTTGCAGGATCTGCGCAGACAGCTCGCAGAAACTCAGCTGCAACTCAGCAATGCTCAGAACCTTAGCGCTGCACTAAATGAGAAGGACCTGCTCATCAATGTTAGTCATTTCAGTGCTTTTTTTCCCATTATTTTTTTTCAGTTGAGGAATTGGAATTAAATTTCTTCTTCTTTGACTTGTTTTGTGGTTCATTTCCACCTTAACAAGTTAATTTGTGTTTGTGTGTACAGAAGCTGTTGGATTATGCTCAGGACAAAGATCCCACTATTACTGAGATAAACGTGGTAGAGGCTCCTCACGTGGTTGAGCCCAGACATACCATCAATGTGCTACAGCAGAGATTGGAAGAGAAAGAGGGTATGTGTGGTGCGTAGTAATGAACTTTCATTATTCATTGTCTTTTTTGGTTGAATAACTAAGGTGACGAAAAGTCGGCTATTTAGTGTGAGATGTTGCAATGTATCAGTTTAAGTATATTAGCAAAAAAACTGCTGATGTAAACATTATTTTGGGAACATTTCTAAGTGCAAGTATCTATCTGTAGCTGAGCTGTCTCAGCAGTACAGTGAGGACAACTTGGAGACATTTCTTACAGTCAGTAAGAAACCTGCTATAATACTGAAGAAAGAGCTTGCCCAGAAAACAGATGCCCTCAACAGTGCTCTGAAGAGAGAAAACAAGCTTAAGGTGTGTGCGTGCGTGCGTGCGTGCACTACTGTGTCAGGAAAAGATATTAAGTATCTGATATAAATTATAACACTATACATACATTTTTTTTTGTTAATTTTGATTATTATATTAATTATTTGTTGTGTTTTGTGGTAGATGTCTCTTGCTGAGCTTCAGTCCACTGTGTCAGAGCTGAAGGGCCAACTAGAGGGCCAAACTGCCAATCTTCAGTCTCTTAAATCCACAATCAGTACTAAAGACGAAATTATTACTGTGAGTACAAGCCGTATTTTACATCATGGTTTCTCTATACAGTTGAACCTTGTATTGTGAGCATAATTCCTTCAAACTTCAAACTTCCCAAACACTTGTATATCAAATCAAATCGCCCCATAAGAAATAATAGAAGCCTGTATGGTTTGTTCCACAACCTAAAAATATTCATATAAAAATGATTGCTACAAAACATAAAGTAAATATAAAACAATTTACCTGCACTATACCTTTGAAAAGAGTCATTGCTGGTGTTTTGTGCTTTGATTAAACAAGTGAGGCACTCACACTAAGACCTAGCATGGCAGATGATTACCACAATCCAGAGTGCAAAAGAGAGATCAGTTGTGATCTCATGGAGCTCAGCAGACAAAGCATATACGTACTACTCATATTGCGGGACCTCGCTCATTTTTCAAGTTAAAATTTATTTTAAAATTTGGTCCGTCTTGCAAAACACTCGCAGACTAAATTGTACGCAATCCAAGGTTTTCTATATATAAATGCTCACATTCACACCAAATGCTATTTTACTCATAACATGACCGTTTCATTTCAATGAATATAGCATTGCCACATAAAATACTTGCATTTACTTTGTGCAGGTTTGCATTCACTACTTGTCTCGCAGCACAAAGTAAATAGTCACATCAAGATGAGTGCCTCTTCCTCTTTTCTGAGTATTGTTATTGTTAATATTTGGCTCTTCTGTAGGAGCTACAGCAGCGCTTGGCCCAGATGGGGTTGAGGCAGTCTACAGCCATCGATCAGCACTCCCCGCTGTATGGGGAGGAGCTCAGTTTCCGCTCTCTTCCTCAGAGAGAAAGAACCATCATTGGAGGGGACAGACAGCAGCAGGTACATAAACAAACATGAGGCATTAAATGTAGCATAAATGGATGCTTCAATAGTAAATAAGTTGTAGCTGCCCTTCGGTATCGACAAAAAAAACGGGACACAGAGTGCTTCTGACGGGTGCTTATCTCTCTTTTATTTCGCTCGTGCAGAGCGCCATTGAGCTTTAGTTGCGTAGCACCGTGAAACTACACAAAGAAACAATAATCAAATGAATATCATAAATAGAGTGCACATTTACAAAGAAACATAAAAAATAATTAACAATAAATGAAGAACAGATTGAAACAACTTATTAACAAGTAGAGCTCACGACATACAAAACAAGCTCATATAACTTCGTAATAAAGTACAAAATACAACACATATCAGGTTCACATACCTCGCTCCGCTTTACCAAAGGGTACTAAGTGCAAACTAAGCTGAACCAAAGCTGCATTCCTCAAGAAACTAAATTTTTCTCCATGTTCTTCGGAGGAATATGAATCTTTGCGCTTCTCCCTGATTACCTGACTACTTCTCATTAGCGCCCCCCTTCACAGCGTAAAGCACGTAACATGTACAATTAATTTAAAGAGACACAATCATTTTGTGGTCATTTACACTCCCACCAATCGTGTTATGATGAACCAACAAAACTAACTGCAAATGAATCAAAACATGATTTTGAACCTTATTATGACCACCTTTTAGTTTAATTAAATGTATGCAATTGCTAGAAAGCATTTCAAAATAATTTTGTCTGAGGTTAGAGGATCAACGAGGGCATTATTTACTCTTCTTCAAGAAGCACCACCAATTTCTGGATGGGCCTTTCAATGATTGTATTTTTGGAAGGTTGATCATGTTTGCTGGTGAGTTTTCGTTGTCCTAATTTTACCTTAACTCGCCGCACAAATCCATCACTCTCTTTGACAGCTTCAATTACTCTGCCCAACTGCCATTGGCTTCTTGGCAGCATATCCTCTTTGATGATTACGACATCATTTACTCTGACATTGCGCCGTGGAGAATGCCACCTTTGTCGCGTTGAAATGTTAAGAAGATATTCCCTCTTCCAACGACTCCAGAACTGCTCAACCAAATATTGAACTCTACGCCTTCGCTTTGTAGCATACATGTCTTCTTTGACAAATTTCCCTGGAGGTGGAAGTGCAACATCAGACTTCATCAGTATTAAGTGGTTTGGGGTTAGAGGCTCGAGTGAATTTGGATCATTGATGCCATCTACCGTTAGTGGACGACTATTAACTATAGCCATTGCCTCATAGAACAGCGTTCTTAGTGAAGCATCGTCAAGTCTTCCTGGACACTGAGCAAGTGTGGCATTGAGTACATTATGCACAGTTCGTATCTGACGCTCCCAGATGCCTCCAGCGTGACTTGCAGAAGGAGCATTAAACTCGCATTGTTTCTCAGACAGAAAGACTTCCAAAGTTCTGTTGTCGACCTGTTTCAGTGATTCTTTGAGCTCATTTCGGGCTCCCACAAGTTAGTACCATGGTCGCAATGAAGCTTGCGTACTGCTCCTCTAAGGCTGATGAAGCACCTTAACGCACTAATGAAGGCATCCGTGGATAAATCTTCAATCATTTCGATATGAACTGCCCGAGATGATAGACAAGTAAATATTAGGCCATATCTTTTGTACTCCTTGCGAGCTCTCTTTATGACAAATGGTCCAAAACAGTCCATGCCGCAGAATGTGAAGGGAGCAGATACTTCAACGCGCTCTACAGGAAGTTCTGCCATTCGTTGTTCCTCTGTCGGTCGTCTAAGTTTCCGGCATTGCACACACTTATGTATCAGCTTGGCGACTGACTTGCTGCCTCCAATGATCCAAAATCCATTCGTTCTAAGCTCCATTTGAGTTTGATAACGGCCCTGATGACAAATCTTGGCATGGTAATATGTCAAAATTAGTCTGGTGATGCAACTGTCCTTTGGGATAATCACAGGATGTTTCAGCTCTTGACTGAGTGATGACTTTTTCAATCTTCCACCTACACGAAGAAGGCCTTTGTCCAGTATGGGATCTAGGTGGTACAACGCACTAGAACTTGGAAGAGTGTTGTCTTTCTCAATCAGTTTTATCTCCTTGGGAAACGCTTCATGCTGAATAAGCTTGATCACCACCTCAGCAGCTTTCTGGCGCTCTTCCACAGTCACATGATCATTGGGATGTTTCTGTTTTGACCCTAGTCTTTTTATTCTTGCAATAACCTTCAGAAGAGTTGACCAAGAAGAAAATCGATTGAGACGACTGAGAACATCTGTGGTGGCACTGACTGTAGTTGCAAAAGTCTGGACTGATTTAACTTCTGGGTCACCAACAAACAGTTTGGCAGAGTTGTACGGTGTTGGATTTACTTCCGATTCCCACAGAAATTTGGGTCCTGAGAGCCAGATCGATGAAGGGATGTCAGAGGCATGAAGCCCTCTTGAGGCATGATCAGCCGGATTTTCTGCTGTATTTACGTAAAACCATTGATTCGGATCAGTGATGTCCCTTATCAGCTGCACACGGTTAGCAACGAATACATGAAACCTTCGTGCTTCGTTGTTTATGTAAGCTAAAACGACCTGTGAATCTGACCAGAAGAATTCTTGATCAATCTTCATTTCAAGCTCCGTTTTCAGAACGACACTCATCTTTGCAGATAAAACAGCTGCTGCAAGTTCCAATCTAGGTATACTTGTGATTTTTGTAGGTGCAACTCTGGCCTTTGCCATCACCAAACAGCAATGCACTTTACTCTTGTCATTTTTGAAACGGAGATAAGAGCAAGCTCCATATCCAGCATTACTTGCATCAGAGAAGTGGTGTAGCTCCGTCCTAATGATTTCATTGAAAGTATCTGGGTGATAACATCTTGGTATGGTGACTTCCTTAAGCTTCTGAAGATCATTTTTAAAGTCCTCCCACCTTGAACATAACTCGTCTGAAAGATGATCGTCCCATCCTATGCCTCCTCGGCACAGTTCTTGTAGGATGCTCTTTCCTTGTAAAATGAATGGTGCAACAAATCCAACAGGGTTATACAGGGAGGCAATGACAGACAAGATACCACGACGAGTTGATGGCTGGTCTTTAAGGTTGATGTTGAAGCTAAAGGCGTCATCCTTTGTTGACCACTGAATACCAAGTACACGTCCTGTTGGTGCTGTCTCAAGGTGCAAGTCAATGGGCTTAGATGTGATATCTCTCTGATGGGTCGATACAACAAAGAGCATCTTCCTTATTGGAGTTGAATTTATGAAGTCGCAAGCCTCCACGTTTACACAGCATTTGAGCATCAAGGATCAGTTCTTTGGCTTCGTTGACTGAATGAACACTGGTTAACCCATCGTCGACATAAAAGTTCCTTTCAACGAACTCTGATGCTGAAGGGTGGGTGAATTTGTGCTGCTGTGCTAGGTACTTCAGAGCGAAATTTGCACACCCAGGAGACAATGTAGCGCCGAAGAGATGGACAGCCATGCGATAATCTAGAGGCTCCTTTTCCAAGTCTCCACCCTCCCACCATAGAAATCTTAGATAGTTGCGATCATCAGAAGGGACAAAGAACTGATGGAACATCTTTTCTATGTCACAAGTGATTGCAACAAGTTCCTTCCTGAAGCGGCATAGCACTCCCACTAATGAGTTAATCAGATCAGGCCCGGTCAAAAGTGTATCGTTTAGAGATATACCACAAAACTTGGCTGAACAGTCGAAAACGACCCTGAGTTTATCCGGTTTCTGAGGGTGGTACACCCCATGGTGTGGGATGTACCATACAGTTTCTCCTTCAGATATCACTGGAGCTGGTTCAGCTTCACCTTTGTTAAGTATCTCATCCATGAACGCCTTATAGTGATCACAGTACTGCTTGTTAGACTTGAGCCTTTTCTTTAAATGCTGCAAGCGGGCAATTGCTAATCTTCTGTTATTAGGCAGTGAGGGTCGGCCACTACGCTTGAAAGGAAGAGGAAGTTCATAATGTCCATTATCCATCTGTTTGATATTAGCACTAAGATGATGAATGAAATGAACATCCTCTTGGGACACACTTTTATCCTCATATCGTTTCTCATTGAAATCTGACTCCAGAATCTTCAAGACATTATTGGGTGATGGGACAGGTATTTCTTTGACTGCAATTCTATGGACGTAACTCTGATTTCCCTGCCTGTCTAGGTGTGGATTGGAGAGGCCTATAATACTCCAGCCAAGCTCAGTTCTTTGGGCAAATGGTTCATTTTCACTACCTATTATGACTTCAAGCGGAGCTAGAGCGGATGGGCAGTCATAACCGATTAACAGTCCAACTTCACAGTTCTGAAGTGGTGGTAACTGATTGGCCAGATGTTTGAGGTGCGGCCACTGCAGTGCTGTTCTCTTGGTTGGAATATAGGACTTGTCAACAGGAATGAAGTCTCTAGCATATGCTTGCTGTAGTTGAATAGAGCTTGTTGCCTGAAGTCCTCTAACTTGAAGGCCACAAACCCTTTTACTTGCAGTGATGTCCATAGCTGTCATGGTGCTCAGTCTAAGTTGCACTGGTTGAGTGACTGCATTTAATTTTTCAAGAAGATCTTCCAAAATGAATGTTGAGTCACTCTGTGTGTCCAGTAGAGCATAAGTGAGTACTTCTCTTTGTGGCTCTTCCACTGTAGAAACGAGGACTGGCACAATGCTGGAAGTAGCACAAGAGCTTTGTGAGAGTACATGGGCCGTAACTTTGTGAACTTCCTGACTTGCTTGGACTTCTGTAGAAGTTTTCTGTAATGCTTTCGAAGGCACCTTTTCTCTTTCTTCATGCAAGCAAGTAGGGTGATTTCGGCCACACGTTCCACATTTATGTCGTCTTTTGCAGTCTCTCACAATATGTCCCTTCCTGAGACACCCAAAGCAGAGGTGATTTTCCTGAATGAAAGTCTTCTTGTCTTCGATAGTTCTTTTTGCAAATGTAGGACATTGGGCAATGCTGTGTTTTTCATCTTTACAGACGAAGCATGATACCTTTGACTTGCTGGTTGTTTCAACCCCTTTAGAGGCAAAATCCTTCACTTCAGACTTTGTACTGAGAGCTTTAGCTCGCTTGGGAAACTTTTCATCAGAATTTTTCAAATTCATGAAGAGTGGGGAAGTGATGGGGTTACATGCTATTCTTGTTTCCTTCTGCATAAATTCTGCAAAGCATTTGAAACTTGGATAGTCACCTGATTCATCCAGCTCTTCCACTACAATTCGATTCCACTTGTGGACAATCCATTCAGGAAGTTTCTTTAATAACTTGTGGTTTTCTTCACAGTCATTTAATATGGTAAGTCCTTTAACATGAGGAATCGCCTCAACACATCCTTGTAGGAAGTCTGTGAAGTCTCGTAGGGCAAGAGGATCATTTGCTCCGATTTTGGGCCATCTCATTAACTTGTCTCGAAAAGCCTTCTGCAGTATAAATGAATTCCCATACCTGTCTAGTAAAACCTTCCATGCTCCTTGGTATGCGTCCTCTGAATTTCTGTAAAAATATCCTTCCACCGCTTTGCGAGCTTCTCCAGCGAGGTAGTTCTTAAGGTAGAACATCTTTTCACCAGGTGGGAGGGGCTTTCGATCAATAAGGGCCATGAATGACATCTTCCAATCTATAAATTTCAAAGGATCGCCAGCAAAGATAGTGGGTTCAGGAACAGGTAGTCGATGTGTGCTTAGTGAGTCTGCTATGGCTTGAGCTAGAGCAACATTTTCCTGAGATGGCTGTAATTCACGCTCTTCGAAGAATGTCTGCTGAGGTAGAAATGATTCAGCATCTGGGTCTAACTGAAATGTAGGCTCTGTCCTCTGACAACCAACGTGAGTCCTAGGGTCTATTTCTTCATCACCACATTTAATGATACCATCAAGATTGTTGTACACTTGGACACGAGCTGCCGCTACTTTTACTTCTTTGTCTACTTGCAACTGCTGCAATCGTTTTCTCTCCTCTTCTAGCTTTAGGTGCATTTCCATCTCCTTTTGCTTTATTTCCGCAAGCATTTTAGCTTCACAACACTTCCAATCACTCTCCATCTTATTAAGCTTCGCTTGCTGATCATGGATTCCTTGCATAGCTTTAGCTTGCTCTCGTTTGGCTGCAAGTTCTGCCTCTGCATCAGCTCGTTTACTTGAGATGCTGGAAGAGGTCCTTGATTGTCTGCTTGATCCCAGCGATGACTCTGAAATGATTGTGTTTGTTTGTGTGCATCCAAAGATAGATTCATACTCGTCCTTATTTAGAACTTGTCTCACTCTTTCCTTCACAAGCTCTTCATTGTAATCTTCATCTATTGTTTCAAGCCGTTTACTTACAAGATCACTGATCTCACCAGATAGTGCAGCACAAGCATCCATACGTTTGACAATGTCAGGAGAAGTGGCATGATTACGCAGTATTGGTTCATAATTATGATAAACTGAATTATGTCGGCTTTGAATATCATCTTGTATTTTTTCAAGATTCTCACGTGAACAGAAAAATTTCAATCTTGATCTAGTCTCCTTTGCGCTCTCCTTCCAACTGTTATAAGCTTTATAAAAAGCCTTCTCTTGTTTCTTGGCTTCCTGTTCGCGCATCTCTAGACCCTTTTCTGTAAAGCTTCTTTCGCGTGAGCTTGATCTGATCTGTTGCATAGATGGATTGCTTATTTCTTCTGCTCTTAGCGACATCTCATTTGCTTGCTCTGCTTGTGCCACGGCATCCTTTTCCATAGACTCTTCTTCATTCACAACTTCCATAATCAGGGAAGAACTTCAGCAGTAAATGATACCACTTTCACCAGACCTCTAGTAAGTAAGCACTCAAAGGATGTTTGCAAACAAGATAAATGCTAAATGATGTACTTATTGTATGTGTATTGTATTGTGTGTATATACAAAATTTAAAGTCTAGTTTGTAATGTAAATCACCAGAAAACTTAAATTTTACAAACTATAACTTTAACACTGACTGTACCTCTTTGAATACACAATAGATTAAACCTTCTTTACACAAAGCTCAAATTTTAGTCAAAATATGATTTTTTTCTTCTTTTTACTGTGAAATATATGTATAGCATCAATTATTCCTTTCAAGTCCTTTGCAATTTTAGCCTTTCATTTTAAATGTCCATGAAATGTTTTCTATTCCTTTTGAGTAATTCAACTTACACTGTTCAGGTTGACTTGATGCAGCTTATGTAGAAATATGAGCGTTGTAAATTCTCTTGGTACTCAAAGTCTCACTCTGCATCTGCTACGTAAAACGACAGAACACCGTCACCTTCCGACCTCGGCGATGACGACACGAACCCCAGCTACTTGCTCCCGCAGAAATGGTCGTGCTGTTGCGTCTGCGTTATCGAGTAGAAGACGGTCGCGATGTAATAGGTGAACAGTATGGTTCCTTTAAGCGTCGAGTTTCACTGTAGCTGCCCTTCGGTATCGACAAAAAAAACGGGACACAGAGCCGTTGCAGAGCGCCATTGAGCTTTAGTTGCGTAGCACCGTGAAACTACACAAAGAAACAATAATCAAATGAATATCATAAATAGAGTGCACATTTACAAAGAAACATAAAAAATAATTAACAATAAATGAAGAACAGATTGAAACAACTTATTAACAAGTAGAGCTCACGACATACAAAACGAGCTCATATAACTTCGTAATAAAGTACAAAATACAACACATATCAGGTTCACATACCTCGCTCCGCTTTACCAAAGGGTACTAAGTGCAAACTAAGCTGAACCAAAGCTGCATTCCTCAAGAAACTAAATTTTTCTCCATGTTCTTCGGAGGAATATGAATCTTTGCGCTTCTCCCTGATTACCTGACTACTTCTCATTAGCGCCCCCCTTCACAGCGTAAAGCACGTAACATGTACAATTAATTTAAAGAGACACAATCATTTTGTGGTCATTTACATAAGTGACCAACCTTTCAATCTCAGCAGGACCTGTCTTTGGGTGACCTGTGCTCAGAGCAGGCAGAGCTCAACCACATCCTCAGGGAAGAGCAGCAGATCTACACCAAACTTGTTCAAACGGTCAAAGAGCAAGACAGGTGAATCATACAATGCACACAATATCCACTTTTGTTATATGCATTCATTTATTCGTTCATCATCTTTATTCAGCTGGGGTCATGGTGAGTAGTCGCCTGTCCCAGAGCAGCATACTCTTTTTATGCACACGCATTCACACTAAGAGCCAATTTATAGTAGCAGGTTTGACTGCAGAAATGTGCAGATGAGGTAGCAAACACTACCTGCTGTAGGACCTGTCTAGCACCTCCTAGTGACTAAGCAGAAATGTGGTAATCTCAGTTACAGTATGCGTTGTTCTCTATCCTGCTATAATTATGAAGATGTTTTTTTGTTGTTTGTTTTTTGTGTGTTTAAGTGACTTTAGACCTGACTGTGTAGGCTTGGATTTTATGGAAATTCATTATTCAATTATTTAGTTTGTCATTTAGTATATTTGGTTAATATGTATTTTAATTAATTAACGTCTTGTGTTATTCATATGGTCTTAAACACCTTGTGTAACACTGTGCATGTTTGTGCACATGTGTGCGCGTGCATGTTTTTTTTTTTTTTTTCAGTGCTCAGCGGCTACATGCATTGCAATTGGAACTTGATACTGTGGCCCTCCTCAGGCAGCAGCTGGAAGATGGCATCCGTAACAACAATGAGCTCCGAGAGCAGCTTCGCCAAGAAATCCAGAGAGTTAATCATAGAGAAGGTGCGGTACAGAAAGCTCAAGGAACGTCGATTACAGAGTGCATCTTGACAATAGACACCTCAGAGGGCCAAACAGAATGTTAGGACAGACCTAAGCAAAGCACTGAGTTTACTGATGCATTCAGTATTTTGTAAAGTCTGAGAAAGTATGTTGGTTAAATTACATTTTCAGTCTATTAAACAATAATTATTAAGGCCTTTTCCTGCTGTGCTTCTGCTATATATGTCTCTCTTGCTTCATCCTGGCTCTTTGTTTGATGTTTGCATTACATCCTATTCCATTTATTTTGGATCCTTCACTGTTTGTTTGCTGTTTCTTCGTAATTTTGTCCGACATTGTGCTTATGCTCTGTATGCATGTTAACACTATTAATCTGTCTTTGGTTTGGTTCCTTTAGTTGAATTTCTTTATATTTGTCACTATTTTTCTCTCTCTCTAACCGCTTCTTTCATCTGCTTAAATTAGACATTAAATAAAATGTGCTTTTGTGTCGGTGTCTGCTAAACTAACACACATGCACACATACTCATGGCCCATACGTGACTTGAGGTTCATAATATACGGACAGTCTCAACATACAAACAGTTTCTGCTATTCTGGTCCATTGTTGCTTGTGCCTCCATATGCAGAGAGGGATTAGGTTAAAAATTGCCATCATAAGTACCACTTTCAGATTTCTTTACAAGTACTAAACATGGGACTGTAGAGATTTGCATGTGAGACATATGCAGAGATAAAATGTATAAAAGCAAGATCCCATAATCATTTTGTTTATCTCTGGTTAGTTCCAACATGACCTTATTTTAATCTGCATATATCAGACAGAAAGAAGGAAAATTGGGAAAGAAAAAGCGTCTGAAAAGGGAAGTCCTGATACTTGACATGTCGGTGTGTGTGACCACCTCTTTGAATGACAGTACATGCTACATGACCCACAATGACCCATCCCCTTGTATGAACCTTATTGCAAATACATAAAAAAAAAACTTATTCTGTTTTGATTAACCCTTTTAATTAAAACAATGTTTTGTGAGTATGCCTTTTTAAGGAATAAGGCAGAACCTATGCGCTGTTTTATGATTAGAGGTGGAGCAAATTTAATTTCTATTCTATTTAGTGACAGATAAAATTTCAAGTGATTTAAATGACATGTCATCAAAAAAGACACACAATCAGGAGTTATATGTATTTTTAAATCATACCAAATACATAGCTGTTTTAAAAGTTGCTCTACAGCCTTTAGAATATGAGTGTATACTCATATGTGTATATGTTTAGGTGCGGACCCTGCAGAGCTTGAGAACATGCGAGATGCTCTAGAAGAAGCTCAGCGTTGGAATGCATCTCTACAAGCCAGACTTGGCCAGATCCAGAGCAGAGGAGGAGGAGTAGGGCAGGCCAACGACAAGGGTATGCACGCGTTATGATAAATCAGTAATGATGAGGATGTTCAGCAGAATGAATCAAGAATAGCAGGTTATCATCTTACTTAGGAAACATGAAGCCCCTCCATCCTGAAGAATTTCAGATCATTGTGACTAGTTCAAGGTACTGACACTGAAAAAAACTTCCCAAATGCTATATAAATGTCCCATTAAATGTCCGTCCCATTTCTATTAAAAAAAAAGAAAACTGTTTCTGTAAGCAGACTCTATACTATTAATACAATAATACAACACATTTTTTAATTTACTTTCATTGGTGCCGTTACAGTGGTAAATACATTTTTGTCCATTTTATACATTATAACCAAACAGTGCATGAAGACAGTTGGTTAGCTATGGCTGAAGAAGAAATACTCAAGTGGCCTTCGAATAACCTTAATAATAATAATAATCTTATCATTTTTATTTATGCACATTCACATTGCATACAAACTTACTTCTTTTGATTGTGTAAAGCTGCTTTGCGACAATGTCAATTGTTAAAAGTGCTATATAAATAAAATTGACTTGACTCGACGTGAATAACCCCAATCTCAACCCTACTGAACACCGTTGAGATTAATTAAATTGCTGACTGCATCCCAGGCTTTATCCAACATCAGTCACTGATTTCACTGATGCTCTTGCGGTACTAATGCTCTTGCGGTTGATTGAGCACAAATCCCAAAAGCCACGCTGCACAGTCTAGTGGAAATCCTTCCTTGAAGAATAGAGATTAATATAACAACAAATGTCCATTAAATCTAGAATACCAATTTCATATAGAACATGGGTGTGCTGTTAGTTTTGCCAGTAAGTGTATATACAGTGAGGAAAGAACAAATAGTGACTGGTGCTGGTTCTTGGATTTTCTTAATCTGTCTCGGCCCTAAATGACTGAAATGTCTAGAGGTTGATATTAAGAGTAATCTGGTGGTCGTTTCAGATGACTCACTGAGTCTGATTGGGGAACAGACATCCTATATGAGTATATGTATAGGGGAGGGGCAAGAGGAAGAGCTACAGCATCTATCTGTGGAACAACTCAGACTGAAGGTGAGCTTCACATCATTATAGAAAGCATAAGATATTAAACAATTGACTCTTCTTTTTCCCCAACTTATCAATCTCCATCATAAATATGTTAAGTTTTATTTTAGTATTTTCTCTCAGACACTTTTTTGTGTATTTGTCCTGATCTTTTTATCTCTCTTTTTTTCTCTCTATATGTATTTTTTTTTTTCCCTCATTAAGGTCTCAGAGCTACAGGCAGTAATTGCAGAGCTGCAGAAACGGTTGGCACTGGCAGAGAGTGATGATATGGGTAATGCTGAGGGAGAGTCACAGGGCCATCATGACCTAATTGGATTTTCACCCCCCAGCAAGGTAATTCACAGTCGAATTTAACCTTTAAACTTGACACTCTATTTGTAAACAACTTTTTATTTATTTATTTTTGTCACTGTTATTTAGCAGGAGAGAATATTGCACGCTCCCTGATTTCATAAAACTGACACCTTCTTTGTAACATCTGTAGATTTCTTAATGCTTGTCCTCTTTTTAATCCTCTAACCTTTATCCTTTACCTTCTGTGCTAGTTTATAAATTAGTTCATGAATGAGATCTTGACAGTCTGTGTGTGTGCATGGATTTTTCTTTGTGTGTTGGGTAGGTTTTCTGTCTAACTCGCCGTTCTTCCTAACCCATGTTCTCTCCTCTCTCTATCTTTCTGGCCTGTTTTTCTTGTCCATAACCACCTGCAGCCTCTCCATCCAGCTATTATTGTATGCTTTCTTTATATTATTTTTCTTCATGAGTTTTTTGTTCTCAAGTCATGTGTTACCACCCATCCCATTACTATAGCAGCAGCAGGAACTGACCAGACCACTACCTGTTAATGCTAATGAGAGACTACCCTTCCCCAGTGTAAAGGTAAGGGGCCGTGGTCACTCTTTGCGATAGAAATAGGACTGATGTAGCACAGATTTATTTATTTGTCAAAAAAAAGCTGACTATAGACTATGTTTGATGTTTTGTGTAAAATTAAATTTTTATAGTTGTTTTATTTATCTACTTTGTTAACTTTGAAAGTTTGAACAATACTGCCAGCTTCAGCAGTCAGTTTAAACAATTCCATCCACTCCAACAGATGTCTCTTTCCACTGTAGGCTTACTGCTTAACAAGCAATTTTTACCAGTACTATTGAGTAAAACTTAATTTTGTTTACATTTCTAAAGAAAACTACAGTGCAATCTTGGATTGCAAGTAACTTAGTCTGCGAACATTTTGCAAGACGCGCAAATTTTTAAAATCAATTTTAACTTGTTAAACGAGCGAGGTCTTGATGTACTGTAGTAAAGGGAGAGTGTGTGAAATTCGTCCTACACAGCAGCCTCCCTGCTCCTTCTTCTGCTCTCGTCTAACACCAGTCACAATTCTTTTCAAAGGCAAAGTCCAGGTTAATTTGTATTATTTCTACTTTATATTTTGTATTAATTATTTTTATATAAATATTTTTGGGCTGTGGAACGAATCATCAGAATTTCCATTATTTCTAGTAATTCACTTTGATATACGAGTATTTTGATATACGAGCATGCTTCCGGAACAAATCATGCTTGCAATCCAAGGTTTAACTGTATACATTGCTTTCAGAGAGCAGTATAAAAAATACACTTACCTTCTAGCTTTGCCTAATAAAATATTTCAGGATACATTGTGAGTGCACTTTAATGTACAATTAATGATTGGATTATGTCTGTTGTTTTGCACTGTAGTATCTACAGCTATGTTTTTGCTGAACATTTGCTGAATGTTAATCTGTTACTTTATTCCCAGGAGATAGCTGATGAACATTTTGAAGCTCAAAGAAGAATGGCAAGTTCTCCGTTGCAGAAGAAAGATGATGGAAACTCCTCATTTGCTCAGATACACAAGGGTGGGAGTAAGGAAGCAGAACTTGCATCCTTACTTGAAGACTGTGGAGCAGATTCTGTTTCTCAACTCCAGTAAGCATTCTATAGATTTTAAAGTTGACTACAGTCATGTTGGCAATTTAGTCTTTGTTTAAAATATTATAAGGATAAGCTATTTTTGTGTTGCATAAATAAAATCACACAATTCACACTGACAATATAAAAGAGATTTTCAATAGCAGAAACGCACATTTGCATTTTCATCCTCTGTTACAGAAAGCAGATAAATAAACTACGTTCAGAAATGTCAAAGCTTGGTGTGCTCTTAAAGGAAGAAAACCCAGCTGAGTTCAGAGAGAGCACAGAAAGTTCTGGAGATAATGACAAGCACGATAACCTGCACCAGACTGTGAAAGTCCTCCGCTCAGAGGCCCGAAGACACTGCAAAATCGTACGCCTGTTGAAGGTGCAACTACAGCACAATACAAAAGCAAATACAGACAGTGAGCCAGGAGTTGATACAAAACTGCTTGACAGCATGGCTCAAAAGATGGAGCGCCTGCGGGAGGAGCATGAGATCACTCAAAGGCATGCTGCCAGTCTAGAGGACAGGATAAAGGAGATGCAAAACAGAGAAAGAAATGAGGGTAGAGAACGAGAAGAAGAGAAAGAAAGGAAAAAGAAAGGCAGACCAGACCAAAGCAGGAAGCTGAACAAAAGTCTGAAGCATGCAGTAAGTTTTAAGTCTCTGTGTACAGTATGTCTTTTTTTTTTTTTTTGATAAAACTCTTTCCCCAAAATTTTTTTTGTTTGTTTATTTTACAGTGAACACTATTTGGTGTGTACAAAAAACAAAAAAAAACTCTAATAACAGCAAAATTTGCATTGTGACAAACATTGACGAGTAATCTGATTATAAGAAAAGTCCAATTGTTTATTAGCAATTACCAAATTTCTCCTGAATCATCTACACAAACAGACATGTATGGTGGCCCTCAACAATTTAATTTTATTATTAAACAGATTTTATAATATATGCTTTAGGGATGGAAATCAGCAGCGAACATCCGATACAATATATCGCGATACCTAGGTGCTGATTCAGTTTGTGTTGCGATTTTGTAGGTATCATGATTTTATGAATATCCCAATTTAATTTAAATATTTTCTTAGATTTTGTTAGAATTCTCAACAAACCTAGCAAATAATTTGCTCCTACCAAACAAGATGCTGCTCTGTCTGCGAATGTGCGAATAAAAGTGCAGGATTAAAAAGGAACTTCCAACATTTTACCACCTGAAATGCAAACATACGTATGTAAATAAATAATATTTTAAAACATTCTGTTTTGGGGTCAGTGTGACAATATATGAATTTCGTCATAAAAGGATTCCGATACGTAGTAAAATTGACTACCATCTCTAATATGCTTTGATATTTCAAGTTAAATTATGTTGTTATTTAACCCAAAATGATTGACTACATTGATGAAGGCTTTTTGTATAGCTAATGTTTATTTAACATTTATTTAAGGAAACTCGAACGCTGTTCCTTTAAGTTTTCCCTCAAAGAAAGTATACACTATATGCATTTTATGATTAGCATTATGGTCCGTATCTGTGTTGTCAACTTTAAGAGGATGAGAAGAGAGGATTTGAGGAAATATTAGAACATAACTGATAACAGGAGCTAACTTGTTTTGTGGACATTTAGCAACATCTGTAAATACATAAAAAATGTTTTTAATAAAAATAATAATATTCCTATATAATATAGGAAGAATTAAAACACTTCACTTAAACACTGATTCGTCTAGAGCACATCTTTGTCATGTTTTATTCTGTATATACGGTGTTGTTTTATTTTACTGCAGCATCATTTTCTGCATCTAAACACACTTCACCTCCTGTTCTTCTTTGCAGGCGTATACCAAATCACGGCTACCTGTAGCGGTGAGACCCACAAAGCAAAGGGACAGGGAAGAGCTAAATGAGCTTGATACAGAGGAAAGTACTGAGCGCTTCAGCACAACAGACTCAGAGCAGCCCAGTGTAAGGAGCAGAGGCCTCAGTGGCGCAGTTCTTCAAAGTTCACCAGGCAGCAGCTTAGATGCTCTTTCAGATTCTGATTCCAGACGAAACGCGCACCCGGAGACTGAACAAAACTGTAACGGCAGGCAAAATTCCAAAAATGTGTCTGACTTTCCACAATCAGAACTCTTATCTCAGTTGGAGTTACTGAACCAGGAGTGTCAGGAGAAGGAGAACCTCATCTCCCAACTGCAATTTCAGATGCGCAATTGGGAAGGTCTCCAAGCTGAGCTTCAGGAGAAGGAACGAATCAATGGTCAGTACCTGGAAGCTTTGCATGCAGCCGAGTCCACAATCGCATACCTTACAGCTTGTAACCTGGATTCTGAAAGCGGGCTGGGGCAGACTCGATTGGGATCTGATTCATCACTGCAGCAGCAATGTACTGAGCTTGAAAAAGCTGTGCAGGAGAAAGATCAAATCAACACTCAGCTGCTAGAATGCTTAAACACAGTCGAGGCTGCCATTGCATCACTGATTTCAGCTGATATGCCTGTAAGCCGATTCTCTGGTCAGAATGACCCACAAGCATTGTGTGAGAGGCTGGAGGACCTGCTCAGCCAGATCAAGGCCCTACAGGAGCAGAAAAATACTTCCACTGGCACTCTCAAGGAGTTGCATTTCCCAGATGGAGGTTCCGCATCAGATCTGCAGCGCCAAGCCGAGACCCTTCAGGAATCACTGTTAGAGCAATGCAGGCTGAATGTGGAGTTGCAGGAAAAGCTCAGGACTGCAGAAGAAACCATTTCTAAACTGTCTGCTCAACACACCACTTCTACCAAAGACCAGGAATTAATTTGCAACCACAAGTGTGCAAGTCCACAACAGGAGACAGTACATGTATATGAAGAGGGACAGCACAGACTGGCTGCATGTCTGGCCGAGTGTATTGTCGCAGCAGAACAAGCAGTCGGGTCTCTTGCAGATTACGGTTCAAAGTCCGATCAGCTTTCACATGCTACAGAAATTTCCACTAACACTGAGCTTGAACAGAACTTTGACAGGCTTCAGAGGGCACTCCTGGAAAGAGACAAGTTCGGGCACCCTGGCAGTGCAGATATGAGCCACAGCACTATTGTGGGTCCACTCCAACACCAACCAGTACAGCATGCCTTACAGAGTTCAGGTGCTGTACAACAGAAGACAAGCACCCCAATTTCCCAAGGACAGCAGAAACAGGGACAAGAGAATATATCAGAATCATGGGATCCTGATCAGTCGGGAAGTCCGCATCTGAACCTCCACAAAAATCTAACATTGCTCGTCCAGATCTTTAAACACTATGCTCATAAAGTTCGGGAGCTGGAGGAGGCGCTTAAAGCTGAGCAAGGACGAGGCCTTAAGGGAGGTGATGGGCTAAATCCTGAGGATGTTGCCCAATTGAGGAGCTTGCAGAGGGCCCTAAAAGAGAAGCAGAAAATGTGTCAGAAGCTGGAGGAGAAACTGGCTTCAGCTCAGTCCATCATTGCTCTGCAGGGCTCATTCAAGAGGGACAAAAACTCAGAGCGACGCAAAGGTAAGAATAAACTCACTTCTATTTGTTCCCATTAAATGATGGGTCTACTGAAAAAAAAATCCAAGTATAAACTACCCTGCTGTGAATAGCCATTAAACACACATTTGCTAACTGTTACCCATCATGTATTGTTAATTACATGAGCATTTTGATTTGCAGTGGTTAACTTAAAGTTTCATAAAATTACCTTTGAAAGCTGAAGCATGCTAAATCGTTTTATCTTGTAGGTCGTTGTATCTTGTATCTTTTAGGTATACACTCATGATTAAGACACTAAAGAGATAGGAAGTGCTGTTTACACCACTGTGTAAACATAAAAAAATGTGTTGATAAAGTATAACCACAAAGCATGCTCTATACAATAATATGGAAGCTGGATCACTCACAAGTCGTTGCTGCTTTCACCTATGCCCATGCATCCTAGCACCTCACGGTGAACAGGATGATAAAGGCATTCAGGTGGATGCACAGGACCTCGGCTACGAGACAAGTGGAAGGAGTGAGACGGAGGTGGAAAGAGAGGAGGGCAGTAGTACAGGTAGACATGAAGGACTTGGCAACACTAACTCCTCAATATTTCTATTTCGCACTTAGTTTGGGAATCTGATCTAGCACCTCTTCAAATGACTTTTCAGTCACAGAGGTGTCTTTTTATCTTTTCAAAGCAAGGCAGTTAGCGCTGTTCTTCAAGCTACAGTTTCTTCAAGTTCACCTTCCACCTTTTCAGATTCATAGCTGTAATGTAACAGCTGGTATCGGATATTACATAAAGATTTAACAAATTCTTTCAAATGTGTACAGAATATTGCATGTTTTAGGCACTCTGCATCTCTGTTGCATGCTATTGTGCATGCTTTCAAATAATGAAAGATTCCTAATACTTACTATCGGTTCTGCATGCCTTTTGGAGCTGAATCAAACTTGTGTGGTCCACTGCTTTGGTTTTGGGTCTGTTTTCAAACCTAGCTGTTAATTTTTCATGGCTATGCTGTCATCCTGGTCTAACAGGTTCAGACTAATGTTTTTTTCTTGCTTTCCTCAGGTTCCACGTACTTGATTTTGAAATGTGAATTATTAATGTACATCTGTTGTGTGTTTATTTTTGTTTTGGTGATTATGTGTCTCAGATGTAGATGGCGTTGTTGGTTTGGACCCCGCTCTCTCTGGATTCACCTCAGCAGACAATCTGGACACCACAGCATCCAGCCCGTCCTATCCGAGCTCACCTGATCTTAGCTCTCACGACCCAAAATCTGGCCCCAAATCTGCCCCCACTAATGAGCTCTTGCAACTCAGGGCGCAAGTTGAAAGTCAACATAAGGTCATTGCACATCTCCAGAGACTGCTGCCCAAGAAATATCTGACTTCCAAGGTTCTGAGTGTGACCTCTGACCTTGCAAGCTGTGAGGAAGAAGAAGAAAGTGCAGCAACGAAGGCTCAGCTTTCCCATCTACCAACTGAACTGGAAAGAGAGCATACAATCAGCAGGAGTAATGAGTCTGCTTCTCCATCCAAGTGAGTGTGAGAAAACTTACCCATGGATTATTGTCAGAGCATACTGCACATTTATAAAAATATTTTGTTTTAGCTGTTTGTTTGTTTGTTTGTTTTTAAATAATAGACTGCATCTTTACATTCAGGCTTTTTTTCCCACTGGGATCACTTTGCCAATGTTAAAATTATTTATTTATTTATTTTTTAAGTCCTTCTCTCACCTCGCACTTATTGTTCGGACCCTGACCATGCTTACGTCATCCCGATGCAGTTTTTTGTGTTGAAGAGAAAGTGCAAAGAAGTTCCTGATTTTTTATTTGCCCTGTAGTTTTGTCTGGAATCCTTTTCCGTATATGACCCTTATGAACGTAACAATTGTGCAATGCAGTGATTTTCAGTAAACTGTGCTGCGTGCATAAGAAACTTTTAACCCGAACCAATTAAACTGGTCAAACGCACTTTAATGGCACAGTAACGGATCACATAGTTTGATTACACCCTTAAACTTTTTATGCAGGATGGAGTCTCTGGTCCAGTCTCAAGCACGAGAGTTGTGTGAGTTGCGTGAACAAATTAGAGTCTCGCGTACACTCGGTGCTCAACAGCGCAGGCAGCTGATGGAGCTTCGAGAGGCACTAGAGGATATGATGACACCCAACGATAGGCAGAGCACCTCATACGCAACGCTCCAGAAACACCTGGACCGGAGTCTCAGCCTATTCGATAAACTGGATCAAGGTGAGGAAATGACAATATGGAGATGGTGATTCCGGTTAGGAACTTAAATCGCAATTGAGTTGCATGTCAAATAGCTCACGACCCCTTTTTGGACTCTTGCGTGATTTGTGATTTGAGTGTAGCTGTAGACTTGGATTAAAAACATGTAAATAGAGTTAAGACAACCAGCTTAATGCAGTAAACAAACAAAACTTAAGACTTATGCACTTAAGACATGCTGCTCTGTAGGTCGCAATTATAAGCTGTTATCATTGTGTGCTTGTCCCTGTGAGGCCACCCTGTAGATTACTGCATGCCCATAACCGCATACCACGCAATGCTTTATTACTTATTTACATAGCTAATATCCTAAATTAAATCTCAGCTAAAAGTGTTATAGTTAAATAAATTAGGGTGCACATTGATCTTTCACATTGCTGTCGGTATACGTGTTGGAGCTCATAGAAAAAGTAAAGTAAATGGTATATGAAGAGGACCTCTACGTGTAGTTTAAATATTATATGACTAGTTCTTGGAAAGCTATAAATATATGCATCTTTGTTAAATGTAGATTATTTTATCAGGAATGTCTGTAAAATATTTTATATATTTTAATGAGTGGCCTTGGTCTCTTAATTTGTGCATACTCTCACATAATTCCCCAAGATGCTGCATTTAACCAATCACATTCTTTTTATTTCCCCAGCAGACTCTTCTGTAGAAAAAGACGAGCCACTAGGCCGAGAGCTAGCTCAGAGGTGAGTCCCATGTATACTGTATGCATGCGTGTCAGAAAAACTAAACACACCTGACGTTTCTGTCAGGTTCACAGCCTAGGAAATCCTTGAACTGCACATTTTCTCCAACTCGTACTGTATACACAAAAAATCTTTCTAGTTTTAGCCTGTCATGTCACCACCAGTGCACTTCTTATGCAGGTATTTCAAAAATAAGTTCTGTTCATATGCCTTATAAATGTATGTCTCAGTCTTGGCAGCTACCTTGTGCCCTGGAAAGATATAATCCATGATTGGTAGCCTTTTACCTTACAGCAATAGTTAGGTGGTAGCTGCTAATTTTAGCCAGTCAATGCCTTTACTGAACAACATTGCTGTGTCAGGAAGCTTGTGTGGCTGCTGGAAGAGCTGCAGTGGCTGCGTAGTCGGCTAGACCATGACAGAGAGCAGCACCAGTCGCAGATCGCCTATTTGTGCAAGCAGAACCACAACCTTGCTTTATCAACTAAACAGCATGCACATCTGTGAGTGGGGCTGCCCCAGCACCATAGCCTGAGTGCAGTGTGTGTGTGTGTGTGCTTGGAGTTCACTATTCTTTCTTGGTCTTGTTTTTTCTTTTATTTTTAACATATTTATAATTTATTCTTCAATGAGTGTGTGGAATGAACTTATAATTCCATTACAGTACATGCGTCTCCCCATGCATGCTTGGCCCATATGCTTTTTTTTTTTTTGCTCAGGCCCATAAAGACTTTTTATTTTTTGGCATTTAACCTCTGGATACCACTATCTTGAATTTGAAATGGAACACTTAAGATGTGAGCAAAGGCTATTTTCAGCTGTAATTTAATTAACCATTCAGGAATTACAGCAATTTTCATACAGACACATATGTTTTGGGGGGTTTATAAATAATGGAACAAATGACTGACCAGCAGTTGCATGGCCAGGTGTGGCCTGTTCCCTTGTTGCTAAATGACGGAGTCAAGCAGATAAGATTCCTGGGGTAGTTCTGAAACATCTTGAGTGTTTTGTTTCAACTTCAATGTGTGTACACTTGCCAAATACCAATAATCTAATATGAGCTATTCTGTCAAACTGTACCATATTGTTTCTTTACACTATTTTTTTTTTTTTTTTACAGATTTTGATTCTCCTTTTAAGAAATCTGAAACTTTATTATTAAAGGAATAAAACATATCAAGGTGTGCTGTTACAGGAAAAAGGGCAAGGAAATGGTGTGAAGTAGAGGGCTATTCATACTTTAAGCAGATTTCTAATTAGATGTATTAAACAATAACATGTTTAATAAATTGCCATACATTATATCCATACATACTTTTATTTAATATAGATTTTTGGTTTATTTCAAAAACCAAAACTCTAGGGCAGATAATTGTGTGGATATCCTGAGCTGTGGTTGATGAGCATGGTTGTTTGTACCAGCTACATCTGGATTCACGAGCATGTGTGTGGTAGCTTAGATGTCTTTTGATCAGTTGTTCGTGTCTGTGTATGTCAGGTTAACTACAGAGCTCCATGAAAAGGAGAAGCTCATTCAGCAGCTAAAGGATCAGCTGCATGGCAAGGTTCACAGTATGTATCAGGATTTGGAGTCTGAGATGAGTGACAGGATGTCTAACAACAGCACTGTTTCTGTACACGACGGCCTGCATGAGTTTCTCACACCCACCTCCAGGAGAGCAACTGAAGGTATCACTCACCTTTACACACAGCCATAAATAACCTAAAGGACAAATATATTTGCTCTGGGACAAATTTATTAAATTCCCCCATAACGTGAATTGTGACTGGCAGAAAAAGATACACTTGTCTTCCCTACTTCAGTCCCCATAGTCTTAAGACCTCCCTCCGAAATCCTGGCTTGGCTAGACATTAGCATTGTGGATAACGTAGGGACGCATCAATATTGATATTGGATTAGAGTATATTTCTGTCAATGTGGCCATTTCTATCTATCCTAGAAATCTGTGTTGTCCAACTAGGGACAGTGGAGGCCAGTGGTGATTATCATTGTGTTTATTCACATTTTACAACTGTGGTAGAACCTCGAGTCAACATTGACGCATGCTTGTACTGTGGCCAATTTGGGATCACCAGTTAGCCAAATTTGCATGTGTTCGGAAACCGGAGTACCCGGAGGAAACCTACCAAGCAAAGAACATGCAAACTGCACACAGATCATGAGGGGGGGGTTCAAACCCGGACCATGGAGGTACACGGCGACAGTGTTAACCAGTACCCCACCATGACGCCACTATGGCCATTTACTAAAAGCTCTTAGGTAGGAACATCTTGTATATCTTGGATGAAGTTTACAATTTAAAATAGCAAAGCAGACTTTAAATGTTCTCTGAAAATATCAAGTGAAGAACTGATATTAACTTTGATTGATTAATAGGAATCATATTAATTTGAGTAATCAATCACTAGTGACCCCTAAGTTGAGGAGAACCCAAGCATACTTGTATTGCATAAATCATATTGCACATTGCAATTTATTATAAGCAACATTAAAGTCATTTAAAATAAAATACTTGAACACAATGTGTAAAGGTTGTTTGGTTTTAAAAAGTCAAATATTAGATAATGGTCAAATGTCAAATACTGTACACTTACTTATTTACGTTTACAAAAGTTTATTGCTCTGAAATCTCCAACAGTATGCAGTAAATGTTTGTTTTTATTGTGTAGAATTAGTCAGGTTTTGAAGTTTGTTTTTCTCAGGTTATTGAAATCTAAATCTGTGCACCAGTTGGTGTAATTGCACTAATTTTTCCAGTTAACTCATTTTTTGTGTTGCATCATCGTCCAAGTAATGAGAATGGTATCCAGTTGCAGTCCTTGAAAATGTATTATTTACCAGGCCTATCAGGTTTAGCTTCTTATTCCAGAGCGCCTTGGTGTGCGTGAGAGAGCCTGAACATTATTACAAAGCTTACATCTCTTCTAAAACCTTGGTTGGATCAATAGAATTTTTTAACTTTGAGAGCAATGTACAGCTGAGGCTTTCATTCTCTTATGAGGTAATTACCGGTATTCTTAATGCTTTATCAGCCAGTGGTTAGTCAGGGCTGGGGCTGAGAAGTTCAGGTTTCTGCTTAAAACTAGAATGATTGCTTAGAGAGCCAGTTATCAGGAAGATGCTTGAGGTTTTTTTTTAATCATAGATGTGCTGTTGGACAACAGAACAAGCCTGAGAACGTTCGACAACTCTGGATTTCAGTCTGGATATCACTATCATCTGGCATATTTTGTTGTAGCATGTAAGAATGTTCAGTCTGTCACAGTGCGAATTCTAATAAAACCACCATGGACTATATATTGATCTGACTTGGTTGGTTGTTATCAGCTGCTAGATTTCATTTTCAGTGTGTATAGATGGGTCAGACATGACTATATATATATTATGTTTGCTTTTCCATAGGCATGAAGTCATCCAGTGACACGAGTGTCCCTGACGCTGAGCCCAGACCTTCATCTGTTTGTATGGAAGGTGACTTGAATAAGTCACATGGGGATGAGGCAAATCTTTTTACGCTACAATGTGATAACGGCCGTCTGCAAGAACAACTGAGAAAGAGTGAAGAACTCAATGCCACACTGAGGAGTGAGCTTGACCTCACTCACTCCATCCTTGCGCACACGCAGAGTCAGGGCACCAAGGAAACCAAACATGCACACACTCAGAGCAGCTCATCAGTTGCACACTCCCAGAGCCAAACTCCAGACAGCCAGCAGACTCAACATGAAGCAGCCCATGCAAGCATCAGCCCAGGTAAGTGAGTGTGTGTGTGTGTATACAGGGGTTGGACAATGAAACTGAAACACCTGGTTTTAGATCACAATAATTCATTAGTATGGTGTAGGGCCTTCTTTTGCGGCCAATACAGCATCAATTCGTTTTGGGAATAACCGATACAAGTCCTGCACAGTGGCTAGAGGGATTTTGAGCCATTCTTCTTGCAGAATAGTGGCCATGGCTACATGATGCATGTTGGAAGAAAACGTTTCCTGACTCGCTCCTCCAAAACACCGCAAAGTGGCTCAATACTATTTAGATCTGGTGCCTGTGCAGGCCATGGGAGATGTTCAACTTCACTTTCATGTTCATCAAACCACTCTGTCACCAGTTTTACTGTGTGAATTAGTGCATTATCATAATGATACATGACACTACCTTCAGAATACAATGTTTGAACCAGTGGGTGCACATGGTCCTCCAGAATGATTCGGTAGTCCTTGGCAGTTACACACCCATCTAGCACATGTATTGGGACTAGGGAATGCGATGATATTGCAGCCCAAACCATCACTGGTCCATCCCCTTGCTTCACTCTGGGCATATAACAGTCTGGGTGGTACGTGTCTTTGGGGCTTCTCCACACCGTAATTCTCCCGGATGGGGGAAAGACAGTGAAGGTGGACTCATCCGAGAAACATAAATTTTTCACATAGTCGACAGCTCAAGATTTTCACTGCTGGCACCATTAAAGCTGACCTTTGGCATTGGCACGGGTGATCAAAGGTTTGTCTATAGCAGCCTGGCCATGTACTGTACACTGACCCTGTGGGTCTCCCGACGAACAGTTTTGGTGGAAACAGGAGAGTTGAGGTGCACATTTAATGTCGTGGGCAGCTGTGGTTTTATGTTTTTTGCATACTATCCGGGTTAGCACCCAGACATCCCTTTCAGACAGCTTCCTCTTGCGTCCACAGTTACTCTTGTTGGATGTGGTTCGTCCTTCTTGGTATGCTGACATTACCCTGGATACCGTGGCTCTTGATACATCACAAAGACTTGCTGTCTTGGTCACAGATGCGCCAGCGAGATGCGCACCAACAATTTGTCCTCTTTTGAACCCATAATGCTGTGTGCATTGCAATATTTTAAGCAAAATTGTGCTATTGCTCTATTAATTAAACCGTCACACTGCGCTCTTACTGGTTATAAGTGCAATCAATGAAGATTGGCCACCAGGCTGGTCAAATTTAGCCATGAAACCTCCAAAACTAGATTGGCCAGTGTTTTAGTTTCATTATCCGACCCCTGTATGTGTGTGTATTTATATCCACATTGATTACACTATGTATATATAACCACACTTCTTTCTCTTTTTCTCTCAGATTTGTTAATGGAGCACCTTCAGGAAGTTCGAGCTCTACGTCAGCGTCTCGAGGAAACAATACGCACCAATGAAAGACTCCGAGAGCAGCTAGAAAGAAAACTTCAGCAGGCTGAGAGAGATCCAGGTACACCCTAACACACCCTAGCACACATACACAGCAACTCTAAAGTTTAATGCACATTCAATAAGTTTGTGTTTTAATTTTCAGCAGACACTCGCATCTTTATTTCTGGGTCACAAGATTCGACTAAGCTGAATAGTGATGTGCGTTACCTTTGGGCTCAGAACCACACACTTAAAGAACAGCTTAACCAGGCAGCAAGAGGTAAACACCCAAGAATGTCTGAGTTCACACTTGATAATGTTGTTTTAGAATATTGCACACAAATAGAATAGGACTGAATGTTATTTAATTGAGAATGCGGTTTGTGTGTTTGTGTAGACAAACAGAAGGAGAATGACTGTTTGAGAGAGACTTTGTCGAGGCGCACTGCCAAACTTGAGCTCAGCAGAAAAGAGTGTGAAACATTGCGTGAGGAACGCACACAATTGCTGAACAGCCTGTTCAGGTAAGAAATATTGTTTTTGGGAGAGCATTTAGTGACACACGTACAGTATAGCCTGTACTCTTAACACACAGACACACTACAAATAGGATAACAATAAAAACTAAAAACAGCTTGAAAGGCATGCAGAGACATGCACCTTCCTATATAACAGCTACTGGATTTACTCAGGGGCGGCACGGTGGCTCAGTGGTTAGCACTGTCACCTTGGACCTCCATGGTCCGGGTTCGATTCCTTGCCAGGATTGAATTTGCATGTTTTCCCCGTGGTTGGTGGGTTTCCTCCCGCACTCCAAAGACATGCAAATTAGGCAAATTGGCGTTGCCCATAGCATGAGTGCGTGTATGTGTGTGTGCCCTGCGATGGATTGGCACCCCTGTCCAGTGTCTATCCCACCTCGTGCCCTAGGCTCTTGGCCCCCCGTGACCCTGAATACAGAATAAAGTGGTAGATTGTGAGTGAGTGAGTGAGTGAATTTACTCACATGCTTATAAAAAATGATGTGAAATACGGCCTTGGTTACTGTGGTTAGTCACCAAAAGGCCTTGAGATCCTAAAAAGGAATGTGCATCTTAATTGTGCTATTAGGCTGAGGTGTCATAGTAAACTTCTGAGGTTTCTATTAAATATTGTCTGTGAGTAAAATAATCGTCTTTTTGTAGGTTGCAGTGTGAGCAAAATCTCCAAAAGCAGCAGTTGGCAGACACACAGCAACTTCTACAGTCCATACAAGTTGAACTTCAAGTGCACGAACAGATCAGGAGCTCAATACAGTCCCACACAGGTAGAATATAAACACAAACACACAGATCAAAAAGGGGTACAATATTTATGTATAACACGTCTGCGTATCTCCTAGAAGAGGAGCGGGGTGGTTCTGAGTCCTCTGAAGTGGATCTAAGGGAGTTGTTGAGTGAAGTACGGAGTCTGCGTCTACAACTGGAGAAAAGTATCCAGACCAACACAGCACTGAGGCACAAACTGGAACAACAACTACTCAGCCAAACTGATCCTCCGTCTACCATCAACATCAACTACCTACTCTCTCAAGCAGGTATACAAACACAAATGCACATCTGGTGTTAACCTTAAATAATCACATTAAAACTGATTCAGGTGATCAGACATTTTCAACTGTCAGGGCATCATCACTTCTAGCGTGATCTGGGCATGACAATTTTATCACAATGCATAAGCCAGTTAAATTTGTTCATGGGAACAACTGCATTTTTTTGTTTTCCATTTTCAGTCTGTTTACATCAGCACTTTGTTTCCGTCCTTTAGGTGGCAGTGCACCTCTTAATTCCGTAGTTCTGAAGTAATCTTTAAAAAGAAAACACACACACACACACAATTCACTTCACTCTATTTGCACTTACAGTATTTGCCATGAGTTTAGATTTCTTTTTCACATTTTTAACTATCAGGGGTGTTGAAAATCACCTGTACACTTTCTTGATTTGGTGAGAGAGCTTTCACCAAATTGACTTCATTGAGTATTAGCAGTAAATACTCACTACTCATACAGCCATTGTCATAAATATCATACACAGGTTGTACTATAAATTCAATCCCGTCAACAATATTGGAAACAACACACAATACAAAATTTGGCAGGGTTATTACTCCATAGCAAAGAAACAAATCGCAGATATGGCACGATAATTTTTGATTAACAGCTAAAGCTCTGCCTTGATAAAACACAGCTCAAATTTAATTAGTCTTATTAATGGCATATTTCTTCCAGATTGTATAAATTATAGATTATAGATTATAAATTATAGATCTATAGAGAAAGGCGACATGGTGACTTAGCGTTTAGCATTGTCGGAAGTGGTTTTCCAAAATTGCCCGTGGTGCGCGTGCGTGTGTGCGTGCGTGCGTGTGTGCGTGCGCGATGGACGTCCAGGGGTGTAACCCGCCTCATGCCCCAAGTCCTGTGGGATAGGCTGAAGAGAAGGAATTGTGGATTGTAGATGACTGCATAAAATTATATTCAGTGGTGAATCACAAATCTGCTTTTCCAGGCAAATAATGCTGAATTTTCATCTGTTGTCATTCTAATGACACATATAAACAAAAAGAATTCCCTAGTCATTTATGATCGTTGCATGTCAGCTTAATCATAAAATGTTTTATGTTTAAAAAAATTTTTTTTTTTTTTTTACTTTCCTTTGCCAAGAGGTAAAAACCTGAATGAACATCATCGTAGTGTATGTCCATTATGTTTTACCAGCTGTAGTAAACCATAAGGATCTGTTGATCTGGCCGCTTGATACTCCGGTCTCTGCGTTGAGTAATCTGGGTTAGTTAACTTTTAGCTGTTATTCACTACACTGTTCACCACATATAGCACTCTTGTGGTTTTCCACTTCGCATTGTGACCAACGGTTTTGCTTGGTAAGCAAGTTTCTGTTTTGCTATGACCCCTAAATTTATTTGTTTGTGTTATACCATAGTGCGACTCTGCTGTTATAGCCTCTCTCTCTTTGTCTGTCAGATGAAGGAGTTAACTCAGAGATGCTACGCAAGCATTCACACACAGACCCCTCTAGCGTTGCATATGGTACATTGTTCTGTTTTGTGCATTTGCATGTGAAGCGCATGGACTTTTTTTTTCTGGCATGTGAATTTTAACCTGCATATGAATTACAGGTTAGTTCCAGTGAAACTGACGATGCTTTCTCTCTGTACATGTACATAGACAGTGGTAGCTCTGAGCAAGGTGGTTCTCCGACTTTGTCCCGACTGGTTCCTGGTCACCGACTGTGGGCAGATCGCCACGGGCGTCACGTCCTAGGCCTTATAGAGGATTACAGCGCTCTCGGCAAACAGATCAGAGAGGCCAAAAGAATCACTGCAGCCATGGATCAACAACTGCAGGACAGGGTCAGAACACGCACACAAATTTCAGCAGAGGAAATCCCACTACTAGATTAAATTATGGGATTAAAATAGACACATACTATCATCTAATATAGCAGCACGCAATATAAAATAAACTGGGAAAGTTCATGAATTATACATGTGCATGTCCAACATGCCTTCAGAGGCAATTTTCCACCCTTTTTACTGTGTTGTAATTTTGGCCCATAGTACTAGTGTACTACTATGTACTAGCCAGAGGATATTGTTTTCAGTGGACACGTTAATGCATTTCTGTAGGTTATAAACGGTTCATGGCATTCCTGATGGCCCGTTAGTGGCAGAAATTTGCATTTTCGGTTAATCATTATTGAAACCTCCTACATTCCTTATGAGAATGACTGTGTTGCCTCTTTATTGAATTAAAATTAAACTCAATTTTGAGTCTCCCTGTAACTGAAAGAAGTTTACAGTTTCTGAAAGAGAACCAGGTGTTTAAATCTCCCAAACTCTCTTTACAAACTTTGATTATGACACAGTATTAGCTAGATTTGTCAAGGTAGATTAGATGACTAAAGCTATTGTCAGAACATGGATAAGGACTAAAGCAAAACAGATTATTTGAATAGTTTGATGACAAGGTTTTATTAATGACATTTAAAATACTTAGAACTATAGGACAGTCTCAGTGCGCACATTAAAGACACATTACAGGATGGAATAAACACATACACACACACACACACACACACACACTCTTTATATACATCATATCCATTATATTATATAGAAGTGATTCTATTTTATCCAGCCATATACTGTATATATTACTGCTGTGCATGTTACTACAATTTTACATACTTGTGCACAGCCTATTTGTATTATTTCATATTAGTGATTAGATGTGTGTGTGTGTGTGTTAGTTTGTGGAATGTGCAGGTTTTTCGGGCAGTGTGAGCACCATGCAGCAGGTTCTGGAGGAAGCTGGGCGACTGCTAAAACTGCTCTGGCGAGTATCGCTTCCTGCAGGAGACCACACACACACCCAGCAGGTAATACACACAGATCCACACATTTTGCATGTGTGTAAACATCTATAGTTTCATTTTAGAACATTCTGAAAATTGGCTGAAACTTGGCCTTCATTCATGTGGAAATTCCTCAGTATTATTTATATTTGCCTCTGGGTGCTGGGGCTCATTTATCAGACTGAATGCCCATACCCCCCACCCCCCCACACCGTAATCTTTTATGCAAAAAATGTGCTTTGTACTACTTATGAAAAGCAACATATGTATCCTGGAAACCCTCCGAGTTTGTAAATGCTCACTGATGAAAATCTTGATTATATAGAAATTATTCAGTTCAATTTGCTTTATAAAAGGCATCAGTGGATGGTTTAGCTGGAATGCATGTCTTCTGCAGACATGCTTTCTTTCTCATTTTGTCATTCCAGCTCTTTTAGGCATTGAGGGTTATCTTATGGGCAGTAATAAAACTGCCATTAATGAGCTTGGTAATTTAATTCTAATTTGTAATCATTTATTAACTTATTTTTAAATAATGCAAATGTAAATCTTATGCAAAAAAAAAAATATGGCTGGATTTTGGTTCAGCATCGTCTACAAGACCATTTACACACACTTGTACTTAAATATAGATAAATCAGATGTGTTGTTTTTAGTCTTTTGCCTAAAACATAAATTTTATTCTTCATTTTTCTCTCTCTTTCTGTCCATGTCCCTTGTTACTGTATTTTTCGGTACAGAATGAAATGTTGAGGAGTGAGATCACTCAGCTGAAAAGCAGACTGTCTCAGCAGGAGCGGATGCTGACTGGAGCTATCAAACGTCTGCGTTCTACCAATCAGCTTAAAGAGGGTATGGAGCGGATCATCATCGAGCAGTGTAAGTCATACATGCGCACATCCCAAACCATATGCAGACATGTGTCTTACTCCTGTAGTTAACCTGTTTATTACCATTTCTGTTTTTGTAGTGTCAGTGACTCACAGAGTGTTAAAGAAAGCACGAGGAAACCTTGAGGTCAGTTAATGATTGAGCACACTGTTTCTTACTTCTGTTTTCACTATTTATTCTAAAACAGTCCTGTCCAAACAGAAATCAGTTGTGGGTTATATGTGACCAATTTGAGTTGACTGAAACGGTCATAGTGACCATGTGAAAAACAGGCTTCCCCTGAACACTAACACACAATGCTGGTTTCCTTTGTCTGAATTTTCATTGAACTGAATTTTCATTTCGGTGAACCAGATTGTATTTAACTATATGTACTGGAATATAAGAGATAATGAAGAGTATTATAAAGAGATCACCAATCACAATCACTAAAAAAGAAACATTTTTTCCTTTTTTTTAATGATGGTGCACTACTATCTTTCCAGGTTTTGATATTATGGTTTGCAGTCCTTAACCCAGTTTTCATACATTCAGCAAGCTCTGCATTTTTTTTAGCTTGATACAGCCCAATAATCTGACCCTGCTGAAATAGAGGAACATCTTTGCCACAAACACAGGATGTCTTGCTTGTTTAAGAAATAAGAAGCTACTTACTGCATAATTTAGGGTTTAATAAAGTTTTAGAGTTTAATTATATTAATCATTGCAATAATTGTCCAATGGAAGGCGTTCCATTATTATTTCACTGTTGTTGTATGCTAAAAAAAAAAAAAAAAAAATTTTTTTTTTAATTCCCCACCTCAGTGATTATAAGAATTAATTTGTTAAACAACACTACATTTCATAATCTAGTTATTATACCATGCGCTGTACAAGTCACTCTGTGTGAGGTGTTACTACAGGGGCAGTAACACATTAGAGTAAGCACATTAAATCAACCTTTTATTTGCATTAAAACCAAAACTATGTTTTCTGTTATGGGACAACTCGCGTCTAATCCATCAGCTTTGAGCCTTTAGACACATTGTGGTTCCATATTTTATTGCTTATGCACTGCCTTAAATAACCGCCTTTAGTTTTACCGTTTACAATGTAGTTGCGAATTCAGGTATGAAAATGATTCCTCATGCTCCCAGAACCACACTTTGAATAACATGCATAAAACTTAAAGCAAAAGTGGTAGAAAAACATTTTCCTGTGTATTCCTGTGAAATGGTAACTCGCCTGGATTTGCCGCAACAAAGCTCAAAACAGGAAACATTAAGAGTCTCTCCAAAGCTGAATTCACATTATTGCATAAAATAGGTTTATGCATTTAGCAGTTGATTTGAGTGAAGTCACATTTCCTGGCCTAGTGTCAACACGTGTCATGCAAAGAACTAAAGCATGACAATAACCCTATTCACACAACCAGTTCAGCATGGGGAATATCGTGCATTTACTGTTACGGCATTCACTATAAGGGACGCAGAACCAGGGAACATTGTTGTCACAACTTTAAGCTGAGAGTAGAAATAGTGGTAGAGTGAGATGTAATCTGTGTGAAAATAGAGAAATCGCACCACATGTGATGTGGTTGACAAGCTGTTGGGAGATTTAAACTCCAGCAATCTTTTATAGAGTAGATCAGATCTAACTGCTGAACTTGAGCAGTGCTAATGCTGTAGTGGACTGGAAAAAGTTAAGAAATTCAAAATACAGTCAGCTGCCCTCGGATTGTTCTAGCATCATGAGATGCAGTAAGATGTAAAATAACCCTTTTTCAACAAATCTTAGTTTCTGCGTTACACAACAGCTACAAGAATTCAGTTTCGTCTGGGTTTGGTCGCTGAGTAGTTAAGGGCTGGAATTTCCAACACTACCTCAGCCTCCAATGACGAGCTGGACTCCATATTAACTTAGACATCTTCTGTTTTATTGTTTTCTGTTTTAACTTCCAGCCTCCTAATACACAGTATGACTGCAAAACAATTCCTGATATCCATTATAACATAAATGAGGTTGGGTTCCCTGTTGAGTCTGGTTCCTCTCAAGGTTTCTTCCTATTGCCATCTCAGGGAGTTTTTCCTTGCCACCGATGTCCTCAGCTTGCTCATCAGGGACAATCTGGTCATTTTAATTCATACACGTTTCCTCACATTTCATATACATTTCCATAATTTTCCTTTGATTGTGTAAAGCTGCTTTGCAACAATTACCATTGTTAAAAGTGCTATACAAATAAAATATAGTTGAATTGGTATGGTTAAGACATAAGAGCCAAAGGCAGGATTTGAGAACAGCAGATTTGTTTCAGCGTAGTTTAGAGAATTGGGAGATGGTAAATTCAAAGCACAGCGCTTGGTATTGGTGTAAATGTAAATGTGCATGGCTAGCACAAAAAAACCTCGCCATGGGCCCTTGTTTGTTTGAAAGCAGTGGCTTTGTGGTATTTCTGACTCATGTGTTATACATAACGCGAGACACTACTGCTGTTGTTTTAAACATCATGTCTGCACACAAAAAAAAGCACACACAGGTGTTAAACTTTTAGAAACTATGGATCTTAACAGTGTAAAAGAATGCAGTCTAAACTGTCATGAAGAATGATTGTATTTGTATTGTAAAACAAATGTAAAAGGGTGCTTTCAAATATGCAGAACATCTGGGGTGAAGGAAAATCTGGTTTGTTTACCCCTTCCTTTGTGATTATTTTTTTCTTCTCATTTTTTTTTTTCTTGGACCACCAAGCTGACATTTATTTGATTTAGGTGGTATTTTTCTGGTTCCAAATGAACTCTAGTGTAATTCAGTTCTGAAGCCAACTAGCAGCACCCTGTCAGCTTTTGGGAGGTATTTTTATTCATACCAACTGCTAAACTCATTTGAACTCAACAAGTGGACAGATAATTGTAGACACCCTAAGGATACCTGTAATAAACACATTCTAATTAAATGAGCATCAATTTGGAATTGTAATCCCAGCAGTAGCATGGTGCAAAATCATCACTAGTTGCAGCCTCTATGAAATCACTTTTTATTATGTAGAGTATCCAGCATGGTGATGCTAATTTCTCCCCTTCTCTCTGTCTCTCTCTCTCTCTCTCTCTCAACCTATATCTGTACCGTAACTTCTCTGTTACAGTCTAAGTATTGCAATGTTTTTGGGATAAAAGACCTCCAAATGGAAGGTTAGTTGTAGTGAATATTCATATGTTAAGAGATATTTGTGGTGGTGTTTTTTTTTTGTTTTGTTTGTTTTTTGGTCTCTTTGCATTAGGTTTTCTGAGTTTGCATGATGTGCAAAAAGAAATTTTTAAAAAGCATGTGCCCAGACTCTTACTATCTTGCCATTGGTTTGAATTGTACATGTTTGCATGAAATTGCAATTCATTTAGCTAAACTATTTGCTCATTTAGGCCAGAGAAAAGCCTTTATTTCCCACTACATTGATCTTT
This sequence comes from Clarias magur, assembly GCA_013621035.1. Lineage (NCBI taxonomy): Eukaryota > Metazoa > Chordata > Actinopteri > Siluriformes > Clariidae > Clarias > Clarias magur. Next base: position 295,290 of record QNUK01000410.1, read on the forward strand.
ATTCATAGTTTTATTTCACAGCTTAATGTGTATGCATTAAATGCGTATGCATGAGTTTACTTCATCTTGTAAAAACAAAAAAATTTCTCTGACTTCATTTTCCCTCCCTTACAGGAAATCCCACTGAATGCCCAGTGACCAGCCAGCAAGAAGACAACCCTTCCTAACCCGCCACCTTCACCCTACCTATGACACTCAAACTGTCGATCATGTCTGCTCCCTGACGCTAAAATGAAATGCCGTTCATAGGAATTTTTTTCCTTGAGAAAAATATTCAGTTTGGAAGTCAGGAAAGGAACTTGCACATTTGTACAGAGACGTCTCTCTAGTTTAATATTGAATGTCTTTTAGTTTTATATTTAATGCGTTTTTAAAATGCTACATGCATAGGACCTGCTTTTGCCCACTGCCTGTTTGCTGCAATTTCCTATTTTATATTGTATTCATTGGATAAGTGATCTGTTGTTCATCTAAGAAGCCTAAAGGTTGTGGTACAAATGCATTAAAAAAAGCACTCGGCACTGATTCAGTATCAAGTCTTTCCTTTAAAAAAAAAAAAAAAAAAAGATTTTCTTTTATAAGTCTGCTTATAAGTCCTCAGTCAGAATAATGTGAACTATAAATATATGGTAATGATTAAATAAATACTAGATATTTTTTATCATATCTAATGTACCGTCCAGATCTGTAATGACTGTGTGGTTTCCTTAAACAATCCTTTTAAAGCATTTCCTCTTCTACTGAAAACAGCAGACATGTTTACTCCAAACTTACACAGAAAGACTTTGGCTGATCAAAGATTATTGGACAGCCATGTATTCTTTATACTTGTGTTTTAGGAAAACAGTATTTTGAGATCTAAATTCATCCTTCAGTAACTACTTTTATGCAGCAAGCAAATTGAGGTTATTCACTAAATTCACATTTGATAATTCAAGTTCAATAAGCACTTTGATAGGAGTTGCACCGGATTCAGAGCCTGTTCCAGTAATTGTGGGCGAGGGGCAGGGACACAACAAGAATGGGTGGACCTGGATCCTTTAGGAAGTAAGTGGAGTTACAGTGCATCGGGAAAGTATTCACAGCGCTCCACTTTTTCTACATTTTGCCATGTTACAGCCTTATTCCAAAATGGATTAAATTCATTATTTTTCTCAAATTTTCTCTTGACCATGATTTGGAAAGACACACACCAGTCTATATATACAGTAAGGTCCCACAGTTAAGAGTGCTTGTCAGAGCACAAATCACGCCATGAAGTCCCAGGAATTGTCTGTAGACCTCTGAGACAGGATTATATCAAGGGGAAGGGTACAGAAACATTTCTGCAGCATTGAAGGTCCAGATGAGCACAATGGCCTCCATCATCCATAAATGCAAGAAGTTCATAAACACCATTGCCTGTATTCACAAAGCTTCTTGGAATTCTCTCAGAGAGCACCTATCTTAGCCTTAAGTCCTAGCTGGGAATCTTAAACTAAAAGTGATTTAGGACACTTCTCAGCAACTCTGAGTAAGGAAAGTACAAAAACGTTTATCTTAGTGAGGAGGAGTGAGTGACCCTGTTGCTAGGAATGATGCAAAAATTCAAGGACTGTGATTGGTTGATAAAAAATAACCTCTGACCTCTGTAACGGTCTTGAAATGAGTTCTTTGTGAAAATATAATACCTGATAATAGAAAAGACAGTGAAATCATAATATTTGTATATAATGAAATTGTATAATCATGATTACAGACTACAGTCGTGGCCAAAAGTTTTGAGAATTACATAAATATTGGAAATTGGAAAAGTTGCTGCTTCAAGTTTTTATAATAGCAATTTGCATATACTCCTTGCATATATATATGAAGAGTGATCAGATGAATTGCATAGTCCTTCTTAGCCATGAAAATTAACTTAATTCCGAAAAAAAAACTTTCCACTGCATTTCATTGCTGTCATTAAAGGACCTGCTGAGATCATTTCAGTAATCGTCTTGTAACTCAGGTGAGAATGTTGACCAGCACAAGGCTGGAGATCATTATGTCAGGCTGATTGGGTTAGAATGACAGACTTGACATGTTAAAAGGAGGGTGATGCTTGAAATCATTGTTCTTTCATTGTTAACCATGGTGACCTGCAAAGAAACGCGTGCAGCCATCATTGCGTTGCATAAAAATGGCTTTACAGGCAAAGATATTGTGGCTACTAAGATTGCACCTAAATCAACAATTTATAGGATCATCAAGAACTTCAAGGAAAGAGATTCAATTCTTGTTAAGAAGGCTTCAGGGCGTCCAAGAAAGTCCAGCAAGCCCCAGGATCGTCTCCTAAAGAGGATTCAGCTGCGGGATCGGAGTGCCACCAGTGCAGAGCTTGCTCAGGAATGGCAGCAGGCAGGTGTGAGCGCATCTGCACGCACAATGAGTTGAAGACTTTTGGAAGATGGCCTGGTGTCAAGAAGGGCAGCAAAGAAGCCACTTCTCTCCAAAAAAAACATCAGGGACAGATTGATCTTCTGCAAAAAGTATGGCGAATGGACTGCTGAGGACTGGGGCAAAGTCATATTCTCGGATGAAGCCTCTTTCCGATTGTTTGGGGCATCTGGAAAAAGTCTTGTCCAGAGAAGAAAAGGTGACTCTTTACATAAATGTCATGTAATTATTGATAAAAGTCTTTGATTTCAGTACATCACTGAAACAAAGATCTAAAAGCAGTTTAGCAGCAAACATTGTGAAAGCTAATATTTGTGTCATATTCAAAAATTTTGGCCACGACTGTACACTGTAAAAAATAAAAAATAAATAAATAATAAAAAAAACAGGCTGCCTCAACATAAAGTTCAGTAACAAGTTGCACAGCTTTTAAAGTTTACTCAATTTTTAGAGAAATTTGCTGGACAAACAAACTATTTCACATTGCTGTGTAGTTGACACATTGTGTACGCAGTTCAAAATCTTAAGTTGACTCAATTTGTATTTCAAATATTTAAGTCAGCTCAAGTAGTATTGGTTGTGGGCTCAGTTAATTATATTTCTCTAGCGTTGACTTAGCCCAACTATTCATCTACTCAAAAAGGTAAGTTGTCTCCCATTGATGTAATTTGTTAAAGTGATAGTTTTTCTATAAAAGCAGATTGGCCTGACAATACTCCGACAATTAAAACACACAGACATTACTTTAAAAAAAAACTTTCTTTTTCCAAAACCAGACAAAGTTAAAACAGTGATCTGCATAAAACAGGAGAATACACGTTCTATTTTGCTTAAAGGTCAATAAAATACCTGGAGACCACCTGATACTTATCAGTATCTTACAAATTCTTTTACATTACAAGATCATAACCACTTTAAAAACTAAAGATTTGACTTTTTAAAGACTAGAATTTTTCCCAAAGTGTCAGACACAAAATAGTCTATGGCAACAAGAGTTTGTTTCTCAGCATGTGAATCTGAGTGGAGTGTGTCTCCCCAGTCCAATAGTAATCGTTCGAATGGCTTCATATGTGTACGTCCAGTCCTAGTGGAATTGAATGTTTAGAGGACCAACCTGACCAAACATTGCTCCTAAAGCTGCTGTATTGTCACCCAGACCCTCAAAGACTTCAGTCTCCTCCAACAGCTTGTTCACGCTCCTCCAGGAAATCCAAAAGGCCAGCCGTAATTATGGAGTATTGTTTGTAGAATTTGGAGGGAAAGAATGAACTAAATCAATTTTGGAATAAGGCTGTAACATGACACAATGTTGAAAAAGTGAAGCACAAAAAAAGTGAAAAAAGCAGAAGCTAAATATACTGAATACAGTTATCTAAACATCATGGGAAAAAAATGGAATATTGTTGGAAATGTTTTTTTTCACACTCTATTTTGCTACAGGTGGTGCGCTCTGAACTATTATTCACACATTGGCAGGCAGCATAGTGTCCTTGTTGACTTTGTTTAGAATCGTGAAAGGGAAAAGTATCATAGGAAAAGGTGCACATGCAAGCACATTTGCCTTTTCATTTGGAAATCAAGGTCCCAGTGTGTGAGGGAATTGAGGCCAGGCCACAGAATCCCAGTTGCTTGAATTTCAGTGTGAAATTCATATCATCTATTGGTGTTGGTCCACTGTGTCAACACAGCCTTCTACCAGGGCATTTTACAGCACTGCATGCTTCCAGCTGTTGATTTCATTTTCCAGCAGGGCTTAGCTCCTGCCCACAGTGCCAAAATTACCACAAACTGGTTTGCTGACCATTATTTTACTGTGACTGGCCAGGCCACTCATCTGACCTGAACCCCATAGAAAATGTATGAACCATTTGTCAAGTGGAAGTTGTGAAACACCCTAAAGTCTGCTATCAAAGCAACCTGGTGTTCGACAACACCTCAGCAGTGCCTCAGGCTGATCTTCATACGTTTCCGTATTGTACTGTATGTCTTTTTTGATTATCTAAGGGCATATTCTACTATTATGAGATTTTGGATTTTCATGAGCTTCTAATATTTTTTTTTTTCTGGACTCCCAAGCTAACACATTTTTATTTGATAAGTTGTACCACACTCTTCTGTGGAAAGATACTACGCATCTATCAAATTGCAAAGGTCTCTCCCATGCACAGCCCTTTATAAGTCATAGGTCTTATATTGGATCTGACTGTGTCATGCCAACACCTTGATCATTCATTTTATTTATTCCCTTTTGACAACAACATGCAATCCACAACAATCCTCAACATGCAATCCACTGGCAACAGGGACGATTATAATTTCCTAAAGAAGGAAATATCTATATATATATATATAAGTCCTCTTTTTATTTCTGAGATGAAATTAAAGTGTACCAGAATGATTGGCGAGAAAAAATTGGAGAAAGAAATCAGGATTTGTGATCCAAAACATACCACTTCATCTGACAAACATGGTGGATAATCTATGGCATGCGCATGTAGGTCTGCCAGTGTAACTGGTGCACTGGTGTTTATTGGTGATTTAACTGCTGATAGATGATGTAGCAGTACATATAGAGCTATACCTTTTGTGCTGAAATGTTCCTAAAGTGCCGAGTCAATCACCCGACCTCAGGGATTAAAATGGCAGGTTGGTGAACCCTAAAACCCAGCGGTGCTGCTGGCAACAATGCCTCACATACTCCCACATTGATTTGCACATAAATCTGTACTAGGGCACAGCCCCCCACTTAAATCACACCTTTTTTTCCCCTTGAATTTCTGTTGCATGTATAAGATGTGCTAATGTGATATTCAAGCTTAATCAAATCTAATTATTTTAAAGGCAAAGGATCATTTTGGGACTTGAGTCACCAGTTTAAAATAAAGTATAGCATGGTTAAAGTCATAGAGATCACACTGTTCCCCATTCTGATGTTTGATATGAACATTAGCTGAAGCTCTTGACCTGTGTCTGTATGATTATATGAATTGTTCTGCCGTCACATGATTGGCTGATTGGATACCTCCATAAATGAGCAGGTTTTCAGTATTATTATTATTAATAATATGGCTGTGAGCGTAAAATATATTCTAAATAAAGCATTCCCTGACAGTGTGAGAGTGCCTCTCATGTCCAACATCAAGTCCAAACTGAGTTGGTTTATATTCTTAAGCGTTAAACTCCCTATTCCATATTGGCTGTTATGGCTGTCATTTGACTGTGACTCATGTTGCGGAAGTTCTTCAGACCGCAGTGTGTGCCTTGAATCACATTGTGTGTGATATTATTATTAACCTAAATTAAACAAGTGCCGGTTAGAGGCTTGTTAAAACTCAAATTTGAGATTTTACGAGGGCACAGCAGATCTCCAGAATACCATTCTGGCCTCCTTAACCTCTGCCTGACCTCAACCCAATTGAGCATGTTTTTCACCTACTGAAGACTGAAGGCAGAAAGATACATGAACAAGCAACTGTAGCTGAAGTAAAGGCCTGGCAAAGCAGCTCAAGAGAAGAAACTCAGTTGTGGTGTTGAATTGAGGCAGACATATGCAAAAGTTATACTTGTCCAAATACCTTTGGATCTGACTGTACATATTTAAAGATACAGTATGGAACTTTATCAGTTTTGGGGGGCCCAGAAAGACCGGTTAAAGATCCCAATTACTGTATATACTCCATGGGCCATTTTTCACCTGAAAGGCTCATTGGTGGATTATAGGGAAGGTGGGAATAGCGGCGTCAATGAGATTGGGGGTTGTTAGGGCTGGCGTCCCTGGTGGACATGTGTTCTTTCTCCTCTTGGAGATGGATGAAAAGCAAGCGTGGAAAATGGAAGACTATTATCTAAAATCTATGGTAAAAGTGTTTTCCATGGCATACGTCACCTTTTTCTCCCATCATCTATTCTCTCTGTCCAAAATGTATACATTTTATTTTGTTTTTTTATCTGTATTTTTCCCCCCTTTTTTATACAGGTACACTGCTGATTGAGGTCTTGAAGTGTTGTTCCTCATTTGCTGAGTCATGCACTGGTCTAAACGCTTCCTACTACACTGAACTGCTTACACTATTTCACTATTTCAAACCAATAAAGTTGTCCAGTTGACACAATTCACCTTCCAGTCAACTTTTCTTCAACGGCTGTGACCGCGATACTGTTCACTGACATATCTCTCATAAAGGTTTTTGAGTCAACCAATTAGAGGAGGCCTGAGTCAGCAATGGAGCAAAACCACTTCCTGAAACTTTTCTGTGTAAGCAGACAACAATACATAGTGTGGTTTGCATTCAAAATGACCTAAAAGCCAATCTGACTGGCTGCTGCTATTGAGATATTTATATGACGTATAAACTTATGACATATAACATATGACATAAACTTCCATAGGCTCCCTGCCCGACAATAACTCTAACACTAATACTTTTGGTGGCAAAACTGCAAGGCTTCAGGTCACGCTTATGCCTCACTGCAGAAGTGTAAGCATGCTGGGTGTGAACCAGAGGACGTTTCGTAAAGGACAGTGGAAGTTTGTTTGTATTTAAATATATATATAAAAAAAAAAAAAATTTATATTAATATATTCCAGGGACCATGGAGGCCAATGGTGACCACTGTATTTTTTTTATTCCCATTGAAGGAAACCCATCAAGCACAGGGCGAACATGCAAACAGACCCAAGGCGGGAATTGAACCAAGGACCTGGAGATGCAAGGTGAAAGTGCAAGGCCATCATGCCAACATTACCTGATATAGCTCATCCAAATTTGGGTTCAACCATGGTGCATGTAGACTACATTGAGTAGTTGCTTTGTACAGAGGAAGATTTCCTTTCCAATGTTTTTACTGAACAATAATGTTCGTAAAAAACTTTTTATTAAAAAATCTTTTTTAAAACTGGTATTTCTCCCAGCTTTTCCATTCCACATGTTCTAATTTGCTAGGGTAATGCACTTCTTTGAAAGAATGTTTTGGGACACAGCTTTAAATTGTTATTGCTATTTTTTGATGAACTGCGTTAATATGGACAGTAACAGGATATCCTGAAACTCGCTCCTTTCCTGTACATCAAATTTAGGTGCTTGTGCGGCCAAGTCTGTGAAGCTGCATCAAAAGTGCATTCCAGAAAAACTTGTTTGCATGCTCACATTTTTTCATGAGTTTCCATTTGCCAAATGTCTTCAGGGTAATATAATAATTTTTTAATAAGTGACCGATTTCACACATGTTCCACTGTTTTTCCAGTTTCCATTTCTCTGAAAAGTTTAGTTTTGTTGGAGATCATTTGGTTAGCAGACCAAATTCTACACTTACCAATTAACACTATACTAATACCGGGTAACTGGGTATTAATACTGACCCTTTGCTCTTAAAACATCCTCAGTTCTTTCTGTCATGAGTTCCAAAAGATGTTTTGATCAAATCACCCAAGAGCACACAACGCAAACTACACACACACACAGTATACAGTGTATATATATATATATATATGCATATAATCAAGAATACCATAATGGATGATGAGAATTAAGAAGAGGTCACTGTGATAGATTTTTAAGTGACCCTGCAGCCCCAATACCAACTGTAAAGAGTCTCTTTAGTGGTCTGCAGATCAATCGCTGCTATCCGTTATCACCCAAATGGGGATGGGGTCCCTTTTGAATCTAGTTCCTCTTAAGGTTTCTTCTTCCTGTTTCAATTTCAAGGAGAATTTCTTGCCACTGTCGCCGTTGGCTTGCTCATCAGACACAATCTGATAGTTATCATTTATAAATATTCTCTCACATTTCATACTAATTTCCCTAATTTCTGTCTATGCTGTAAAGTTGCTGCTTTGCAATGATAACCATTGTTAAAAGTTTTATATAAAAGAACTTGAATTGAATTGAACGTCTTTAAATTAAAAGCTTGGAAATATTGTGTGTGTGTGTGTGTGTGTATATATATATATATATATACCTGTATATACTGAGATGCTTTTTCGTCCCAATTCTACCAAGCGGTAACTGTAGCCTTCTTTCCACTCAAACCAGGCCATTATCCATTTATCAACAAAACATTTAAGCCTGTAGAAATGCAGCTCACTGGAGGTTTTATCTTCATTTCATCATGCTGAGCAAACTCTAGAGGCTGCTGTACATGAAAATTCCAGTTATAGAAATCCTTAAACAAGCTCACCTGGTACCAACAAAACCTCGCCAAGGTGGCATTTTCCAACCATTCTGTTGGCTGATGGTTGATATGAACATTACCCAAAACCGCTGGCTCATATCTGTAAGAATTTATGCCTTGCACTGCTGCTGCACAAATGGCCGATTAGATAAATACATGAATGATTCAGATCATAATAATAGGTTTAGAAAGCATAACACTGATTTCTTTCTGGATTTCCCACTTACCACAAATGAAGCTGAAATGTTTTAATGTTGTCAAATGTTTTGATTGCGTCAAAAGCCAACTGATCTACTAAGTGCTTTCCAATATTAGGAATTGCTTATAGTGGATATGGAGATTTGGTGTTTCTGGTCATGATTAATACCTAGAGAGAGCCTCAGATAGTACAATGAAATTAAATAGGTTCAGCCTTAAATGTCTGATTGAGATATAAATAAAGGAAAAAATACATTTATAGTAGGCTAAATGAATTTTTTTTGTAAACCTAACTTCTCACCTCTCTTAGCAGTGTTGTGTTGTATTCTCAGTGTTGTCTAGTGTAATGGAAAAGTCTAAAGTCATGGAATCTTGGCTTTGGAAGCTGACCAAGCATAAGGCAGTATATTCTGCCTCTCGTCTGTAAAAAAGAAATGTAGCTTGCTTACTCTCACTATATCCCCAAAAAATTGGTTTAAAGAAAGAAAGTGGTACATTAATGCCAACAACACATAATTTTCCATTTCTTCATTAAGTTACCATTTGTTACCTAAAAGGTGTAACATGTAAAATGAATACAAAACTGAAAAAATATGTATACCTACAAAGGCAAGTATGAGCAAGACAAAAGCTGCTGGCCCATTTAACATTCATACATAAAAAAAATTTCCTTAGGTCAATTTAACCCTGTAGTAATAAGTGGTTCAAAATTAAATAAAAACATGACTTCCTGGGAAACTGAGAAAACTTATCTGAACATCTAAATATCACATGTTCTTGAGTATGTTCTACTCTAAATATCTTTGGATGGTGAGAGGAAACCAGATTACCTGTACCAAGTACAGGGATAACATGCAACAACTCCATGCACACAGACCTGAAGGTGGGACTCAAACCCTTCACCCTTTAGGTATGAGGCCACAGTGATAATCAATGCACCACCATGCTGCCTTTTTTAAATTAAATGATATATTTTATAATAAAAGTATGATTTATTCGACAAATATGCTTATAATGTAAAGTCACTGCTTATACCAGACTAAAATATTCTGATATCACTCCTACCATACAGAAGATTAAGAAAGAAAACTTAACAAAACCCTGACATGATCATACAAAAAAAGGGGAGAGATGATACTGCTTAGTCCTAAACAGATTCCAACTATAAACATGTGTTTCTATAGGCATATAATCTCTGTGGGCCCTGAAAAATGTAATATGAAGCCAAGAAACCAATCCCAGATACGTCATTACCCATAAAACAGTGTGTGAACAGAAACGCTGGCAAAAAAAGTATAGAAAGAAAAATAGGTCACAACCAAGACCACAGCATTGAGAAAGAGCTGAAGAAAATCCCCAGTGCTTACATGTAATCCCAAACTTCATATCCATATACAAAAGTCTAGTATCACATAGTATCACATAAAAAACATAAGTTTATAATTTTTATACAACATTCCTTACACATTTTTTTGTGTCTCAGTTTTTGCCTAAGTAATTTTTCCATTATATAAATCCTGTGTATACCCAGTAATGTTTAATCTTTCAATACTAAGCACCAGAATGCATAACAATTTTTTTTTATTTCAAATACACTTACTAGAATAAAATACCACAGCAGACAATTTGTACATTGTGCTGAAAACCCATTTCTTCATACTCAGTAAGGACTACCCATACTCAACCGACTCCAAATTTTGCAGCATACTGTATGAACCTGCTCGACAGAGGAACAGCTAATTCACATGTTGGCAAACATAATGTCAGTGTTTTCCAGCTCTGGTTAGATTTCATTTTCTTTCAAAGCCATATGAAACAACTTATACAAAACGGTCAAATTGGTACCAACCTTAATGAATCATACATCTGACATTCTAATATACATTATAGTATTGTGAGATTTATATTAACTTAACTGTGATTGCCCTAGAGAGTTAATACATGAATAAACTATGAATAAACTGATTTAATATGTGTATGTATAACTGAATGTACAGGAAATGTTTCGTGACTCCTACCAAGTTCATAAGCAGAACATCCCTTTATTAAATAAATAAACCTTGAAACAAATATTCCCCTTTAAAGTACTTTATTTCAATAAGAACTAATAGTTCACAGGAGCACCTGTTTTCGTAATGACATAAAAAAATAGTCACTGAGAAAATATTTGCTAAATATTGCTAATTTGCTGAACCTATTGCTCTCGTTCTTTGAGTCAAGTTCCTTTCAAGACATTCAATGATCACAGGATCTACATTTAAATCAAACTTATTGGCAAACCAGTGTCCATTGTTGAGGAGCCACCGGAGCTCTGCAGCACCATAAACGCACACGCTGTGTACATGAAGCCCGGTGCATGCTGGATAAAGATTCCCCTCTAGGTACTGCCACTTCACCAGGCGTGTTTTGCTCAACAAGTCTGAAATGTCAGGGTCAGAACGTTTGATCTCACCAGGAACTCCTGGCATGCGAGTCAAGGTGGCCCAGAAATGTTCGTCAGGTGAATACGTGTCTTCTGACCAAGCTAGAAAGTCTTTTACATGCGGACTCCAGTACACAAAGTTTACAAACTCTCGAGAGAGAACGAAGTATGCACTGCCCACAAATATCTCAATGTTATGAGGTGGAGGCTCTTTCTTCTGAGTCGTTTTGACTGGAACTAAATAATAACGTGATTGCTCATCTTTGAGATTATAATGGAAAGTGAAGCGCTGCTTTTTGTATTCACTAGGACGGATCGTCTCAAGCATGTTCATACCTTTTAGGGCCTTGAGTTCAGATACAAGCTCAACATTGGAACGGAGTGGGAAATCCTGCCCACATAGGTTGATTGCATATTTCCACCGGACTTTGGAGTTTTGGAGATCAGTTAGGCAGTTGAGGTCAGCACGGAGGCGTGACATGCCCCCATACTGAACTGCCTCTAACCGTGAAGTCACAAAGACATTGGGAAGACAGCGTGCCAGACCCTGTACTGCTTCTGTGAAATCTAATGATGATTTCAGGTCAGAGTGGATGCAGTAGATGTTGTGCGGTGCATAAATAGCACGTAGAAGCCGTTCCACCATGTGTGCATCTTTGTGCACTACCAGAGAGAATGCAAGAGGGAAATTAAGCTCCTCCTCCGATATCCGGACATCAGTGTACCCCCTCGATGATAAGAATTGTCCACAGTCCAAAGTTGCATTCACAATGCTTTTGTCACTTGGAGTGGGAGGGAGTCTCCTTCTGAGCTCCAAAGACTTGCCCACAGCAACAGGGTCCATGTCATAAATATCCAAACAATTGATTCCATGTTGTTCAGTAACATGCCACTGGTTATTTCTTGACCTTTTGACTTGTGTGGATTTAATGAGGTCATTATCATTGCTATTTTTTGCATATCTGATTAGAACGCAAAATACCAATATTGACAATAAGATGAAAAGCAAAGTCCTTCGCTGGTTGAGCAGTCTCATCCACCTTTTCATTCTGAAGGAGAAGGAAGAATAAAACAAGAAATGTAGGTTCATAACAATACAATAAAGTCATTTTTCTTCTCCATTTTTGTACTACAGTAGCATACTAAACATTGCACTGCCTGGCCAAAGAAAGGTTACCTTATTGGCCTGCATCAAGGAAAGAAACGATAAAATACTAGAATGAAGTTAAGAACTGTTAAACATGTTATTAAACAGTGAAAGGATAGTTCTGAACTAGCACTATCATCATCTTTTGGGGAAGCTACAGTATGTGCGCAGAAAAAAAATTATGATCTTGATCAGAGATCAATTAAATGCTTGTAGAAATTGTATCGAAAAAAGAAACAGCAGTAGATATCACAGCTGTGTTTAATAGTGATGGTAAGAGCATTTCCGAGAATTCACAGGACTGGGACTATACAGCTGAGAGGCTAGGTGAAAACCACTTGTTAGTGAGTCTAATCAGAAATTTTTTTAGTTTTCCTTCCATTGGCACGGACATATTCCAGGGCACAAACTGAGAAACTCTGGGAGTTTAAGGAATAATTTTTGAACATGAACTAGTCATGAAATGCACTTTAATCAAAAATAAAGGTGGTCAAATGTCAAATGCTGTTTTGTCCAAGCAGTGTATGTTTGGAGTTTAGCTAAAGTAATCTAACACATACCCTTTTCAAAAGTGCAAAGAGCACGAATGGTTTAAATTAAGCTTCCATCACTACATTTCTTATAAAGCTTTCTTCACTTTTTATTCTAAACCCCCGAAGACCTTAAAAGGGTACAATGAATGAATGCTGCATAGCCTCAATATATTTTGATGTGGTACAGAGATTATTACGATGGCGAAGGAAGATTCTGTTATTTTTGCTCTATACTAAAGGCATTTATGAGACAATAGATTATATTTTCAGCTTCCATGTTCTGATATTTATATTTATGATATATCTAGATAAGTTAAAAAGATTTAGTACATGGTACCTTTAGTTTGAATTCAGTCATTAACCCAACCATTTTTTTTTTCATAATTTTTAGCAGTTGACTAAGAAACCAGAAAATATAATCTAATCCACTGGAGGTTAAGGGCCCTGGCATAAGATTGTTAAAAAAGAAAACCTAAGTATATTTGATGCAATGGCTCTATTTTCCTCTTCCCTTATTTTCCCTGTGCCGTTCCTGTCTATGTAATTCCCCAAGACAAACTTAAATAATTCAAAAATAAGAACAGAAACTAATTCTGATCTTCGTGTCACTTACCCAGAAACTCAACTGCTACCTCGGCCACAAACACATGGGCACTCTTTCCTTTCAGAACGCAGGGTACTTGGTGAATCTTATTATTAATTCTAATGTGCCATGGCTTATGCTTAGTTTTTTTTACAGTAAGCCTGTGAGAACATGACATTTGTTGGATAGCATTATTAAAACTACTACTATTATTATTACTACTACTAATCATAATAATAATAATTAATTGCAGTAAAAAAATCAGAATCACAACATGTGAACCTAAGCAATAATTTAATTGGAAATGTCTGCAATTTATTACAAGTGGCTGCATAATTTATTACAGGTGATATATTCCGGAATTCTTTTACATAAAAGTTATTATGTCAATAATGTAAGTTTTTTTTTAAACTTTCTTTAAAAAATACTTTTGAAAGGTTAAATAAATATCGTTATAACCTTTTAATGATATAATTTGTTCCAATTAACTGTTAGCTTAGATTAAATAGCTTAAAAATAGTTCAAAAATTAAATAGCTAGATATCAAATATATATATATATATATATATATATATATATATATATATATATATATATATATATATGTGAAGCCTTAGTTTAAACAAACAAACAAATAGAAAATTCAATAATATATAATAGTTCTGTAAAATTAACAATAATGAAGCAATTTATTGTTTTTAAAAAAATGTTTTTTTAAATCTGAAACCTTAAACCTAAAGGAGCTTTTAGTCAACTTTGGGTGTGTGACCGCTCCTTGTCACTGGGTACTCTGATGGGTGTTTCGTTTAAAGGTACTAGAAGTATGATGGAGTATAAAAACCCCAGCAGTGTGTAGAGTAACAATTTAGTGTCCTTTAAAAAAAGGAAGAAAAAAATGCACTTCAGCAACTGTTTGAGAAACTTAAATACGTGAGCTTTCTGTTGTTTCTCTCAAGTTTAGAAGTGAGCAAAATGCTTTTAAATGAAATGAAATGTGGACAGGAGTACAGCATTTAATTCAATCACTTAAATCAGTCAAAACTTTTCATTGAAATGAAACAAACAAACAAACACAGAACAATAACTATACTAAGACGTCTGAGAGTCATTACCGACACGCTACAGTACAACATGGTGGCATTAGAACGGGACATCTACAGTCACTCCTGCTCGCAGAAAGTCTGTCAAGAAGAAAAGAGATTACCGGAGTAGATGGTAGCAAAGATTAAAATCCACGGCAGAAACTAGTCACAAACTTCAGGCTTTTCTTCTCAAGATTAAAAACAAAGGTTCTGTCCAAAACTCTGAACCACAGAAAGACTGAAAGTAGCGGATCCGAGCGACATTGTGTTTCCTGTTATTTTACTGTGCGGCGTGCGCTCTCTCTCTCTCTCTCTCTCTCTCTCTCGCGCGCGCTGTATCTCTCTCTCTCTCTCTCTCTCTCGCGCGCTCTCTCTCTCTCGCGCGCGCGCGCGCTCTCTCTCTCTTTCTCTCTCTCTCTCCCTCTCTCGCGCGCGCTCTCTCTCTTTCTCTCTCTCTCCCTCTCTCGCGCGCGCTCTCTCTCTTTCTCTCTCTCTCCCTCTCTCGCGCGCGCTCTCTCTCTTTCTCTCTCTCTCCCTCTCTCGCGCGCGCTCTTCCTTAAAGCTCACATGAACTGTGTTGCAAACTGGCACCAAACTGGGAAATTCTAATAAAAGAAACCCCTTCCCAATGACGACGTCAAGGACTTTTACTTTGTTACTTTTTTTATTTAGCGCAGATGTATAATGTATCCGACTGAAAACCAAACCGCAGAGACCGATTACAGTTATCTGTTACACTACACTCGACTTCAGCACTTACTCTACACCTGGACTGTTTGTTATTACTGCTATATTATCGTCTAGTTTGTGTTTAAAGCAGTCCAAATGTGAAGCGGCAATGTTTAAATCTACTTTTTTTAAACTCAGCATCCATATATACGTCACACACATACACACCCACACACACACCCACACACATACAGTGCATACAGTATACTGTATATTGGGTGGCTTGGTGGTCAGCACTGTCGGCTTCTTCCTTCAGGTCCTGTTTTCGATTTGTATGTTTCTCCCCATGCTTGGTGGGTTTCCTCCTGGTGCTCCGGTTTCCTCGCATGCAGACATGCAGATTGCCCGTATGAATATAGACTATGTGGCCAAACCTGCGGTCATATTATACATGAACTGTCTGTCTATTACCCGAGATGAAATAATATTTATAAGAGCCCTGACGCAGGACTTTGGAGGGGGTCAACGAAATAGGGCGTTGTGAGAGTGCTTATGATACGCACTGGAAGACCATTGCGTGGGATTATTATTAATTATTAACTTATAAGAAAATAAAAGAAAATTGAAAACATAACAGAGATCCACTGTCTGCATGAGAACAGAAACTGAAAATAAAAAACTCTGGCTATGGAAACTGAAAATAAAAAACTTATGTCCTCTCAGGGCATATGCCCTTACCGAGGATTTATGAGAGAGAGGGAGAGAGTTTGTGTTTTTTTTAGGTAAACTAAGAATGCACACTAAACCGATGCCTGTCGCTTTCTCTTTCCCTCCCAAAGATGCTCGATTGGGTTGAGGTCAGGGCTCTGTGCAGGCTAGTTAAGTTTTTCCACACCGAACTCCAACCATGTCTTTATAGTCCTTTCTTTGTACACTGGGGCACACTCATGTTGGAACAGAAAAAAAATAGGTCTTCCCCAAACTGTCACAAAGGTGGAAGCATGGCATTGTCCAAGATGTCTTGGTATACTGAGGCATTAAGATTGCCCTTAGCTTGGGAATAAGGAACCTGATTTAAACAACAAAAATTCAATAATTAACAGGTTTGGCCAAATAATTTGGCCATACAGTGTATCTGGAGAATCTGGAGTAAACACTTGTTGTGTTCCTCAAACCATTCCTGAACCATTTTTGCATTTTTGCACTGACCTGGTCACCTAGCCATCATTTACATTTACATTTACATTTAGGCATTTGGCAGACGCCCTTATCCAGAGCGATTTACATTTTTATCTCATTATACATCCGAGCAGTTGATGGTCAAGGGCCTTGCTCAAGGGCCCAACAGAAACAACTTGGTGGTCATGGGATTACATCACAATTTGGCTCTTGTCGCAGATGCCACTGTAATGAGATTATGAATGTTGTGTACTTCATCAGTGATTTTAATATCATAAATGATTTTAATATTATGGCTAATTGAGGTATAAAGTTTTTGATGGCACATAAAATTGTCTACAACACTGCTAGCATTTCCTCCTGCCTGCATGCCATCCTGTATATACAGGGTGGGCCATTTATATGGATACACCTTAATAAAATGGGAATGGTTGGTGATATTAACGTCCTGTTTGTTGCACATTAGTATATGTGAGGGGGCAAACTTTTCAAGATGGGTGGTGACCATGGTGGCCATTTGGAAGTCAGCCATCTTGGATCCAACTTTAGTTTTTTCAATAGGAAGAGGGTCATCTGACACATCAAACTTATTGGGAATTTCACAAGAAAAACAATGGTGTGCTTGTTTTTAACGTAACTTTATTCTTTCATGAGTTATTTACAAGTTTCTGACCACTTATAAAATGTGTTCAATGTGCTGCCCATTGTGATGGATTGTCAATGCAACACTCTTCTATCACTCTTCACACACTGATAGCAACACCGCAGGAGAAATGCCAGCACAGGCTTCCAGTATCCGTAGTTTCAGGTGCTGCACATCTCGTATCTTCACACCATAGACAATTGCCTTCAGATGACCCCAAAGATAAAAGTCTAAGGGGGTCAGATCGGGAGACCTTGGGGGCCATTCAACTGGTCCACGATGACCAATCCACTTTTCAGGAAACTGTTCATCTAGGAATGCTCGGACCTGACACCCATAATGTGGTGGTGCACCATCTTGCTGGAAAAACTCAGGGAACGTGCCAGCTTCAGTGCATAAAGAGGGAAACACATCATCATGTAGCAATTTCAAATATCCAGTGGCCTTGAGGTTTCCATTGATGAAGAATGGCCCCACTATCTTTGTACCCCATATACCACACCATACCATCACTTTTTTTGTTCCAGCAGTCTTGGAGGGCTCTATCCAATGTGGGTTAGTGTCAGACCAATAGCGGTGGTTTTGTTTGTTAACTTCACCATTCACATAAAAGTTTGCCTCATCACTGAACAAAATCTTCTGCGTGAACTGAGGTTCCTGTTCCAATTTTTGTTTTGCCCATTCTGCAAATTGTGTGCGCCGATCTGGGTCATCCTCATTGAGATGCTGCAGTAGCTGGAGTTTGTAAGGGTGCCATTTGTGAGTAGCTAAGGGATGTTCGACTAATGCCACTCTCCAGTGACATGCGGCGAGTGCTACGCTGTGGGCTCTTGCTGAATGAAGCTAGGACAGCCACTGATGTTTGTTCATTAGTGACAGTTTTCATGCATCCACATTTTGGCAAATCCAACACTGAACCAGTTTCACGAAACTTAGCAAGCAGTTTGCTAACTGTAGCATGGGAGATGGGTGGTCTTGTAGGGTGTCTTGCATTGAAATCTGCTGCAATGACCCGGTTACTGCGTTCACCAGATATCAACAAAATTTCGATCCGCTCATCACGTGTTAACCTCTTCAACATGTCAATGGCTGTGAACAAATAGAAACTTGTAAATAACTCATGAAATAATAAAGTTAGTTAAAACCAAGCACACCATTGTTTTTCTTGTGAAATTCCCAATAAGTTTGATGTGTCACATGACCCTCTTCCTATTGAAAAAAGAAAAGTTGGATCCAAAATGGCCGACTTCAAAATGGCCACCATGGTCATCACCCATCTTGAAAAGTTTGCCCCCTCACATATACTAATGTGCCACAAACAGGACGTTAATATCACCAACCATTCTCATTTTATTAAGGTGTATCCATATAAATGGCCCACCCTGTATATACATGTGTTATACAGTATTTGTGACTGTGAAAATGTTTCATGGTTTTTCCTCTCAAAATTAAAATTGTATGTATATACAATAGAATGGCAAGTTCTGTATACAAATAAATGTATTATTTAAATATCTTCGAGCACTGGTCTCTCCTTAAACATTTATTTTATTATATTTTATTACATCCTGATATAACATTGTTTATTACTATTACTATTTTTTATATCAACTGCATTATTGCTGTAGCAGCTTATGAAACTAATGTCAGTACAGAACGTAAGTAGTAAAAAAGTTGAGATGAAACCAACTAGTAGTTCATGGGGTGCAGCCACACATCACCCACAAGGTTAAAACCATCAGATCTTGTGATCTGTCTCTGTGGAATACATGAGCACACATATACAGGTTTGTATTTTCTAATGCCTTTGGCTAGTGTCCATTTTTATGCTTCATGGTTTCATGTTTGCATTATGCTTGTCATAATGGTTGAGGGTTTTTTTTTTTTTAAACAAAAGAAACTAAGCCTATGTGCGGGTGTGCCTTTAAAGTAGTCGTATTGTGTTCTTTTTCATCTGGGTGGATCTCTTAAAATGATATTCTAGCACACATCGACATTCTGACCTAGTATATCCTGACCTGTGGAACAGTTTAAAATCCAGTAGACTGGAGATGAACACACACAACACTCACTACTATTATCTGTAAAATAAATAAATAAATAAATAGATAGATAAATAAAAATTAATGTGAACATTTCACACTTAAGACTTTTTTTTAAAATAAATGTTATTGTGATTGTTACAATGGTACTTTTAAGGAAAAACGAATAAGTATGACCATGTGAAACATTCATCATATAAAAATCTAGAAAAAGTTTTTCTACCTGCAGAAGGTAGAGGGACTTATGTATAAGCAAGGCTCCAGGAAGGGAATGTGTATTTTTTCATTCTATTTAACATTTACTTTAACTGTAAAGTATTTTACAATGTATTCTGAATCAAACTGTTTAAATATTATTCTCATTATTATTGTATATGTGAGATCTAGAGGTAATTATCCCTGAATATTTCTATTACATTTGGTTTGTATAATATGTACAGGCTTTATCTAACTTAATTCTTTGAAATATTAAGTCAATATTAAGGAGGATTTTCGTAATCATGGGTTGTGATTATTCTATTCTTCTATTAATTATTCTATTGCTTTAGTAAAACAATCTAGATACTGTGTTCACTCTAAAATATCTTATTTTATAGCAATAAGGATAAACAAGTTCTACTGTCTGGAGACAATTATTCAATGCATGCTAGTATTACTAGTTGTGTTGTGACTAAGACATTGCAGAAGTTTCGTTCAGGACCATCATATATGCTGACCATGTGTCCATTCATTATTGCTAAGCGATTTTATCTGCTTTAGTAGAAGTTACATTGCCAAGAACAGATTGACCTTGTGCTTTCAGGAACAGGGACTCATTATACCATTATAGTGCTTAGTCACAAGTTTTGTTCTTGTTTTACTCTAGTGGCATCAGCGGACATCACACGTTCATCTCGAATGCAAACACTTGATGGAAAAGGAAACCATGTAAACATTCAACCTACTTTTACAAACATCATGATGTAACTAGATGATACACATCTGAATATTACTGAACAATTAAATTAAAGTATTAGACAAATATAAATATTACATAACAAATGATAAAAATGTAAATTAATGTAGAAGCCTTGTGCAGGCTTCTATAGCAACAACACAGATTTACAGTGTACGTACTTAATAAACACTCCCCAGCACATTGTGATCTGCTTCAGGGGGATCTTTATAATCAACATGTTGTATCAGAAGTGTGCAAATATACACAGCGTTATTATATCCCTGTCTGTTTGCTAGGGTGATTTCTGTTTGCTAGGAGATTTATATAATTGTGCATATCTGTTTAAATAGCTAATGAATTAATTACTCGTTTTAACTGATATTTAAATAGCGTACATCGTGTCCCGATGTAGATTTAGTTTAATCTGTGAAATTATAAACTATTGTAATTAATAGATTACATAAATTACACCTTATGCTTACATATTTATTAGTAATGTATAATATATAAATAATTCAACAATAATTGGCTTAAGATTTTTGTGCACATGCGACCGTAACAGTGATAACCATGCTACTATTTACTGTAATAGGTTGGGTGATATGGTGATATGGTTGGTTTGTCTCCTCAAAGGGGAAATTAAACTTGAAGCGGAATAGTAATCTTGTATAGAGTAATAATAACTTTTGCTTGATGACCACAGCTTATTTTTAATTGTATTTGTTTAAGAAAGGAAGGAAGCATAGGCCCCTGAAGATTAGTTCATATCTCTGATCTGGTTCATATCTTTAATCTGGGTGTTGTTGTATTGCAACCTTACACAGGAAGTGACATCCTGTGTTAGTGGGGGGATTTGGGTGTGGGTGAGGGTTGGCAGTTGGTTGCAACACACCACCATGCAGCCTGTTAGGAAGGCATCCACTTCTGGACTGCAATGGCCTGCAGGTCCAATGATTAAATTCCTCTTACTGAGACAGGGAGCTTTTTTTTAGTCCATGGGCTTCAGTTGCACGGTTGTGTTAGTTGTCACAATCAGCTCAAGCATTCTTAATAACAAATAACAATACCACACATAATAATCACATTCTCACGGTTATAGCTGCTAATCCCAAAAACTGGCTGGTGAACTCACACACTGCTTATGCAATAAACAAACTCGGCTATATAATTTTATTATTTAAAAAAAGTACAAAATATGGGCAAATATATGTGAACACCTGACCACTGAACATATGCTATTGTTCTCCAATCTCCTGTCTAAGAAGGCTTAGTACTAGTTTTTAACCATGAGTGTAGAGACTTGTCCATTCAGCCACGAGAGCATCAGTGATATCAGGTTAACAGGTTTGGTGTTCATCCTAAAGGTGTTCAGCGGGGTTAGGGTCAGGATTCTGTGCAGGACATTTAATTTCTTTTACTTTAGCCTTAACTAGAGTAAAAGCCTCATGCTGGCACATGTTTTAGCCAAGACCCCTTAGTTGCATTGTAGGGAAATTGTAACGCTACAGCATGCGAAGACATTAGTGTTTGTTTTTCCAAGTTTTTGAAGTATAACATCCCTAATGTTCTCTGGAACTTTATTACAGAGTTTAGATGCTTTCATTGTAAGAAACTTAATCATGTCACAGGCCATGACTGAACAATAAGCTTTAGCTGAATGCATGGGTTTTACAGTTTAAGGAGATCTACTAATTAAACAAAAAATTTAATAATAATAATAATAATCATGTGTTTGACAAAGCAGGGAATTTTTCATATATTTTTTGGAACGAGACAGAATACCAGGCGGCACGGTGGTGTAGTGATTAGCACCTTGCACCGCCAGGGTCCGGGTTTGATCCCTGGCCAGGCTCGATTCCCGTCTCTGTGTGCATGGAGTTTGCATGTTCTCCCCGTGCTTGGTGGGTTTCCTCCGGCGACTCCGGTTTCCTCCCACAGTCCAAAGACATGTAGGTTAGGCTAATTGGCGTTCCCAAATTGGCCGTACTGTGTGAATGAGTGAGTGTATGTTTGTGTGTGAGTGTGTGCCCTGCGATGGATTGACACCCTGTCCAGGGTGTACCCTGCCATGTGCCCCAAGTCTCCTGGGATAGACTCCAGGCCCCCGTGACCCTGAATACAGGATTAAGCGGTATAGATGATGAGTGAGTGAGTAAGTGATTGAGACAGAATACCAAAATAAAAATTTTATTGAATCACATGATGAATTTCACAGAGCTGCTTCATACACAGATGACTTAATGCTAAACCTACATAAAAGTAAACACACATGCCCACACCCACGGACTGATTAGCCGAGGCATTCGTCCACACCAGTGGGAAGAGCGAATAAAGTAGCTATGATGCCAGGATATGTTTTGATGAGGTCATTTCCTCTTTTGGAATTCCCTTGCAAGGGCGTCAATCTGTAGTGGGAGCAATATTGTTAGGAAGTGGCAAAAAAATTATAAACCGTTGAAAGAAAAAGAAAAAGTGGGAACATAAGAGATAATAGGTCACATAGAGACGTAAGTAAAAATGCACTTGGTGTGTTTATAATACACCACAAGACCATAGCATGATACATAAACTACTGACTATTACTAATGGCATTTTTTTTTCCAGATTATTTTTATGAAGTGAGATTTTATTATTCTTTACATTTTAATCTGCTATTAATTTATTGTAAAGCTGTAAAGATTTAATTGATTAAATCAATTACATATTAATGATAACATATTATCTATCAATTAACTATCACAGTCAAGCAATGAACACTGTTAGGAATGTACATGCCACCATAATAATAATAATAATAATAATAATAATAATAATAATAATAAACATGTGCTGTTTAAACATAGCGCAAACAAAATATTCAGTTATATTTTACATTGATACGTTAATTTCTCTCACCAGAATGCTCTTCAGGATGTTGGTCCTCAGTGGTCTCAGATAGCTGCATTCTCCTGCTTCACACAGTTTAATCTCCCCAGATATCTGTCCAAGCAGTGGGACATCACAGGGGGGATGAGATTTCATTACCACTCACAGGAAAAATAAACCTTACTGTCCAAATGAACTGTTTCCTTACTGTTTCCTTTTCACGTATTACACCATAAGCTTAAGGTAAAAAATGTGTGATATGTGCAGCGTGAAAAGAGTCAATTAAATAATCATTAAAGACTGGAGCTTGTAACAGGCACTGAAATCAACATCAGGTTCCAGAAAATAAAGTAGTATACAGTAATTTGGATTCCTTCCTGTGATGTGAACATCGTTTAGGTAAAAGCTGTTTCCGTTTGTTGAGAATACTCAAGACAATAACATGTCATTATGCATTGCCTCCAAAATAAGCCATCTACTAAAAATAGTCTCCATAATAATATTCTAGTTAAATCAACATAAAAGTGTGGTAGATCCACTAACTCATTTCTCTGGCTTCATAAAGACATCTTAAAATATTAAACATTCACATGAATCCTTGGATGCCTAATAGATCCTTTAGGCATGTTAGATAGGAAAAAGCTTTTTTCTTGTTTAGCTGAGCTTTATTTAATAAATGAGTTAACAGTGTGATTGAGTAATATTTTAAGCATATGGTGTCACACAAATACTTTCCCACATTTCAGAGGCTTTTTAAATTTGGTTAAAAGCTGTTTTGTATAATGCTATGCAAAAGAGAGAGAGAGAGAGAGAGAGAGAGAGAGAGAGAGAGAGAGACCTCTGGTGAGCTGTAGGAGTCGATTTCTCTCTTTCCTCCAGGGTACCAGCCATGAGACCAGTGCTGAGAGAAAGACAGCTGTGCTTGCAAACACAGCAGCAAGGCAGCAACCAGCAAGAGCCTGCACACACTGACCATCACGCTACACACACACACACACACACACACACACACAATTCCGTACTTTTTTAAAACTGCAATTGCAATTAACTTCAGTAAAACTTTTTTTTTTTTTTAATTGTCATCTATATGCTCTTTTTATGCTTCTTATATATCTTGTATTTTTTTTGTTCTTAGCATTGCACTAGTAACTTGTGGTGAGCTCACATTACCCTGTGTCTACTGACTATATGTGAGATATACAGTGTGCACATTAGGATCAATAAAGTATATCTATCAATCTACACATAACCAGAGATGTTACAGTTAATAAAAGGTAATGAATCAAAGGTAATTAATGAAATACCTTAGCTAAATAACTCTGTAATTCTTTCATCTGCTGTAAATGCATTAAATTTAATTAACGTCTTAACTGACTTCAAAAGTGCAGTCACAGTTACTGTTTAGCAGAGCCTCTCGCCTGAACACCAGTGCTGGGCAAATAACGCAAATCCCATGCTTCAGAAAAAGTAGCGATATCCTAGTTCAATTATTACTGAAGTTAAAATCCTACATTTACATTTTTGCTTAAGTAAAAGCAGAGGTGGAAAGTAACAAATGACATTTACGTTTTTTGTGTACTTCTACGTTTTAAAATCGGTATATTTACTTTTACTTAAGTATGTTTTAACTTTACATGTAGTTCAGTAAAATTTCACTGAAGTAAGAGTAATTGTACTTGAGTTTATTACGCTTTCCACCTCTGAGTAAAAGTACAAAAGCACTTACCTTTAAATTTACTTAAGTATCAAAAGTACTGAGCTTGTACTAGCTCACGGCAGACTTTAAGTCATAGTAAAAAGATTCTTTTTCTTTCTTTACCGTTTAACAGAGAGAAGAGAAATCATTCAATTACGCATATGCAGCTGGTTTTGATTTTCCTGCTTCAAATACTACAAATCGCCGTAGTTACATAATGCAATGCCATGTACTGTAGAAAAGTAGTGAATATTAATAAATCTACTCAAGTAAAGTACAGACACTTTAAATATGTACTTAAATAGAGTAACAAACTACATTTACTTAGCTACTTTCCACATCTTTTTACCAGCCTCACCAATAATAATAATAAAAATCTTTTTCTTCGGCACTTCTTAGGAAAATGTTAAGAAAAAGTACAATTAACAATTAAAATATTAACAGCAAAATAAAAAATGGAAAATAATGCGGCGGTGAAGAATAGTGTTAATAGTGTTATAATAACATAGAGCATTCATCTATGCTATTATAATGCTCTGAATTGACATCAAAAGTCATGAGGAAATATAATACCTTTGTACCTTGTTTAATATTTTAGATTCAGACCGAAATCTTCTGAGGTGTGCACGTCTGAGAAGCGCTTGTCCTGGAGTATCAGTGCTTGAGACCATCTTCACACACCTGCTCTTTATATATCCCCCTACTCACACACTCACACACACACACGCACGCACGTCTGCAGGGTTCTGCTGGGACACATAATGTTGGCTAAATCTCAATTATCATCTTCAAACACCTCTGACCCCCCCAGGGGATGCCACCCCAATACATACACACTGCAGCACACACATACACACAATGAATGATATGCAACAGCATGAGGATTTCCATAGGCATGAGTCATTGTACGGATGTAGTCATACTAAGTATTTACATTCAGAATAGCTCTAAGCCCGTGTTAATAGTTCAGAAAAGAAAACAACGATCGAAAATAATATATATGGTAAATAATAACAGCATTATCTAATAATAAATGCATTTATAAGCACATGATGTGAGAATATACACTGTAGGTATAAAGATTATTATCATAAATATATTTATAATAACTACATAGAAGAATGTGATTCATATCAGCTATTTAAGTGGGTTTGACATTTAATAGTTAAAAATAAAGATTTCCGAGTAGGAGCAGTTTCCATCCTTCCGGAAAAATCAGCACGTCAAACAGTGTGTATTATTGATATTTCATTAATGTGGCTGCCCTCTTCTGGCTACCCGTAAGACACCTCATTTCCTCCCTGCTGTCCAAGGTGAACTCAGCAGAATGACCTTTGAACTTTGACAAGCACACAGTGACGTTGACAAGAACCGAATCTGAAAAGGGTTGTGTGCGCTGTTACAGGGCTGATTAATTCGCCTGGGAGAGACGCTGATTGAGTTCCTGTCCCTCAAGCGGTGTTTAAACACTCTTGATTCTTCTGATCGCGTTAATCCGCTCAAAGTGCCAGTTTGACACGCACACAAAGTCAACAGGGTCACCGTGATTCACACTTTCAAATCAAAGTACTTTCAAAAATAGACATATAATATTACAAAGGGCAAAAATAACAATGTAGATCAAAAATCTAGACATTCAGGCTGATTTCCCCTTAAAATAAGTGTTCGGTGTGTGAGAGAGTTCATGTGAATAAAGTCATACATGAGGCTAAACTCTGACTGATATCTAAATCTGAGCTGCTCGCTGCTTATACTATATTAATACTAATATTATTACTAAAGCTATAAGTAAATCTCCAGCACCTGCTCTAACTTGAAAGGAATACTGTGTTATTACTTACTGTACGTTATGTCTTCTGGCATGTGGGTCTTTTTCTTTTACCTCCTGTCTAATATCGGCCAGTTTCTGTAGAGTGCCCCAGACCTGGAGATGTTGCTTGGCTTCTGCTTTTGTCACTTCTCCAAGTTGTCCTACTTATGCAACTACCTAGTTATGTTTTCCCTCATGTTTCCAAATACAGTGGAACCTTGGATTGCGAGTAACCCGGTTTGCGAGCATTCCACAAGATGTGCAGTGTTTACTATAACACTGTGACCACGTGTGTGTGTGCGTGTAAAGCATCTTTTATGTTGTGTTTGTATATGTGTGTGTAGGACATCTTTCACACACACACCAGTTTTCCAAATGGAGACTCATGCATCGCTTGTGTGAGGGTCTCTATTGAAAACTGGTGTGTGTGTTATGTGTGTGTGTGTGTGTGTGTGTGTGTGTGTGTGTGTGTGTGTGTGTGTGAAAGTCTCCTCCTCCTCTCCTCTCTCTGGTCTCAATCACTACAGCCACGATTCTTTGAAAAGGTAAAGTGCAGATTAAATGGTTTTATTTTTACTTTATATTTTGTATGAATTATTTTTATATGAATATTTTCGAGTTGTGGAACAAATTATCTGAGTTTCCATTGTTTCTTATGGAGGAAATTCAAGTTTTTTGATATACTTTGATATACGAGGGTTTTGATATACAAGCATGCTTCCGAAATGAATTATGCTCGCAATTCAAGGGTTCCACTGTACTGCATTATGGTTCATCTATAGTCTGATCTATACCACTTCTACAGTATAGTTACTACAGACATTAAGTTTTAGGCACTTGTAAGGTCTGATATAATAAATACAAGTTGTACATCGAACAGATTTGATTAGTCTTATTGAAGCCATCTTATTAGGAAGGAATAATGAAACATGCTAATGTTTCTGTAGATAAAGCGTTAATTGCTGGAGACTTTAATATTCATTTTGAGAATCCAGAAGACCCTCTGAGAACAGCATTCTTGTCCATACTGGACTCAGTAGGAGTAAATCAGTGTGTAGTAGGACCCACTCATAAAGCAGGTCACACTTTGGATTTAATATTATCCTTCGGATTAAGTATAGGAAATATAACCACAATTCCACAGTCTGAAGTTATCTCAGATCACTACCTTGTCTCGATTAAAGCATGTTATAGTAATAATGTATGCACAGCACCGCGCTTCCACCTTAAACGTACATTTACATCAAATACCGCACAGAGCTTTATCAATAATCTTCCAGAATTATCTACTTTGATTGGATCGCCATCTGACTTCACAGAACTCGAACAGGCGAATGAATATCTAGAGTCAGCACTTCGTTATAGCTTAGATAATGTCGCTCCAGTTAAAAGGAAAATGATTATAGATAAGAAACTCGCTCCTTGGTATAATGACCACACACGTGCTTTAAAACAAACCGCTCGCAAATTTGAACGTAAATGGCGCCAAACTAAATTGATAGTATTCAAAATAGCTTGGAAGGAGAGCATCCTGAACTATAAAAAAGCTCTCAGTGATGCTAGATCAACGTATCTCTCCACTCTTATAGAAAATAACAAAAACAACCCGAGATTTTTATTTAATACCGTAGCTAAATTAACTAAAAACAAGACCACTGCAGAAATCTCCACAACAACATCATGCAGTAGTGAGGATTTCATGAACTTTTTCAATAATAAAATCATAAATATTAGGCAAAAAATTCAGGCTTTGAAACCAGACAATTTAAATAATTCAGATGATCTAACCACATCACATCAGAACTTAGAACACTTTACTCCCCTTGAAGCGAGGGAACTAATTTCACTCATCTCTTCTTCAAAATCGTCAACCTGTATATTAGATCCTATACCGACACATTTTCTCAAGCAGATAGTACCAGCAATAATAGAACCCCTGTTGAAAGTAATTAACTGTTCACTCAGTAGTGGGTATGTCCCCAAATCCTTTAAATTAGCCGTTATTAAACCGCTAATCAAGAAACCTGACCTTGACCCCTGTCTGCTTTCTAATTACAGGCCGATATCAAACCTTCCGTTTATCTCCAAGATTTTGGAAAAGGTAGTATCACAGCAGCTATGTTCACATCTACACAGAAATAGCATAAATGAACTGTATCAGTCAGGATTTAGGCCTCATCACAGCACAGAGACAGCACTTGTTAAAGTAGTAAACGACCTCCTATGGGCCTCTGATCAGGGTTGCGTCACTATACTTGTGTTACTGGACCTCAGTGCAGCTTTTGACACCACTGATCATAGTATTCTCCTTCACAGATTAGAAAAGGTAGTAGGAATTAAGGGAACTGCCCTCTTGTGGCTCAGATCCTATTTGACTGATCGTTATCAGTTTGTAGATTTAGATGGTGACCATTCCTCATGTTCTCAAGTGGAGTTTGGTGTTCCACAGGGCTCAGTTTTAGGCCCACTGCTTTTTTCCCTTTACATGCTTCCTCTGGGCAACATAATTCGTAAACATGGTATTAGTTTTCATTGTTATGCTGATGACACACAATTATATGTCTCAGCAAAACCAGATGAGAAAAACCAGTTTGCTAAAATTGAGCAGTGTGTGCAGGACATACGAGATTGGATGTTAATTAATTTTCTTCTGCTTAATCCTGATAAGACAGAAGTAAGCTTTCTGATCACACTGTAACTTTAGATGGCCTTTCTGTTCCATCAAGTGCAACAGTTAAAGACCTCGGTGTGATTATAGATTCCAGCCTTTCGTTTGAAGCTCATGTAGATAATATCACCAGGATAGCTTTCTTTCACCTTAGAAATATTGCCAAGATAAGAAACATATTGTCACTAAATGATGCAGAAAAACTAGTTCATGCTTTTATCACCTCTAGGTTGGACTATTGTAACGCCTTACTGTCTGGTTGTTCAACTAGGTGTATAAACAAGCTTCAGTTAGTACAGAATGCAGCAGCGAGAGTCCTCACTAGAACCAGAAGATACGAGCACATCACCCCTATCTTATCTACACTGCATTGGCTCCCTGTGAAATTTCGCATCGATTTCAAGATACTACTTTTGACATTTAAAGCACTAAATGGTCTCGCGCCACAGTATTTGAGTGAACTGTTAGTGTCTTACGATCCGCCACGCCTACTTCGATCAAAGGATGCAGGCTGCCTGTCAGTACCACGTATTATTAAAACTACAGCAGGGGGCAGAGCTTTTTCTTACAAAGCCCCAAAGTTATGGAATAGTCTTCCTGTTAATGTTCGGGACTCAGACACAGTCTCAGTGTTTAAGTCTAGGCTAAAAACTTATTTATTTAGCCAAGCATTTTTGTAAATAGATTAACCTTAGGTAAAGGAGCAGATCTGGGGGACTCATGGACGTAGAGTATTCTGGTGAACTGGTATGTTTAGATGCTGTCCTCCCCACTCTCATTGTTCACTCAGGTTTGTTGACGGTGAGGTGATTGGTTGCTTTACATCTCAGGGAGCCCTCATGTTTGTGTTTCCTTCTGGCTCTCCCTTTTAGTTATGCTGTTATAGTTAGTCCTGCCGGAGTCCCTGCTTGCACTTTGCACTAATATACATTCACCTTATACATGTTGACTGTGACCATACCTAACTGCCATCTCTCCTTATTTTCTGTTCTCTCCTTTTCTGCTCTCTCTCTCTCTCCCTCTCTCCTTTCCCTCTCTCTGTCTCTCTGTCGAGCTATACATGTTCGCTCCTGAGTTGCCAGTGATCCAGACCCCTCTGCCCTCTGGAGCCGTCTAACCCGTCCTGGAGTCCTGCTTCTGGTTGGAGATCCCGTCGCATGGATGCCCCGTGTGGTCTGCCTGGATGCGCTTGGTGGCTGGGGATGGTTTCCATGAAGACTGTCCTATCATCGATTGATGCTCTGGGGACCTGTGACTTCAGTTGTTCGATAGCTCAGGACTGGAATCTCCTACAGTCTACCTGAGCCTCCGGGAACAAACTGGACTCCTTTTAATTTAAATTTTAACTCCTGTTACACTGAACTTCCAGTACACATTATTATGCTGATCATTCTCTGCTATCCGTTATCACCCAGATGAGGATGGGTTCCCTGTTGAGTCTGGTTCCTCTCAAGGTTTCTTCCTATTACCATCTCAGGGAGTTTTTCCTTGCCACCGTCGCCCTCGGCTTGCTCATCAGGGACAATCTTATCATTTTGATTCATACACATTGCATAAAAACTTACTTCTTTTTATTGTGTAAAGCTGCTTTGCGACAATGTCAATTGTTAAAAGCGCTATATAAATAAAATTGAATTGAATTGAATTGAATTAATTCAAAAACAATTCTATGATGAAATGGTGTAAAGAGGCATGGGGGCATAGTGGTTAGTCTTGTTGCCTCATACCCCCAGATTTGAATCCCACCTCCAGTCTTTGTGTGTGGATTGACAACATGCAAACACATGGTGACAATATGCAAACAAACCATCAATCCTGAAAGTGAAAGGCCACAGTTCCAACCACGGCACCACTGTGCTGCCTAGGGTTAATACAACAGACTGACTGTAGAAAGCTGTGGCAGGGACTAGGGACAATTACAGACTAATAAAGCAGCAACATCCGGTATGACGAACTGTGGACGTGACTCTGGCAGACGAGCTGAACACCTTCTAGCTGCAGGCAACAATGCTAATGCTAAAGCTAACGCTGAAGCTAATGCTAATTCCTGCAGACAGGAAAGCCTTCAGGAGAGTGACCGCCAGGAAAGCGGCAGGGCCAGGTGGCATCCCAGGTCGAGTCCTCTGAGCCTGCGCAGACCAGCTAGCACCTGTGTTCACAGAAATATTCAACCTCTCCGTAGCCCAGCCGGTAATCCTAGCATGCTTCAAAGAGTCAATCATTGTTCCTGTCCCAAATAAACTCCACCCTGCTTCCCGCAGTGATTATCACCCTGTAGCCCTGACTTCAGTAGTGATTAAGTGCTTTGAGCGGCTGGTCAGAGACCGTTTCACACATCACTCACATACCTGGACGCTAGGAGAGGGAATTATGTTAACTTTGTCGACTACAGTTCAGCATTTAACAGGATAATTTCCTTCACACGCACCACGGAGCTGGAGCACCTGGGACTTAGGTTATGGTCATAGGTTATCTATGTGTCAGTGGATCTCCAATTTCCTAACTGGTGGATCACAGGCAGTAAAGATGAGCAGACATGTCCCAGTCCCCCAGGGCTGCGTTTTGAGCCCCCTGCTATACTCACTATACACCAACAACTGCGTGTCCACTACCAACTCCACCACCATCATTAAGTTTGCTGACAACACTGTGGTGGGCCTGATCTCTGACAATGACGAGATGGTGTACCTGGAGGAGATTAGAAATCTGGAGATCTGGTGTCAGAGGAACAAAAGAGCTGCTAGTGGATTTTAGTACAAAGCAGGAGAGGAACTACCAGACCCCCATGATCAACGAGAGCCCGGTGGAGAGAGTGGACAGCTTCAGATACCTCAGTGTTCACATCACACAGGAACTGTCATGGTCCTGTTACATCAACATCATGGTGAAAAAGGCCCGGCAGCATCTCTA
Source organism: Clarias magur (assembly GCA_013621035.1). NCBI lineage: Eukaryota > Metazoa > Chordata > Actinopteri > Siluriformes > Clariidae > Clarias > Clarias magur. Next base: position 327,263 of record QNUK01000410.1, read on the forward strand.
CCATCTCAGACACTTGAGAGACTTTCGACTGCCCTCTAAGGTGCTCAGGAACTTTTACTCCTGCACCATAGATAGCATCCTGACCGGAAACATTATAACCTGGTTCGGAAACAGCACCATGCAGGACAGACAAGCTTTTCAGAGCGTGGTGTGATCAGCTGAACGCATCATCTACAACAAGCAATGTTGGACCAAGGCCAGGAAGATCGTGAAGGACCTCAGCCACGCCAACAATGGACTGTTCTCTCTGGAAAGCGCTTCCGCTCCCTAAAGGCCAATACAGAGAGACTGAGGAGAAGCTTCTTCCTGCAGGCTATATGGTCTCTCGATCACAACACCACACAGGACTAAACACTGCTTCTATTCATATACCACTCAGCACATCAATGCACGTTTAACTCATTTGCTCATTTACACATACTTTGCACACTGTTATGCTGCTATGCTCACTGGACTTTCCATGTCAATTCTATTTTGAATTCTATTTTTTATTTTTATTGCTTGTACTTGTACATAATGTAAATTTTACAGCCAAAGGTTTTACTCTAGTAATTGTTTTATTATTATATTCTTATTTCATATTTGAATTTCATATTTCATATTTCATATCTTATTTCGAATACTTCATTTTTCTTAATTTTTTTAGGGCAGTATCATTCTGTGTATGTGTGTGTGAGACAAAATTTTCATTTGAATTAAAGATTTTTTTGTAAAAAAAAAAGATGTGGTTGGCTGGGTTCACGTAACGGAGGAAACACATGAGAGTCTTTAGGTAGTTGTTGAGGGAATGCAGTAATAATGGGTAGGAATAGGGCAAGACTAAATTAGGGTGAAAATCAGGAGTGGAATTAATAATAATAACTAGACAGGTACATTTACAGAAGGAAATGTGAGCGGTGCTTGCTGTGACAAAACTCTCCTGGGCCTTTTATGACAGTCTACAGGATCAGTTGCTAAGGTGCTCTAAAGTGGTTGCTTGTACATGAAGGTTTCACAATGATCCTGAGAGACTGATTGGCTGCCTGAGTAAAATGAGCCCACCCCCATGTCTCTATGACAATGGGAGCCACAGGTTCAGTTTCAAAGTTCCTGTGGAAGTTACGATAACAGGGAATGCAACTGTGAGCATTTCCTGTTTCAATGGGGAGTATCTTTACCATAATCAATACTGTGTCAATAGGGTAAATTTGGGCAACTCATGCACCCCAGGGGTATATTTTATATCCTTTTGTGCGGTATGCTCTGACAGCTTGCAAGCCTCTTCAAATGTGGTAAATATTACATTTCTACAAAATTCTTGCTCTGAGCTATAATCTGCCAAAGATAGGATTTTTTCTTTTAAAAGTCACCCCATTCCTGAATAAGACGCACGATTTGACTTCGCTTTCATAGATCTACGACAAATGGTACAGGACTAAAGTTTGTACAGTGCCAAAGTTTGTACGGGAGAAGAAAAAAAATTATAATAATAAGCCTGCAAGATAATACAAGTGATGCTTTGCTTCACAAGCACCACTAATAGTATGTGCAAAGCTTTGTGTGCCATTGAGAAAGTGATGAGCTTCACCTGATTGAGAGTACCAGTCATTTTGATCCTTTTCCTAAAACAACAAATATAAAGACCCAAAATCTTTACGCTGTTTTTTTAATCTTTCACTTGGATTTTAAAAGTTGCACTGAATAAATACAACTGCATAAAACAAGAACGGTATCGGTCTTCATTTCAGCCTGCAAAGCAACAAAATGTGATTCTTTTCTATACCCACTGTACATGCACTGGTGCGCAGTCTTGTTTGAGCAGGTGTGGGGGTGTTTTTCAGGAGTTGGGCTCGGCCCCTTACTTTCAGTAAAAGGAACTTTTAATGCATCAGCATTAACAGGACATTTGGACAATTTCATACTTCCAACTGCATAAAGCAAGGTCCATAAAGACATGGATGAGCGAGTTTGGTGTGGAAGAACTCAAACTGATACACCTTTGGGATGAATTTGAGCAGAGATTGTGAGCCAGTCCTTCTCGTCCGACATCAGTGTCTCATCTCATCATCTAGACTACTTAATTCTGTATTCAGTATAGAATTTATATGTGTATTCATGCACACTGAGATGGGAATCAAACCAGGACCCTGGAGGTGCACTGCACCACCATGTCTGTCTGTGTACATCAGTGTCTGACCTCACAAATGTGCTTCTGAAAGAATGGTCAAAAGTTTCCATTAACATACTCTTAAACCCTGTTGAAAGCCTTCCCAGAAGAGTTGCAGTTGTTATAGATGTGGGCCAACATCATATTAAACCCTATGGATTAAAAATTGGATGTTGCTCAAGTTCATATGCATGTGAAGGCAAGTGAGTGAATACTTTCAGCAATATAGTATAACATTTTTTATATACACACACACACACACAACCAATTGCATCAGCCAGAATACCTTCATTAAAAAACAGCAGTTTCCTCATTATGGGGGCAGCAGATGCCAATTCCTCCTGACATTTCTTAATCAGGTAAGGATTAGTGTCTTGAAACGGAGTGACAGGCCAGATCGTCCCAAAAATGAAACCAAATCAATAATGTTTCTTCTTTAAACCCGAGATCATGAAAAGCAATGCTGTCAAAGTGAAATCTATGTGTTGAAAATATACCTGTTTAGAGGAAAATTAAATGATCGACACAACTACTGAATTTTATTTAAATGTAAAATATAATATAAATTTAAACAATTACACAGTCAATCCACTCAGACTCAAACCATTGATAAAATCTCAAGCATTTTTTTATTAGATTGGAACAATTCCTTGCTTAGAAAGGCTATTTAGCATTATATAATTATATATAATTTTTTTATTATATATATAATTATATACACATATATTCAAAATTTTGAATAACACTATAAAAACAGATGCAAATTAAAAATAAGATTTAAAGACAATAATAATACCAAACTTTTAAAAATTGTGAGGAAAATCAAATACTATCAAAAAAAAAAAAAAGGTCCAAGTACAGTTTATTATACAAATGTATATGAATAATAAAAAAAAGCAAGACGACAGAAAGGAATGAAATATAAATAACATTATGTACAGATGGGAACATTTAGGATGACGAAAGCAAAAGGATGACGTACACAAGGCGGGGAGGAAACAAAGTTTAAATTGGGTCAAATTTACAATGTGACCCGATCAAAAGAGGGTAGAAGGGTAAAGACACTTAGGAATGGATGAAGAATAGCATAAAGAAACAGCATGACAGGAATTTCTTATTCTCGGTTCGTCCTGCGTTCATTTTTCTCCTTGTAGGTTGCCCTGACAGATGCAACATTCAGAACCTTAAGATGAACAAGATGCTGTTTTCCAAAAAAGTATATTATATTAAAAGGAATATTCCACCGACACTGAGGGGGGGGATCCCCAGCTGGAACTAGATAGAGTCTACAAACATTGTTTGAGAGCATGTACGAAGCTTGGCAGCTTTAACGATGAAAGCATTTCTGATCTTATGTGCGGTGTCGGACAATAACGGAAACCCATTTCAAAAGATTAAACTCACGTCAGCTTAAAAGGATTCCTGAAGTTCAAAAGTTCACCAGTGGAAGTTATAAAAGCCAGTAAAAGCTGAGGCCAGAGCTCATTCAGGCCACACACACAAAAAGCAGTGAAGTTATTCCATAGGCACTTGCTCAGCGATCCACACCTTCAGGAAGGCAGGACTCAAGGGGCAGAGCTAACAGAGGGCAGAAGGTTTGAGTGGGGTTACTTTACTCAGTGTGTGTATTGGCACAGTGTTTCATTAGGGGGGTGGGGGGCTAAATAGCATTTTTCAATCTAATCGCTATTTGCTGCATTTGTAACGAATGAGTAAATTGTCATTTTACTTCGAAGCGGTTTAAGCACAACTACCCTTAATCTGGACGCTAAACATTACATAAATAAACAGGTTTACCTCAAATGAGGGAAGTCTCTTGGTCTTGGTCTCACATACAATACAGATGGACAGATTCTAATATGATTTTTTTTAATTAAAAATGGAATAAGCCAGACTGTCACAACCCTGTATTTTAACATGAATAATAATAACAATAATAATAAAATCTGACTAATGTAAGGACAGATCTGGTATCTCAAGGCTCATTTTCTTGTCAGCAGTGTGTAGGCTCCGATTCAGATGTCCATGTATTTTAGATACAGCGCTCGTTTCAACCATTCACTAACAATCAGCCTGAAGCTACTGTAGCAGACAAATCAGGTAGAAAATACTGGTGAGCTGCAGTGTTAGTATTCTGTTGCTCAACGAGTGAGTACATGGTTAGTTTGGGGGAACTGATTTATTCACGGCTTCTTGAAACACGGCCTTTGATCCATAATAAAAAGAAAATCAAAACGAGAAACCCCACTTGGCAATAACTAGACAATGTTGCAGAGTTTAATATGCCTTGATCACTTTCATCTTGAACTTCAAAAGTCATGTAAACAATTGAATAGCGAGGAGTTAGTAAAGAGAAAAAGAAAGGTTCTTGGTTGCTTCGCATACGACTGGCTCAGTGGAGTGTTTAGAGGACTGCTTCACCAAAAAGTGCTAATAAAATGAAAGGAGGAAGGGCCAGATAGAAGGATGCAATGAGAACCATGACCTGTCACATTCAGTCTGTGCTAGCGACACAAATGGAACCAGAATTAAGTTAATCAGATACTACCACCTTTCTTTTCTTATTAGACATTTTCAAAAAGTGTTTCTTCAAGCATACTGGTTGCACTCGTGCTTGTGAGTAGAAATAATTAAATACCCCAAGACTGATTGAACATCCTTTCAGAGCTCATCAGTTCTTTCTTAAGGTTTGCGGACAACGACAAAACCTTTTAAGAAGCAATTCGGACAATTTTTTCCCCTGAAAGCAGTGTCCCATCTTGTTTTGAAGATCCCTAAAAAGATTTTGTGCCAGTTTGTTTTATGTGGAAAAACAGCACCTGTTTAGACATTTTGGGAAACCACATGACCACAAACATTTATATTAAGGACTGATCCACTGTGGGCGCCCAGATGCTATAGCGGCACCAAAGCAGTTTCAGCCTCGTTCTCAAATGAGAGACAAATCACACAGTCGTCGGTTTGTTGGTTTTGAAATGGTCATCCATAATAAAATGGGATGTACCTCATTCAATACATTGCTCCTTTTTGTTTTTTTGTTTTGTTTTTTTAAAAAGAAAAAAGAAAAAGAAAATCACCCTGTTTTTCCAGCATAGGTCTGGTCAACACACTGCATATTTTAAGAAAATGCAACTCTATATAGATTATGTTTTGGTAAATTATTTGTGTAAGTGAGCCACAAAATATGGCTGTAAGCAAACGTGTAACAGGTTTGAGTGGTCAGGTCTGCATCACTCAGCTGCACAAATAGAAATAGAAAAAAAGAAAGAAAAAGAAAATCACCCCATGGTCCAGCTGTTCATTTCAAAACCAGTTTAGAGTCATATAACTAGATCTATATTCATATACCTGTAAACTACATTAGGAAAAGAAAAGTCACTCTAAAACCTGCATCTAAAAACAAATAAATGGTAAGGGAAGTGTATTTACACTGGAAAAAAATATAAAGAGGAACATATTAACAAGACAATACACAAAATTACAAAATACTCAAGAAGGCATCCTTTTTTTGTCCTCTTCTGACAAAAATGCCACCCCTCTCGTCCTCCTCTGTCCTTGTTCCCTTTTCTGTGATTGCAGCCAGTCCGGTGCGGAGCTTGCGTGTGTAACTGTATGTGTGTTTGTGTGAGAGGCTGAGGACGTTGCTCGCTCGTAGAGTCCCTACTTAAAGTTGGCATAGTCGGAAAAGGCATCGATGTATTCCTGGACCACTTTGTAGCAAAATTCATACTGCTCCTGTATTGAGAAAGATAAAGAATAATCTCTAGACCATCTCCTTAACGCGAGCATGTGTACATGTACACTACAAGGAAACTAAAAGGACGACACACTATATTTGATGTCCAGGATATTAGTTTAACACTAACAGAGGTGCCTGTCAGACAACTGGCAAGAGATTCGATTTGTACAAAAGATCTATTTAAACAAAGTGCTTTATTATGACAGACACGTCTACCTCAGTAGGGCTAAGACTTGTTGACTTGTGGTCAAGGCCACAAATGGTATGAGATACAATAAATAAGCAGATAGTGGCCCTGTGAGAGAATCTTAACGTGTGTGTGTGCGCACTCACCAGTGTCTGCACCATGTGTGGTCGCTGCAGTCGTAGGCTCTTCACCGTCTGAAAGACGTCTAGAATGCCCTCTGCCTTTACACGCTCCAGAACCGTGCTCAAAGCGCAAAAAGTGCCCGTACGACCTGCGCCGGCGCTAAAACACACACACACACACGTACATAAATAACTCTGATACACACAGTAGTCTCAAATAGTCATGTACATGGAGCTAACAGTTTATCAACTGTACACACCACATATGTTTCTACACTGATTGTCTAATTGTTATTCCTACAACAGAGATCAGAGTAATCACTGCTTATTGTATTGGAATAGAGGAATGTCATGTGACCACCACTGGCCAGGTATTGTTTGGTAGATGAAACACCATCAGCACCATCATTATCAGATATGATTTTTAGCTGTAAAATGGACAATAACCCCAGAACATTCGGCACCAAATATATCTTGCGTTCAGAACCGACACTGATCCTTGTTCCCTAGATAAACCTCAATTAACACAAATGGCATGTAGGAAAAGGTGTCTGATTTGTGAACTGTGCACCTCTGACTATTCTTCCATTGATGGGTGGGGCAGAAGTGATGGGCAGAATGTTTTGTCAAGTGCTGCAGTCACAGCTTTGACACTGTTTGTACTATTGATGCCATGTTCAACAATTATGGTCGATGATCAGTCAATTTCCTGTGTGTTTCAATTCAATTGACTGACTGAACTGATATACACACGCGCAAACACACTGATCAACAACCATCTAACAACTGTTCACACCAACCTGTAATTGCTCTTTTCCACAATATTTATTACTTGTTATTTGCACAAAACTATTTTCTATCTTCGCTGCTACTTACAAGTTTACTGTTTCTCCTCCAACTGCCTCAACTCATCTCATTACACATACAACTCATTACCACCAAATATTGAAATGTGTCAAGTTGTCACTCTGGTTTGCACATTTGCATGTGCATGTTATGTGGTCGCTTATGTATAGAACTTAGATAGTTTTCTGTTCATTTAAAAATGTCAATCTGTCTTGTGTTAGCTAGCAAACTACTTAGGTTTCTTAGTTTTGTTAATTTATGTTGCATGTAGCACTTTGGTCCAGGAGGAACGTAGTTTCGTTGCACTGTGCAGCTTACTTGAACTTGATCGATTATGAAAAATGTACATTTGTAATAGTTAAAAATAAACACTAAAACACATCCTGTTGCAACTGCTGTGTAGCACAAAGTTGTAGCACAAAGCACAAAGCACAAACATATGTGTATCACGCTGACAACTACACATGATCACATCTACATTGTATAAAATAGTCGTGCTTATACAATTTCCCAGAAAAGAAAAGCCTGAATGTGGGTGCACATTGGTTTTGGTATAAAAAAAATAATACAAGTAACGCACCAATGAAGGAAAATCTTAACATAAAAAACATTATCTGTCACAAGGAGTGTGCGTACAGTGGTGTGTACTAGTTGACCTACAGTGACTTCTGCTTTGGCAGCTGTGTTGTGTGTGTGTGTGCTTATGTGATTAACCCTAATCGACATACTGCATGTATGTGTAATGTACTCAGGACATGAACCTATGACTGATTATAAAACGGTTACTGACTCCCATCAATAAACTCTACTCTTCAGTGTACGTACTCAGTTAGTGTAACTCAATGGTAATACTGTCCATGTGGTTGCAGCGAGTGGGTACTATACTAAGCTTAGGCTACACCTTATAGGCTACACGGACTGGTGGTGAGGAGCGCGCATGGGTCACCTGCAGTGCACTGTGATTGGGTGGTTTCCAGACTGCTGCTGCTGTTTCTGCACGGCGGCAATGATGTTAATCATGCCTTTACCATCCGCAGGGATCCCCACCTCAGGCCAGCCGTGAAAGTGAAACTGACGCACAGCACGAGTTTTATTCTCCTGCACAGAGAGAGAGAGAGAAGAAAAGAAAACACTTTGAGACATAATCTGAATTGTAAGGGTTTGCCAAATTGGTGCGAACAAGAACTATTACTAAACAGAAGCCAGCATAAAAGCAAATGTACAAATCAATTACTTTTAATGCTAAACTGTTAACAAATAACAACCCGTCAATACCAGAGGGTGAAATCTAACAGATAATGATATAATACAAACGCTTAAAAAAAATATATATATATATATATTTTGCTTTAATGACTCTAGCTGGCATAGACACCATGCTTGTGTAAGACTGAAGTCCATGTTAGATAAAATCAACGTGTCATCAGGAAAACATGCTTTAATCACTCATCATCTATACCGCTTAATCCTGTATTCAGGGTCACGGGGGGTCTGGAGCCTATCCCAGGAGACTTGGGGCACATGGCAGGGTACACCCTGGACAGGGTGCCAATCCATCGCAGGGCACAGACACACACTCATTCACACACTACGGCCAATTTGAGAATGCCAATTAGCCTAACCTACATGTCTTTGGACTGTGGGAGGAAACCGGAGTACCCGGAGGAACCCCACCAAGCACGGGAAGAACATGCAAACTCCATGCACACTGAGGCGGGAATCGAACCTGGCTGAAAATCAAACCCAGACTCTGGAGGTGAAAGGTTGAAGATGTCTATTTCTTAGACTTTAACTTATTTTGGGGGGGAAAAACCCAAATCTTGCAGATCAATAGTTTTGCATGCTCATATTTTTTATGTTTTTTCTGTATGTTGGTCTCTGTAATACCAGCTCGAGATGTTTTATTTCCAATTGAACAACCCATGACTTAGCAGTTTTCATTTTTTTGACTACATACTTGATGGAAACATTACCTCACACTACTATTATTATGACTGCGACATTTAGCTGAGCGGAAAGGCGTTATCGCAGGTATCTGTAATAAACTGGCTGTTTGAGGACCGAGCGAGAACACATCACACTTGAGTCAGGCAATGCTTTTCATGGTGCACCATATTATTTTCACAATACATAATGTGTAAATAATAGTGATGTGTATCGCTGCTAACCGGCTAAAGACAGGAAGCTAGACATAAGTAAATAGTAGTGCCACTAGCACTATGGATTCTGAAGTTATGAGGTTGTGTGTGTGTGTGTGTGTGTGTGTGTGTGTGTGTGTGTGTGTGTTTCAACACTCACTCTGTTGTTGGTGACGAGCAGATCTCTGACAGTGTAACTCTCACATTCCTCCTCTCTCTTCAGCTCAATAGACATATCACCACATGCCATCACTCCGTCAGTGGGCCAGTACTGACCACACTTTTCCTAAAGTGGAGACAGAGCGAGAAAGAAAAAAAAAAAAAAAATCAAACACCACATTATATGATGTTCAGTCAGTTGCTCTTGCATATCGCTTCCCATTACAACTGTCAGTCTCTCACTCAAATATCTTTACATTTTCCTCCGTCTCCTGAAATCATTTAGTGTCTCTTGTCTATTTTTTTTAAAGCCGGCAAATAAACACAGCTTCTAACTGTACGTGGCTTCAACTTTTTTTTCCCCCAACGCCTCCCTTATTTCTACCCATCTCTCTACCTGTCCTCTCTCCTCCAGTTCAGTTAGCATCACAATCGAGCAGCTCCTCCACTCCCAGATCATCCTCCAGAAGTCCTCGATGGTGTGCTGCAATGGGCCTTGACTCGCCATGTACGAGTCCTTTTGCCTGTAGCCCTGTACACACGCACACACAAATATAACAATATTAGAAGAGAACAGGGCTGAATCTTCATTGTGGTCAGCAAAAAAAAAAAAAAACATTTAAAATGTTCCAAACTGTCTGTATCTTTATTCAAGTCAAAACTGGGACTTTTGAGGGTGCAGAATAACAGAAGCCAGTGATGAGAGTTAAAAACTCCTTTTATTCCTCTGTACAATCCACTGCTACACCAATACACTGATCACTAGTGCTGGATACCATCTAGGTAGCACGTTTTCTTAGTACACCAGAGCCACAACTGCCTGCTTAACGTCTGAAACACTGGCCTCCCAGGAGCTTGTAACTGAGCAAACATGTGAAACATGATTGTGTGTGTGGTGCTCGGTTTCAGCCCTCATTTATGAGAAATTTCACAAGCAGTCCCCGCTTGCTGTGAAAGCCCCCCGAATTACATAATCACAATACCCTACATTTCTCCTGAAAAAGTAAAACAACCTGAATAGTGATTTCTAACTCAAAAACACCACAACAATTACATTAATAAAGATTTGAATTACTCTTATTATGTTAATGAATTCTGTAATAATTACGTATACATACTTTATTACGGCGACTTATTATTGCGAGTGTTGCCCTGACAGAATGACCACATGCCAAATTAATGCTTAAAGAGATTTATATTTCTAGGAAATCTATTTGAATATCTATTTTTTGTCTCTAAATCATGATATTTCTTATTCCTGATAACTGTGCGCAAATGGCTTACTGCTGTGAGCTCAGACATCATACGTGTGTATGATTTACCAGGGGATATTAAAAAGCTACTTGAGTGTGTGTGTCAAACTTGAACTCAGCAGAACTGATGAACAGTAATGTCCAAAATACTGATACAAAACACACTCAGAGCAGAAACGGAAGGCAGCCGTTTAGAGAAATCAATTCTTTTTTCGCGCGCACAAATGCCTTCATAATCTTATTCTACCAAACGGATCACCATCTAAACAGAAATCTGTAATCGTGTTAGCATTGAAAGCTGCACTTGGTGTATGATTGTGGTAGACACTCACATCTATAAAAGAGGCATTGACATAGTCTGTGTTCTCTTCACCACGCTTTACAGGAATGATCACTCGATTAAACTCATCTGAAAGAGAGAAAAGATAGGCATTTATTTCAGAGCTACTTGGACTGATGACTTGCACAAAATGCACGGAAGCACAGGCACACAGAGCTTACATGGAATGATCTGCAGCACACGGTTCTTCTTCATGTTGGCCGGAAGGTTCCCAGTTCTCATTTTATCATTTTGGATCTTTATAGAGGTGAGTTTCTACAGAGAGAAAAACGCTCAGATATAAAAGATGTTATCAGTCATGCAAGGATATAAGGAATGTTTTTTTTCCAGCAATTTATGTTATGTTAAAGGAAAATGCTATGTTCACTAATGTTTGATTATTCACATACACAAGTTGTAGTGATAATGTTTGTTCTGCTTCATTTTCCAAATCTTTAAATTTGCCCCCTACCCATTTTCCCTTTCCCACTCAACCCAAACTCATACAGCATAAATCTGCCAGTGAAACGTCATAAGCAACGGCTGCTCGCAGGCAGAACTAAAGCACCATCATTGGCTGGGTCACACCCACCTTGAACTCCGCCTCCAGTCCACCACAACCGGCTCCGGGTAAAGGCGCGTAGAGTTTGGCTAGGTGAGACTCTAGAGAGGTGACCTCCAGCTCTGTGTCTCCATACAGGTAGTGTTCCAACAGAGCCTGGAAAATAAATACGTACTGCATCTGTGGAAGAGAGACAGAAAGAAAGAGAAATACACGGTTAAAGCTTATCCTGTCTGACAGCTCGAACTTAGAGTAATAGCAGATCTGAACCAAACAACAAAAGTACATTTTAAACTATTAGGGATGGGAATCATGAGGTACCAGTCGAGAAGATGCATCACAATACCTACATGCCGATTCGATTTGCATTGAGATTATGCAAGTGTATGGCTGTACCTGATTTTTATTTCTTTCTACATTTTTTTTTTGACATTTATTTTTTGATACAACAGTGTTATCCATATGTTTACATCAAATGAAATGTACTTACATTCCTCACTGTTCTTTTTTCCTTTTTTACATAATACAGTACAATAAACAAAAACAAACAATGAATAAAATAAAGCAAGTAAATGAATAAGTAAATAAAATGAATAATAATAAGAAGAAGATAAACATGGTACTATTAATAACAAAAGTCATTGTTACAATTTGGGGAGGCCAAAACTTAACTTAAAATGAAAATTCCCTAATAAATCATATTGAATCTTTGAGAGTGGAGAATGAGAGGAAGCTTACCGGGTATCAGTTTGAGAGACACACACATTGCAAATTTAAGCAAGGGGCATTTATGCTTCTACCAAATCTGGGCGCAGTGGCTCAACATATTCGATCCACTTGGACCAAATATTTCTGAATATGTCCATATGAAGGCGGAGGGAAAATGTAATTTTTTCCATAACATAAATATCAAATATAATATCAAACCACTCTTGCAATGTAGGGGGTTCAGGAAGCAACCAACGTCTTGTAAGAGCTTTTTTACCTGCAGTTACCAATATATCAAATAAGCGTTTCTCAGATCTTGTCTGGAGGCCAGTAATTCCTAGAAAAAATGTAGGAAAATGTAACGGGAGTGTGATGCTAAATATGCTTTCCATTGCTTTCTGAATATCCTCCCAAAAAGGCTTTATCACTGGGCAATCCCAGAATATGTGCCAGTGACTGGCTTCCTGAAACCCACACTGTCTCCAGCATTTAGTGTCCCCTCCCTCAATATATGCTTTCTGTTTTGGTGTAATAAAAAATCTGATAAGGCACTTCCACGAGAACTCCCGCCACATATACGAATTAGTGCATTTTGATGAGAATTCACATACACCCCGCCAGTCTTCAATTGATATTGAAAAATTACCTTCTTTTTCCCATTTTTTAAAAATATATTCTGTAGAGTGAGGTTTATATTCCCTTAATCCTTTACATAATTTAGAAATAATACCTTTATTTAAGTTACCTTGGTATGCATCTTTGAATAGTTTCATAATTGGGTCATCAAGGTCAGTTTTATTTCTGATATTTTTTTCAAAATGATTGCGCAGCTGGAGGTATCTATAGAAATCAGATTTATCTAGATTGTATTCTTTCTTCAAACTTTCAAAATCTTTCAATTTTCCCTTTTCTGTTAGAGAGTAGAATGTTGTTATTCCTTTTGAAATCCAGGATTTGAATCTGGAATCCATCTTATTAGGCTTAAATTCAGGGTCATACGCGCACCACTGAATTATTTGTAGTTTACTATTCAGTTTATATTCTTCCTTTATTTTGTTCCAAAAACTTAATGTTGCTTTAATCCATGAATTCTGCACCTTTTCTAGAAATCCTCCCAAGTTTTTATGAACCAATAATGCCTGTATTGGGGGGTCCTTCACTTGTGAAAGTTCAATATCTTTCCACCTAGCTTGATATATTGGGTTACATATATTAATTAGGTATTTAATTTGGGCTGCATAAAAATAATCCATAAAATGGGGTAATGCTAAACCACCTTCCTCCTTTGGGAGCTGTAATGTTTTTAACTTGATCCTAGGTTTTTTTCCTTGCCAAATAAATCTGGATATAGCCTTATTTAATTCTGTCCAATGTTTTATGGGAATTTCTACTGGAAGTGCTTGGAATAGATAGAGATACCGTGGAAGGATGTTCATCCTTATTGAGTCAATCCTTTGACTAAGGCCAATAAAAGAAATGGCATTCCATCTGTCCAAGTCATTTTTTATGGTTGTTAACAATGGGTCAAAATTTGCCTCTATTAATGTTAAAAATTCTTTTGTTAAGTTTATTCCTAAGTATTTTAGTGAATTCTGATCCCAGTTGAGATTAAATTTATCTCTAATATTTATTGGTGGTGTATAATTGAAAGTCAAAATCTGTGTTTTTTGTATGTTCACTTTATATCCTGCATAATTGCCAAATTTCTCTAGAAGGTTCATTAATTCAGGTAGTGAGTTAGTGGGGGTACTTAGAAAAATCAAAATATCATCTGCATATAATGCCAATTTATGATCATCTCCATTAATACGTATACCTTTAATAATTTCGGTCTGCCTTATCCACTGCGCTAAAGGTTCTATGTAGAGTGCAAACAGCAAAGGTGAGATCGGACAACCCTGTCTTGAGCCACGTTCCAATATAATAGTATCTGAGAGATACCCATTTATTTTTATACGGGCAGATGGTTTACTATATAGTGTACGGATACCTTTAACAAAAATTTTGTGTAAGCCAAATTTTTCAAGAACTTTATATAGAAAGGGCCAACTTACAGAATCGAAAGCTTTTTCAGCGTCTAAACTAATTAAAATAGTTTCGAGTTTTTCCTGATGAATATGACTTACTATATGTAGGGATCGCCTAATATTATCATGAGTTTGTCTTTGAGAAATAAACCCAGTCTGATCATTATGTATTAGTTGGGGGAGAATCTTTTCTAATCTTTTAGCAAGAATAGTGGTAAATAATTTATAATCAACATTTAGGAATTGGTCTGTATGAACTGCATTCAAGTTTGTCTTTTCCCTCTTTTGGGATAACCGAGATCACTGCTTCACTCCATGATGGAGGTATTTCACCCTCCATTAAGGTTGTGTTGCAGGCTTGAAGTAGAGTTGGTAGTAATTCACATCGGAAAGCCTTATACCATTCTGACGGAAAGCCGTCAGGACCAGGAGACTTATTTGCCTTGAGGTTGGAGATGGCATTATTTAGCTCTGCTTCAGTTATCTCTGCTATTAATGTCTGATTTTGTTCCTCAGTTGCAACTGGTAGGTTAAGAGAGTTAAGGAATTGTTCTATTTGTTGACCATCCTTTAAGTGTGGCTGCGTGTACAATAATTTGTAGTAATTCTTAAATATTTTTTGTATTTCACTTTGTTTGTATTGTATAGTTTTAGAGTTTAAATCCCTTATTTATTTCTTTCTACATTGAAGCGATGCTGAAGGCGTCCAAAATATCTCATTTAAACAGTTAATGTTCAGATGTGTCTACTACTCATGATCTGTAAAGTCTGGCTTGATGCAAATGCTTGATGGGTTTTGCAAATGCATTTGACAATATTGTTCTTGCAAGAACTATTCCGAGAAGGCTGACCTCAACAACTGACTGTTGTTGGTAAATAATTACCTCATTCCATACGTATTATTTCATAGTTTTGAAATCCCCAGTATTGCTGTAGGATGTAGGAAATAGATCATTGAACAAAACAAAGAAATTTGCAAGTGATCGCAAACTTTTGAGCAGGTGTGTGTGTGTGTGTGTGTGTGTGTGTGTGTGTGTGTGTGTGTGTAGTTACAATTCTAAACAAGCTCAGCAAATTATTTGCTCCTAGTGTGTGAATAGTTTAGAGCACACCATCTGCAGGAGCATTGGGGAACTGCAACATGTTAGCACGCTAACTGCAAAAGTAAAAATAAATAATAAAAATAATAATAATAAATTTGATTTAAAAAATTTATTAAATAAAAATAAAAAAGACGATTTTGAAGTCGGTGTGGCAATGCATGAATTTCCAGACACAGGTATCATGATATGTAAATGAATGGATTTTTGTCTAAACTCTAAGGGACATATTGCCCTTTAAAACAGCTGATGTACCAAATTCCAAAACCTAACCCTCACAGTGTATTAGCAATGTAAGAGCTGGTTTAAGAATCAACATAAATTAAAAAAAAAAATCTGTAAATTTAATTATCTTCTTAAACACCCATGACCACCTAAATTTTATGATCCATAAATACATCCTTTAAGGTATAGTTTTTGCCAAACACCAACATGCCTTTTTAATAACCTGACTAATTAAAAAAATTATGATTTAAACAAAGAGTCAGGACAAGAGCTGTGAGAGATGGAGAAGCGAGAAGGGGAAACCTTTTCCTGAAACTCAATGTGACGAGTGTAGCCTGCCACAATCCTTTTACTATACCAGATGCAAGAGGTATCTGCAGCTTTATTCACACAATAAAGCATTTATGACATTTAATGTTACACATTTCATGCAATGGAATGTGACTGATCGTATTCATATTGATGATTCATGCCATAAGTGATGAGGTGACACTTAACACTACCAGCCACCTCAAAATCTTTATAACTGACCTGTTCCTGAATCTGGAACACAGTAACTCAAAACCAAGATTTTAGAAGAAGACAGGTAGTCAGTCAGTAAGACAAGTGAAATGAGCTCAGAGGATAAGGGTACGCTAACTGTATACTCCAGACGGGACAGGGAATACACCATATGACAAATTTAATTTAAGAATCTCATCACCGTACTGGTCTTCTGTAAACGTCAATAGGTTTTATGCCATTCATTCACAAGACATTTCACCACAAGTCCCAGTTTGACTTGTACGACCCCTTGCAGAACCTATCCAGCATCATTTATAATCAAAATGCCCTTCCGAACTCCAAGTGTACATCAGATCTGTAAGAAACTTGGGTACGAGAACCAATCTGAACTTGGGCTGCTCTGAGATTTTAAAAACGCATTTACAGTGAAAAAAAAAGAAGAAGAAAAAAGTCACAGTATTCAAGGTGAATGTTGCTGGAGTGTGTGAACTGAACTAACATCTGTCTGGACCATCTGGCACCGCTGGGCTCGGATTCTTGTGACGAAGCCGAAAACGTCCACCTTCCTCTCGGCAGCCATCATGTCCAACATCGCGTCAATTACGATGAAGGTGCCCGTCCTTCCGACACCCGCGCTGTGAGAGACACGAGAATCAAAGAAAATAATATTTATAGCAAATTATATTTGAAAAATAACCTATTAATACTCTAACCATTATTACATGTTATTTAAAGGGGGACTAAAGGAGAATGTCAAGGCAACAGCAAATCTTGCCTTTTGAACATGTTAATATTTAACCTTAAGGCAAATCTGATATAAAAAAACAGCGGCCGTCTTGTTACCCACGCTGTTTTTTCAAGTGGAAAGGATTTAAAAGTCCTGAGCTAAAATGTAGGTTAGTGTACCAAGTATACCAAACTAACATTTTATATATATATATATATATATATATATATATATATATATATATATATATATATATATATATATGTTTCTGTACAAAGAGATTTGAATTGTAAAAGGAATTGAATAGAAAAAACAAAAAATATCGGACAAAGCTGTTGCGTTCATTTTATGAATCATTATGGATTAACCATTTGTTAGATCAGACTGGACTATTTTATGCTTTGTGAGGCCATTATTAGATAGACAAAAGAAGAACAAGCACCTGCAGTGCACCACTATGGGTCCAGCATACTGTGGGTTGCACGCTTTAACCTTTTTAAGGAACTTAAGCATGCCAATAGGGGTAAAGGGCACTCCGAAATCTGGCCAGCTGGTGAAATGGAACTGAGTCACCAGCCTCTGGGGCTTCTTCCCGGACACATCCCCCACCTACAGACACAAGACAAGGAGAACAATTTGAGATTAACAGCATACAAGCAAATAGACAACTCTCAGCCCTATATAGACTGTCTAATTCCACAACTATACTGCTTTTTACATGCTGTCTGGAATACAGTCCTCTTACAAGATATTGGAACTCAAAAGTTTACATGGAAGACATTTGAGTTTGACCAGAAGATGAATATGAGGTAATAAGAGCAGAATTGATGGAGAAGAGATGGAGGTACGCTAATCCACAGTTTAAAGAAGATAACAGAGGTAGAGGCCATGCCACAAGATGCTAACACTTGTCACCATTAAGTTTCAGAAGGCCAGATTAACAGATACTTTATTGATCCCGAAAGAAGATGGGATTTCCTAATAAATGAGGTAGAAACATTTAGAAAGGATGATGGAACAACCACAGGGATGGATTGAGGGAAAACTCACACCGCTAACAAAACAAAGGATTTAACCATGGGAAAAAGAAAAAAAAAAAAAGGTTTTAGACTGGACAAGTCTATCACCAGACCTTAATCCAAATGAGCATTTCATTTCTGACAGACACTGAAGAAAGATACATACCAATAAATAAAAAAAACACAAACAATGAAAGACCCTGCAGTACAACTCTGAAATACAATCACAGATAAAGCAACAGTTTGTGATATATTGTCCCCTTTGACTTTCCATGGGGACCGTAAAGTTTAGTCTAGCAGTTTTATTCCAGAAGGTGGAAGTATAAGAATTGAAGTAACACCTTATTTCATAGTGGAAATTAAATGTTCTTGCTGACTGTCGAAGTTTCCACAAAGCATAACGTAAGAGCTCAGTCTCTTGACCAAGTTTGAGCCAGTAGGAACCAAGGCATTCGGATCCAATACCTGCTGAATGCAGAACTTGCGGACGGTGTAGTCCACCAGCACAGTCATGTCCTCCACAGAAACGCGGATGTTCCCATACGTCCAGCAGCCCTGATCCGGCCAATACTGAGCGCATTTACACTGAAACACACCAGCCACATTCTTAGCATTGCAATAATCACTGTTATTCTCAAATAAATCACAACAATAACCATTATACTATATACTATTAATACATTTAACACTCAAACTGCTTCCTTAAACATATTAAACTTTCACATTCTACATTGCACAAAATATCTAATCTGAATGTAAAATCTGGCAAATTTGAATTCCTATCAAGATGTAGATGCTGCTTTAACATGCAACTGGAATTTGCCTACTTATTTTTTCACCCTTTATTATGAATCAAGAACGGGCTGTTTCAGAATGTTATATAATACATTACAGATAATTACTTTTTTTGTTGTTGTTATAAAGTACAAATTACGAGGAGTGCTCAAGTCAAATCGGAACTTTTGAAGGTTTTGAAGAACAGAACACAGTTATGAGGACAAAAAACGATCTTTATTCTTTTTAATACAACAGGTCGTTCTGACTGAGCAACCTGAATGGATGAGTGCCGTTCAGTGAGTGGTGATAATAGTCGTAACCGCACTGGGACGTTTAACTACATGCATCTGAGTGGAGAGTCTGCTGAATACACCTTCAAAACCGGTCACAGAAGCATCTTCAGCAAGAAAACGACACACTGTTTACTTCGTATTTGCTTTCAAGTCCTTCTGAAATGCATCTGAACCGTCTGGGTTCTTTTATTTACAGCTACAAATCTAACCAACTTCTAATAGCTGAATTTCAAACCACTGTCCAACCCCTGATCAAAGCCACCACCTTTAGGTCTGGAAGAAGAGATTGACCACCCTAGTGCACTAGCTTTAAATTGAATGCTATTTGAGTAGCATTAAATCCCAGAACCCGTGATTTTAACAGAGCTAATATTCCAAATCAGAATAATAAGAAACATAAACTACATGTTTTCCAGGACTGTCCACCACATCCATGGGTTATTCTCCTCACCTTTAGCTGCACAGTACTGGGAGGAATTTAAAACTACTTTCCTGCGACAGTAGTCAGCTTCGCCAGTCACGGAAGGATATGTGAGTTTCTTACAGGTTAAAGACAGATGCGTCTCTTGCACAATTTGGTGACAGGTTATCCATCGATTTTAAGGATCACAAACACGCTGAATGTTCACTGGGAACAACTCCAGTGTGCTCTGAACCACCTTGGCTAGGATCACTATTTACAGTCATACGGCCTTCTTAAAAATGTTTACACCATTCTATGTACTGTACATTTTCTTCCGTTTTATGTCTTTCACAAAGTTTATAAGCCCCAGTTTGACTTTTAGCGGGTATCAGTTGAAAACTGTAATACAACTCTGTTTGCTGGTCAGGGAGAGACGAAAAACTGGTCAGACTAGCTACATGGCTTACACTAGTGATACATTTAATAGTAACTTTATTTTTTTTTTTTGCCAAATGGGAAAAAGGATAAGCATTATAAAAATTAGGTTAATCGAAGAACACCACCTGCAGAAACACAGATACATAATTTAAATGCCTGTAAATCATACTTGCTTATGACACTGGCAATATTCAGATAAACTATAGTTTTAAATTGCTAATATTTTATTCATACAGCAGTGTACCTCCTTTCTCTCCTTTAGGTTGGTCACCATGACAATGGTGGCAGTGTTCTGCTCCCAGATCATTCTCCAGAAGTCGTTCACCGTCTCCTCTTTTGGCCCTGACACACGCATGCACAGACGTTATTTCATTTTCACGCTACACCTGAGAGCTGCAAATGACTTGTACTTCATTAAATGACTTGTTCTTCACTATTAGAAGTAAAGGTGATCATGGTCTTCATTATCTTAGAATCTTTTTCATAATATGATTTTCTTCAATAATATTAACTTACCTTGGGCAGCTATGAACTTGTTCTTCTCCTGATAACCCTGTTCATAGAGAGAGAAAGCAAGAAGGTATTATTTTCTCGTATCCACCTATTTCTAAGTATGCGTGAGTGAAACCTGGTTCTTTAACTCACATTAATGTATGAGGCATTGATGAAATCTGAGTCTGGGACGCCCTCTAGAGGGGAGAGATGGACCCTGGAGTGATCGTCTGAGATGGATAAGAAAAAAAGAAAGAGAGAAAGAATAAGCGAAAGAACAAGAACCAAACTATCAGGAATAATAACAGTGTATAATAATAGCCATTGTATCACTGTTCTCACAGTCAGCATTTTTTAAGGATCTGCAAAACAGTACTTTATGGAATGTTGCAGCCACATCCATGAAATAGGTGTAGATATTACAGACTACAAAGAAACCATACTTACTGGACACTCGCTTACAATGCCAGTCTAATGACAACTGTTATAATACATGCTTATATGGAGCATCTCCCTAAAACACCTACAGACAAAAGTATTCTGTATTATTTATTATAAATCTTTAACTGGTAGAAAGTAAAGCAGATTGCAGCTTTCTGTATTGTTGTATCCAATGTTGAACAAAAAGCTTTTTTGACTCTCATTTTGAGTCCAGTTATAATTTTTTAATTCTATCTTCTATCACTTTGCAGGATGTTGCAGTAAAACATTTGTTCCCATTTCATCAACCTCATTTAATTTCATTTTAAACAAGGTCCATAGACTGTATAGACTAATATATTCACTAATCTCACATATTAAATCAATATACAGTGGTCATAGTGTTTAAGATGGAAGAAAAACAATGTATTTACAAATATACATTATTATATTTTAACAATGAATACACATAGGAAACTTCCCATTTGATGACTGGGTGAAAGTACATCAACAAGACTCACAGGGCAGAATGTTGACGTAACGGTTCTTCTCCTTGTTCTCCTCTTTGGAGGCGGCATCACATGAGGCCTGGATGGGGCAAACTGGCAACGCCTGCAGAGAAGATGCACAGACAACCAGTCAGTCAAATGTCGTGGATGAACAAGCACCATGCACCAAGAACCCACCTGCAAGGTAAGTGGTTATGAACTGTAGTTCTGCTGAAGAGCTCTAGTTATAGGAGACTCTATTCTAAGGCACATGAAAGTACTTGGGGAAGGTTTAATTAGCAGAGTAATAACCACAGTTTTGCTTAAAATATTGCAATGCACACAACATTATGGGTGACATATTCGAGTTCAAAAGAGGACAAATTGTTGGTGCGCGTCTCGCTGGCGCATCTGTGACCAAGACAGCAAGTTTTTGTGATGTATCAAGAGCCACTGTATGCAGGGTAATGTCAGCATACCACCAAGAAGGACGAACCACATCCAACAGGAGTAACTGTGGACGAAAGAGGAAACCTGGGTGCTAACCCGGATTGTGTCCAAAAAACATAAAACCACAGCTGCCCAACTCACTGCAGAATTAAATGTGCACCTCAACTCTCCTGTTTCCACCAAAACTGTTTGTCGGGAGCTCCACAGGGTCAGTGTACAGTATATGGCCGGGCTGCTATAGCCAAACCTTTGGTCACTCGAGCCAATGCCAATAGTCGGTTTCAATGGTGCAGCAGTGAAAATCTTGGACTATGGACAATGTGAAACATGTATTGTTCTCTGATGAGTCCACCTTCACTGTCTTTCCTACATCCGGGAGAGTTACGGTGTGGAGAAGCCCCAAAGAAACGTGCCACCCAGACTCTTATATGCCCAGAGTAAAGCATGGGGATGGATCAGTGATGGTTTGGGCTGCAATATCATGGCATTCTCTAGGCCCAATACTTGTGCTAGATGGGTGCGTCACTGCCAAGGACTACCGAACCATTCTGGAGGACCATGTGCACCCAATGGTTCAAACATTGTATCCTGAAGGCGGTGCCGTGTATCAGGATGATAATGCACTAATACACACAGCTAGACTGGTGACAGAGTGGTTTGATGAACAAGTTGAACATCTCCCATGGCCTGCACAGTCACCAGATATAAATATTATTGAGCCACTTTGTGGAGCGAGTCATGAAACGTTTTCCTCCACCAGCATCACATAGTGACCTGGCCACTATTCTGCAAGACGAATGGCTCAAAATCCCTCTGGCCACTGTGCAGGACGTGTATTTGTCATTTCCAAGAGGAACTGATGCTGAGGAACTTTGCCATTAAGACTGTCCTATCATCGATTGATGCTCTGTGGACCTGTGACTTCAGTTGTTCGATAGCTCAGGACTGGAATCTCCTACAGTCTACCTGAGCCTCCAGGAACAAACTGGACTCCTTTTAATTTTAACACATCTCCTGTTACACTGAACTTCCAGTACACATTATTATGCTGATCAATCCCTGCTATCCATTATCACCCAGATGAGGATGGGTTCCCTGTTGAGTCTGGTTCCTCTCAAGGTTTCTTCCTATTACCATCTCAGGGAGTTTTTGCTTGCCACCGTCGCCCTCGGCTTGCTCATCAGGGACAATCTTATCATTTTGATTCATACACATTGCATACAAACTTACTTCTTTTTATTGTGTAAAGCTGCTTTGTGACAATGTCAATTGTTAAAAGCACTATATAAATAAAATTACTTGACTTGACTGTATTGGCTGCAAAAGGAGGCCCTACACCATACTAATAAATTATTGTGGTCGTCCTCACAGGGAAAGTGGTGAAGCGCCATGTGTCTAACATCCAGCAGCTCCATGATATCATTATGGAGGAGTGGAAGAGGATCCCAGTAACAACATGTGCAGCTCTGGTGAATTCCACGCCCAGGAGGATTAAGGCCGTGCTAGATAACAATAGTGCTCCCACAAAATAGACACATTTGACACAGTTTTGACATGTTCACTTAGGGTGTACTTATTTTTCTTGCCAGTTATTTAGACAATAAAGTCTGCATGCTGAGTTATTGTTGGAGGACAGTAAATCTGTACTGCTGTACAAGCTGCACATGACTTCTCTAAAGTATACCCATTTTTAATTTTTTTAGTATTGTCCCTTGAGAACATAAAAAAACATAGCAGTTACTTACTTTTTTATCTCATAATACATCTGAGCTGTTGATGATTAAGGGCCTTGCTCAAGGGCCAAAAAGGGACAACGTGGTGGGTGTGGGATTTGAACCTGGGACCTTCCGAACCGCAACCACTGAGATTCTCACAACACACACAATGCCATTCATGAAATGCTTCAGTCAGGATTTAGACCTCAGCAACAGTATGTGGCAATAAAAAGTCATCTCATGACCTGAATGTACTGAATGACCAGGATATCACAACTATGGAGTTTATTTTCTTTGCTGATGGCATTTTTTTTTCTTCGCTAACAGGCATAATTCCAGGTTTCAAACTGTGAAAGACCAGAAAGAACCATGAGGACTCATTGACAAAAACTGAACACCGGACAGTCAATGAAATCTTGAAGCCTGCGACTTCTGTTCTTTTCTTTTCGCCCACACATAGTATATAACAATAAACGGAGGAACAATTGAGGTTTAGTCAGCCTTTGTGTAAAGCTGACTAAAGTTGACTAAAGAAATAAAT
Organism: Clarias magur; assembly: GCA_013621035.1. Taxonomy (NCBI): domain Eukaryota; kingdom Metazoa; phylum Chordata; class Actinopteri; order Siluriformes; family Clariidae; genus Clarias; species Clarias magur. The sequence continues at coordinate 351,061 of QNUK01000410.1, forward strand.
AACCTCATACTGTAACAAGGGTGTGACTGACCCTGTTTGCTGTGTGTTCATGATGACATCATTATGATGACTTTTATGAAATTAGACAAACATTTCAAACCCACAGCAAACGCATATCCCATTCTCAAATTAAACCATGAACTCTTCTTGAACATTTCAGTTGAACAAAGCGATGCACAATGATCGATCGATCTTAAGAGTCACATGTCATCACAGTGCATAATGTCTGTGTGTGGCATGTTTACATTGAATTCTTCCCGGAAGAGCTTGTTGTCATCAGCCATGCGGCGGTTCATTTCCTCCTCAAGCTTGTCCACTGGAAGGGGTGGGTACTTCCGGTTTGTGCTGGGTGAGCGGGCCAACAGCGGCACACTCTGAAGCTCTGTCAGGTCCGACAGGTAGGACGGAGAAGGGAAGAGTAGTGCAAAAAACAGGAAAAGAGAAATGTTTATTATGTCTTCAGACAAATACCATCAGGAAACAATGAGTGTGAATTTAGGCATTTGGCAGATGCTCTTATCCGAAGCGACTTACAAAACCTGAGATACACACAAAATTCATTATTATACAGAATACAATTAAAATACTTAATCTTTGTAAATCTTGCGATCTCTGCTGATAAATTGGCCAGTAGTGGGCACTGCGGTACAGTTAAAAAAGTTTTAACTTTACTGCTCTCTCTATCACACACACACACACACACACACACACACACACACACACACACACACCTTAAGGCAATTTATTCTCTCCAATTCACCAAATGGCATGTTTGTGGAGGTGGGAGGAAACTGGAGAACCCAGCAAAACCGCACAAGATCACCAAGAATGTGGGCACAAACATGCAAAAAGTAACCCGAACTCAGGATTAAACCTGTTCCATGAGGCTTCAATGCTATCCGCTGCACTATCATGCCACATATAAATTAATCTATTTATTAATCTATCAAATATATTTCAATACTGCTTCATTTAAAACCCCTTTACACATCCTTTTCTAAACATTAAACCATGTCTCTCTGATCATATCACATGCATCAAAAATACATATTTAGTCTTTTAGCCTTTTCCGTAAGTGTAAAACCAGCTCAGTTGTTTATTCCAGTCACCAATCACTATTCCACAATCCCTTGTTTATTTCTTACTGAAACTGAGTCCATGGAACTTTTTGCTTCCAGTGTGAGTATAACCCAAGACATTTTAAGCTGATTTCTCCATTGCATGGAAATAAAACGTGCAGGGAGCAAAAAAATGGGAGATTATTTACTTGGAACATCAGACAATCCATGACCAATGAATTTGCTGGATTCAGATGAATAGTCCAATTGCATACCAGTGTTTCCCCACACAAAGTATACTAGTGTACATAGAGGGCCACCCAAGTATACTGATGGCTGCCCAAGTATATTTGCAGACCCCTTTTAAAAATCTGTCCATCTGCCATCCGCGAACGATGTACTAGTTGCGGACAGTTCTCCCTCTCTCGCTGGCAGGATAAACAGGTACGGGAGGGGCAGCACGACAGGCTGTGCTGAGACACAGTTAATGCAGAAGATGCCAGCTGCCGTAAAAAGTGTAAGAATGGCGTGCTGACAGTCGCAAACGCGTATATTGTATGGGAGAAAGGTCACAAAAATATCTAAATAAAAATGTGTGCATTATTATTATTTAAACAGTCATGTTTGTATAGTTGGTTAAAATTAAATAAAATTCAGTTCATCATATTGTCAGGTTGTGCTGAAAAAAAAAAAAAAAGGATATGTCAAACTGTATTGCACTTTCTTGAGCTACAGAGCTATAAAAGGCCAACAACGCAAGTGTATTTTAGACATGTGCGAAACATACTTTAGGTCAGACTTCTCAGACTAATCAGATACACCACGTATTCTCCCCTCAAGAATAACTACACACCTAACAGGTTATTCTTTAATAATTTAGTTTGGGTTGGGATTGAGCTCAATATTCTAGGTTCTATATTACAGAGAAAAAATTTAGAAATTAATCGATGCACGGACATGCGCGCACACACGCACGCACGCACACACATCCATACACCCACCTGTGTCATCCGTCCTGCCATTGGTCAGACTAAAGGTGTTTGAGTGGCTTCCTGCCTGCTTGTACTTCTTGAACCTGTTGCAACAGTGAGACAATTTGTAGAAAAGCCTAAAAACCTGCATCATCAATAAGCTCTTAACTCAGCAAGTGTCCAAAAGAGTAAAAAAAAAAAGAAGGACAGGAGCTAGAATAATACATGCCATGACTGCTAAGGTTTAAAAGTTTAAAAGTGAAAACTGGTGTCAAAATAAACACCATGAAAATGAGTACACGTAAGCATGAGTACTGCAAGCATAGTTGGTGCCATTACCTTACCTTAGCATGTAGAGAACAATGATGATGAAGATGATGACCAGCAGAGATGATAACGCCACCGTCACAGCGATGATTGCAGTGTCTTGATTTGAGGAAAAATAAAGTGTTGCACAAAAGGTCCAAACAGTGCAGTGAAAGAAAGACAAGTTAACTGGATTGTTTACGTCACATGATATGTACAATATTATAAGTATGCAATACGTATTTACTTAACCTGTACTGTACATATACACTGCTAAGGACTATAAAAATGTGTCAGATTAGACGTCTGATCAATGAAGGAAGGTAATACAGAACTTTTATTGCAAGACCTCAGACTAATAATATTTTAATATTCAGATTAATTAGAAATACTGTTTCAACTGGAGTAACCACAGAAATTTAAAGACCAGTTACCACTCAATGAGCAGAAAACCAAAATAGTAAAAGAGATGTACTAGGAATCTCTTTAATTAAAATGTAAGCACATGAATCGCAATCTAACTGACTCGTAAGGCAAGAAAAGATTCACATCCCTGGGTCATATCCAAGAGAAATCTAACTTTTAAGACAGTTTTTATAACCTTTTTACTTTTAGGTTTTCCTGTTATTAACATAGACTGTCTGACTCAAAAAAAGGTACTACAGAAGTAAGGAAAACTAAGCTGACTGCTGAAATGACTGGAATTGGGTTGAGAACTGTCCAACACATTATTAAAACCTGGAAAGATGGTGCTGAAGCATACTCCAGGTCTCAAATTGTGAAAGAGTGGTTCTGGAAGCATGATGAATCGTTTTTACACATGATCTGGCAACCTCAATGCAACCGGTAAGCAAAGCTTATTGCAATCAAACAAAATATAAGTGCATGAGACGTTGTTTTGGCCAGACAGTGTAAAAGCTTAACTCTCCCCCCACAGATCAACTTTATAAAAACATTTAATATGTGCACAGTTAATAATACTGATCATTTCTATTGCCATTTGCACACCACTTTATTACCCTGTGATCACTTTAAACCAGTGAGATCTGGGATAAATCACAACTTCATATGTATGTGTTGCTAAAACCACGTTCATGTTAAACATCAACAACAAAACTAAAGAACAAAAAGATGCATTTATAAGTGGAGTTAGTCTTCTTATGAACGAGATATGCTAGGCCTAACTTTTTTACTTTTAATGCTTATTATTAGAACAAGTAGGCCAATCACACAGCCAACAGTGATTTCATTAACCACATTCACATTAAATCTCATGAGGCATATTATGTGATATTTAGCCTTCCTGGCTAATGGAATAGGTGCTCTGTCTGCTTTTGATATGGCTTTCCACTCTGTTGCACAGGAGGAGAGTCGAACGTGCATTCATCTTCAGCGTTCAGTCAGTCTCTGTGAGTCTTGATATATGTGAGGATTTTGCCAAAATGTTTTGGAAATATCGACGATCAAAGTTATAAACGAGTGCAAGATGATGTGCTTGAGTAAATCCAGGTAGATGCTTCAAAGATGCTTTTCCGTGACATCATTTTCTTCTATGTGCAGATAGAAACATGTACTGACTTGGGTTCGGCCTTCTGAGTTCGTGCAAGTCAGGGAAAACATTTTTCCAATTCCAGAAAACACTGCCGTGCTGCCCTTGCAATTTCAAATCCAGCTTGTTGAGGCGTAAAGATATTCACCAGATAAGCCTCTTTGATACCTTTCACGAGTCTGATGTTCTGAACGTCATATTCAGGGTTATGCCACATCAATCGTCATGTCTTTAAAATTGCCTCAAGTCAAAGTGTACTTATTAACCACTTCAGTCATTCCGGACACAAATTAATTGTTCACCTGTGGTACCGGTAGGAACGGTGAAGCAACACAAGCCTTCCAATGAATTCACTTTCCCACAGGTAAAAAAAAAAAAAAAAAAAAACCTTGTGGAACCTGAGACGTCTGTGGTCTTGTCGAGCTGGATTGAGAAACTTCCTGCTGACTTTAAACTGGAAAAAAGCTGCTCACCAAGGTTTTCTGTAATATCCTCAGTTCTTCAATAACTTAAATTCTTTTAATTATTTTTTTTTTCTGCTGACTTTTCGGCAATGACCGTGTTAACTATGTCTGTTGTGGCAGGTAGGATTAGTTTTTCTGGAAGAGAGTGTGGATGTTTCTCAGTGGCTACAGAGTATGAAACCAGGCAGGAAGCTAGAAGGCCTTTAATCATTTAATCTTACATCTATATGAAGAACCACTGCCAATGACTATCATCTGCATGTTCCTCTAAAAGAAATCCAATGGTTTATTGGTCAACAGTTCATATTATCCAAGTGACTTTTTATCTTGGTCGGCAATTTCTTGGTGCATATACACTTCTAGGTCATGATTTCTGTTGGAGATAAGAATAATTTACACAACCATCAATTTTAAAGTAATTTTGTATGGTCTTGCCCCAGATTTTCTTTTCCTAGCTAAAGGTTTCCCACAATTCCCTCATTTCATCTGGGTTAAGTTTAGCTTCCTGACTATTTTGATCCAGCAGGTGCAGTTATGACAGCGATAGAAAACTAGCGGCCGTGTGATTGGAAAATATACTGCAGATGGAACCTGACACTAATAACATCTCCTGTGACGGCCTTATGGGGAACCAATTGAAGTATTAAAAATATGAAAAATTATTTTACCTTCACCACCTCCAACTGTGGAGAAAAAAAAAAAAGACATCACTTGTCAGACTTGCATCTCAATTGCAAATAGTAGAGAGAAACATTGGTTAAACTAAACTAGAGTATATATACTGTATGTGCAATATATTATTGTATTGCATTTAACAGTATTTGTAATGTTATAAGTGTAACAGTAATTCACAACTAAATCATCCCAAATGTTTGTGATTTTAAATAGTCAGCACAAGCATATACCTGGAGGAGAGTCCGTGTGCTTTGTGGTGGTATCTGGACTCTGTGAGGGTTCAGATTTTGTGGTATTGGTGGATTTATTGAAGGAGGTCGTAGTAAAAGAGTTCTCAGTTGTGGAAGAAATGGTCAGGTTTGTGGCATGATGCGTGGAAGCGTTATTCTCATTTGCTGACATTTCTGTAATGGTGGTAGAGCCTGGGGGCGAAGCACTGGTGTGATTAGTAGTGTCATTGTTCTGGGGAGGAGCAGGAGCAGGAAGGGTTACGGAGACCCCTGGAGCTGGTGACCCTACTGTTACATCTGTGGTGCCACCATTATCAGGTTGTCCGGTGGGCCGGGCTGAGGATGAAGGGACGGGGTCATGAGTGAGGTTGTCCTTAATTGGAATAGTAGTTGTGGTATTGGGTGCCACAGTCTGCCTCTGATCTGAGGAAGAGAAATTAAAATATTTCACAAATATTTAGGTCTGTATGTAATGTTTTTATATTACTATTGTATTAAAATTATTGTACAATTGATTGGATTGAGTTTGAGCAAAATTCAAAAGCAAACAAAATTACAGTGATATGGGGGAAAAAAAAAAGAAAAACAGAAGCACGAGATTCCAATGGAAAAACATTTAATGATTGCTGCATGTAAGCGTTTCAGATATGTTCACATGACTGCGACCTTAGTTCAGTTAAATTAAAAACAAGCAGTTGCTGTCAGCGAGTCTGATGCTGCAAACCAAAGAGATTTATTGCAGGAAGTGTAATCTCCAGTCAACATTTGCATAGGAAACACAGCTGTGTGACACGTCGCAACACTGGAATCTAATGATGTCTGTGCAATGACTTCAGCACTGGAGATAGATGTGTGCTCGCGTAGTGTGAATAACTCAGAAACACTGAAGCAACGAAAGTTAAGAACAGGCTTATGTTACACTAATTATTCAGAAGACTTGCGCTGATTAGTTAGATGTAATAAAAGGGGATCTTACCCATGAGCTGCGTTGTTTCCTGGGCCCAACCGAAGGCCAAGGCAAACAACAGGAGCAGGGGACACAAACCCATACTGCCCTGAGAGAGAGAGAGAGAGGAGGTTAGAAAGTGTCAAGTATCTTTGTCAAGTTTGTAAAAACGGATATAATCCAATATTAAAAAAATAACAGTGATAAAAAATATTTCTATTGTGATCCAATATCACAACACATCATGACGCTAGGACACTACTAGGCCGCCACTACTACTACTACTACTGATTGGTTATAATGAAGGCGATGAAGCACTGATTCTTTGAGAAAGAAATAAATTTTAGTGGTTTTCAGTGTTCAAGCTCCAAACCACTGCAGTTCTGTGTATGAAGGCATGAGGTTTAAAACCCACAGCACTGTTATGAGCCTGCTATTTAGAAACCAGACAAGCAACACTCTGACTGCTGTAATTGCTATTGCCCTGACCACTGTGGTAACAGGCTACCATGAGCTAGGCGGAGTTAGCTAGCTGTGCCCAGCCCATATCTACAACAGCTGATCCAGTGGACTGAGAAGAAAAACCCAGTGAGATCTGCAGTAGCCAAAATACAATACTGTGTGTATGACAAGAGTATGTTAGACATGCAAAAGAAGGGTGCTGAGCAACAAGCCAGAAGTGACTCTTCTTACATGAGGTCACACTGGCTTGTTTAAGCTCAGGGAATGGTCTCATCTTATGTTTTTTTTTTATTTTTATTATTGCATTCATTAGCATTAAAGATTACTGTGATTTATTTCAAACAGCTAGATGCTTTACTACTAAAAGGATTACATAAACACTGAAATGCTGTCTAACGTGCATTGTTGATTGTTTAAATGTTACATCTCGGACAAAGCGATAATCATCTTTCCTATGGAATGAAATCACTGTCAAAAAAAAAAAAGAAGAAAAAAAAGGTGTGTGTGTAATTCTGTGTTTTGTCCGAGTTGGATTCCAAAAACTTCGGCCATGATGGTTTACAGATACGAGACAAAACACAGAATTACACACAAATCTTTTTTTTTTTTAAATGCACAATTATATTTGACAGTGATTTTATTCCATACTTTCCAGTCAATCGTCTCATCCACACTCCAGTCCAGTAAGAAATTCGCCAATCATATACAATTTAACATTTTACAGTATGCCGAAATCATTTGATATGTGAATCGAAAACTGAGCAACAAATTTTTTTTATCAAATTGCTAAATTAAACAGGTCTGTTGTACACCATCAATGCACGACAGAATGTCTAAAAACACTTAAAAACTAAATTTTGCATAAAAGGCCGTCTTTAATAATTCACATTTCTCCACAAGATCTTGTGATTTATATTTTCTCCTGCTCACAAGTGACCAATAACTGCACAGCGAAACTAGACAGAAAGGCAACATGCAGGAAAACATGCATTTCGTCCAGGTCCAAGGTTTGAGAGTAAGTGTAATGACAGAGGACAGCTAGACAGTTGTTAGCATCTACATGGTCAGTGTATTTAATTACTGTTCAATTATCATAACGTTAGTGTAATTGATGTTAAGTGTACTGTATACTTGTCTAACGTTAGCTACAGTACATGCAGAGATTTTATTTTGCCATCAATAAGCTCAAGATGTTCTCGACTTACTGTTAAAGGAAGCAAGTTTTCATTATGTATTAGCCAAGTTAGTTTATGTTTTGCATAATAGCTCTGCCCACTTACCTGCAAAAAAGTGCTCTGCATCACTCACTCATTCGCACAACAGTTACCTGGGGAGAGAGAGAGAGAGAGAATATCATGAAACTGCAAGCAAACAGATTCTCTTATATGCTCGAGGCATGCCATGCTACAGCAGACATTTTTCAACTAATAGAGCGTTGTTGGCGTGTGCCAGCTTGTCAAATCCTAAAACTCTGGAGGACGCCTATGGGGGACAGATTTTGCTGCACGCAGCTTGTTGTTCTCTTCCTACCTGCTTTTTTGTGCCAATTCTGAATTGTGAAATGAAATCAGCCTGCAATCTCTTGACATGTAGAAAAGCACCATGAGATTGCCAAATGATTTCCTGTTGACTTGTGTGTGAAGATGCCCTAATAGTAAGAGATGATGTGATGGAGGCTGATGGAAATGAAATTAAAGATTAAAGCGATGATGCAGTGCGTGTTGCATTCGGTTCATGACCACGAGTTGGGCTTACGCCATTTTGTTGACATCATCTTATTACTTCAGTATACGGCGCTCATTAAGACAGAGGAACAACGTAACATAAAGGCACTAAAACCATATTGCTGACTTTTAAGAAGTCAGCACTCTATAGGGCGATCGGAAGTACTCCAGTTTTACTGTTTTTATTATTTATTTATTTATTTATTTTATTAAACAAATGTGATACACCTGTTTAGTGAATGACACCGAAAGTTCTGAAAACAACAAATAAATGTATTTTCCATTCATTGCTTCAAAAGACCAAACTTAATGCTCGCCAACAAACGCAAAATGTTTTATGGCCACATAGCAGTTTAATCCCAAGCCTGAGACTCACTGTGTGCGTGGCAATGCTCTTTTCTTCACTATTAAGCATAGCTCTGATTTCAATAATAGCGGCTGACGAACCAAGTAGGTGCATACTGCCACCTGCTGTATCAGAGGGTGTATGTAATGTGAACGCTGCCCGGTGGAGCAGTGGGGAACGGGGGAGCAATCTTTCCCATGCTCAGTTGTATATAATGTAAGTATTGTGAATGTGATGGCCTTAGTGATCTTCAGTAAGTCATGATTTTTTTTCCTACCACATTTTGTCAATGAAGTTGACAATTTAACGCCATCCTTCCAGCTTTTAATAATGTGCTGGAAAGATCTGAACACCAATTTTAATTATTTTAATGTTTTCTCAACTTGACGCAGGGTAATAATTTGCACCTTTTAATCATCTTGCACAATTTACTAACTAATAATTATGATTTTCTTGACCAAACAGATTACTAACATTATCCACTGCTGATTACATTGTAGTAAATCTTGAAACCTGTGACATTTTGTTCATGTAAAATGCCAAAATATCCTGATCCCAAAAAAACAACAAACCAAAAGCTTCCTTGTGAAGAACGAACAAGTGCACAGACACAGGGTGATAAAAATGGTTAAGACTGAGCTTGAAACGTACCATCATGCCCAGCCCACTAAGTTTATCCAGTCATTCCATAATGCGGTATGTACAGTATATACTCACAGCTGCTTACATAGGAACATCTAGTCAGTCCTTAGGTTATCCAATCAGACAATCGTGTGGCAGCGGCATAATGCACAAAATCACACGGATACAGGTTGACAGCCTCAGTTAAATGTTTACAACAATCATCAGAAGAGGAAAACAAACAATAATAATCTAGCCCCGTCCCTAGTATGGTCCCTTTTTCCCCTCAGACTATTTTTAAATGAGGAGCTTTGTTGCGATGCTGAAATTAGAAAAGCACGCGAGAGGTAAAATGAAACTTTAGTGTGCGCTGAATTCACTAAACCCAAGTCCAATACACCAGCGCTAATATCTCACACACAGCCAGGCATCTGCACTGACACACACAGCTTTGCTTCCTCAATCCAGAATAAAAATTAAAAAGAAATAATATAATTATATATTATTATAATAAATTTATAATTAAAAAAACAAAAAAAAAACAGGGACTGGGTCAAGTTTAAGGTGGGAGTGGAGATAACAGGATTCAAAAGCACCTCTATGACTACAGAGAGAATGAGGGGAAACGCATCACTGTGCCTCAGACACACCGCTTTGAGTCATCGAGCAAATGTTGAATTAGCCACGTTTTGTTTGGTCAGAGTCTTAATGGGTCACATGAACGCTGAATTTTATAATAATTTCATTTAAGTGTCGCTTTTGTACTAGTGTAGAACGATCCTAGTCGGCATTCTCAACACAATTCGTGAGCCGAGATCAGTAACACTGCCTGTAGAGAGCTGGACAAATGGTTGAAGAGTTAACATCAGCGAGTTCACCAATTTCGAATAAAGCCTAAAAATGTGAAGATCATTACAACTGTTAATTATAGAGAGACCTATATACTTCCTCTACGCATGATTCAGCAACATCACAGCATATGACTAAGTATCACATACGATTTCATTGTGGTCATGTCTCTCTGAAAGATTGCCTGTTTCGGTTTTACCAGGCAGGATTAGATTGTGGCTTTTCTTGACAACTTGATTGCTTATGTGAGTTTATGAGAGAGAGCGAGAGAGAGCGCGCGAGAGCGAGCACGCGAGTGCACACGCCGGCACAGCTGGACGACCCTAAATAAAAGCTACAAATCCCAGTTCGGATCTCCACATTCATCCGAATTTGCTCCATCTGCCCTGACCTAAGGTGCCAAAAACTGTGCTACATATACCACGTTACACCACAATATATAAAGTGCAAATTCTACACTATAAAACTGTGCACCGCCGTCTTGTGTTTCTATAAAAACGCATCCAAAAGTATCGAAACTTTTCTTTTGGGGTTTTTTTCTTCTTCCATACACTGAAGACATTTGGGTTTGAGATAAAAGATAAACACGAGATGAAAAAAAAAACCTGACCCTCAGCTTAACTTTCCTGATATCTACACCAAGATCTAGATCTAGTTAAACAACTCGGACACTGCACCGTTTGTCTGGACCTGTTTTTCGAGCGATCGGTGCTCACTTCTTAGTCAGGTATCTGATGCTATCAGAACTGGCCAGCAAGAAACGTTAGCCCTGTTTCAGTCCCACAACACGGATCTCTCACCAGGCGGTCTGGTCATTTTCATTGAAAGTCACCAAAGACGGTCGCTTGGCCAATAAAGTACTTTTTCTGAAGGCTCCGTTTGTTAAGCAGATGCGTTTTGGTAATTGCACATTCTCAAGAAGAAAAAAAATTACAAAAAAGGGTTCAAATTGGATTCTCCCAAAATGTGACACAAGATACAAAATGTACACAAGGAAAGAACTCAGGCCAACCTCGCTGGAATACAGTATGACTGGATCTAATAACAGATCAAATCAATAAAGGGCCAAGAGACATGCTGATAGGACGACTGATGAGCTAGTGGGCAGAAGCAGGCCTAGTCCACACGTACACATGGGTATTTTTGAGAACAGGGTTTTTTGGTCCCTTATTCATTTTCAAAAATAAATAAACGAATAAAAAACAAACTTCATCTACATGAAAACACAAATTCAACACGAACCATAAAGCCACGAAGCCCAACAAGGTCCTCACTGAGTATGTCACACGTCTAACACGAAGTACGTTGCATATCTTACTAGACAAAAACACTGGATTTCCTGTCTACACATCAACACTCGAGACTGAGCTTCCAAAGATCTTCAGCATACATAAGCAGGTCCGGATTCAGCAAATTAAAATGGAAAGATGGCCAAAAATCCTCCGTTTTAAATCCCCTTGTACATGTGGACATAGTGTTAGCTCTCACTCTGATCCAAGTGGTCTGCTCTTCACCCACGTGGCCCCGGGCTAGTAGAAGGCCCCATAGCCAAGACAAACTTATTATTTCTAAGATAATGCTGATGAATGCTGGTTGTCTGTGGTTGGAGAGGCCGTGTGGAAATTTTTGTCTACGGCCCCGACGGACTCTAGAATCTCCTCGGCCCAGATAAAATACGGTATGGAGAGTTGTGTGTCTAAAAGTGTGATTTAAAGCCTTAGCGGTCTCTCTCACGGAGGACATCTGCCTAGACGGCTCACAAAACAGTCAAATATATCCGAATAAAAAGGTCCTCTTTTTTAAACTCTATGTAATGGTGCCTCATTCTGGCTGTACATTCCTGGCCAAAGCCTATAGATTTTTTTTTTTATCTGTTAAAGCTGTCTTCCGCTGTGAATCATGGGGTATAGTCTGTTGATTCAGTTTAACCTTAGGGCATTGCAAGTTTCTGTGAGACTCACTAACACTAAGATTTATTGTTTAACTCAATTCAGTTTTGTTTCTATTGCACATTTAACAACGGTCCTTGTCGCAAAAGAGCTTCACAAGATCAAAGAAATTGTCTGATTTGTCTCAAGTAGCTGTATTTCGTATAGATTAAACACCATATAGTACATCCTACAGTACATCCTACAAAACCTACTTAAAGTATCAACACTCAAAAGCCGTGCAATTTGTGTTGATTGTTTAAATGTCATGTCTCGTAAAACGCGATCATCTAACATCCACCCCTCCATAAACACAGAAGGAGGTGTAATACTCTCACAAAACACGAGGATTAGGAGAACGTGGACGTAGTTTATACATTCTGCAAAAATCTACGATGGATATTTAAGGAATGTGTCAATTTTCGAGCATGTGGCATTTGTAAGTTGAGCAAAATCATTTTAAAAATGTGATTCGATTCTGTTATGAAAGCTGACCCCAACAAGAGACTGATTGAACTGCACAGCTCTACCAGAAACATATGGCTCTAACCACAACAAGGGTAACACTGCAACTCTCTCTCACACACATTTCCTATCCTTCGCCTGGAGCCAAAGCTAATCAGGGTGAAATCAGCTCACAGTCACAGGACCGCTGTTTTCCTCTGCTGCATTGTGCATTGTTGATCGACACAATACACATTACGGCAATTCAGAGTCAAATATCAACCTGTCTGGCTTTAAACAGGTGTGGCATTCACACACACTAAACACATGACCCTAAAAAAATCTGCTCGCATCATCATTTATCATCACAGTGCCTGTTTATCTTCTCACTTCAGAATTTTAACAACAATTTAAAAATAAAAAAATCATTAAGGACTATGCAAACTATGACATTTTGCTTCTTCTAGAAAATAACAGACTGTATATAATGCAGGAAGTCGCAGCAGACCCTTTACAGGCGTACCGATACAGATGATGAGAGGCTGAATATGAATGTAGGCGTGTGTGATGTGTACTTCTAATATCGGTCAATTCCAGTTAAAAAAAGAAAAGAAAATCTGTATTCAGGCTTTCACAAAACGCTTACAGAAGCTCTTTGTGAATAATAATTCGAGCACAGACAAGTTACAAACAGTTTCAGGCGATGGAAATGCATCATCACATCTCACTGCCAACAAGACACTGATAGAGATTTATTATCTGCTTATTTAACAATCCCATACACTAAGTAAAAAAACATGTTTTGTGAAAAAAAAAACTTTGAGGAAACTAAATGAGGACCAGGTGGTCAAACATAAGGCCAGCAGGGACCATCACTGGTGATGGCTAGCCAGGGTTTTGTGCTTCACTGATCATGCAAAGTGTGCACAAATTAGCATGCATGAATATCAGGAACTCGGGTTGGACGAGGCTGTAGCACAGTAATGCGGGACGTGCAGATTTTGGCGAGGATACCGATGGCAAACACCGATGCGTACTGCCGAGTAGGTGTGCTGGTTCAACAACTAGAAAAAGACTAAACTTCTTCCGACTGACTTTTACAAAACAGAATTCTTCATTTGTAATATGCCCAAAATGTAAACTTGTATACAAGTGGTGTTCGTGTCAAACTGGAACTTGTGATGAAATTTCTCGTGAATGAAGGTCGATCGACATTTACAGAAGATTTCAAGCACAGTACGGTGATGAGACTGAGCCGCATTAGACTGTACATCCGTGAAGGGTGAGGTGGTTCGGAGGTCACTGCAGTCAATCCTGTGAACATTCAGCAAATGGGACGTCTGATGCTTGAACATGGACATAACTTGTCGCCACCTTGTAGAAGAGACACATCTGTCTGTGGGAACTGGACACACAATTATAAACACTACTTGCACATTACAGGAACTCGGCAAGGAGTTATACCCCGCATACCCTGTACAGTCCGGTCTCTGCTCCCTTTGGGCCATTAAAGGAGTTCCTGGGAGGCCAGCAAATCAGACATGAAGCAGTCAATCCAATCATGGCATTAGAATAGCGAGAAAACTTTCTACTTTGATGTTATCCAAGCCCAATCCAAGTTTTTACCCTAGGTACATTGTCATGCTCAAACAGGTTAGGTCTCTTGGCTCCAGTGAAGGGAAACGGATCCTACAGCATATACGAAAACATCTTATACAATTGTTTGTCAATACTTCCATTTAGGTACTTGTCAATTCCAAGTAACAGTACTTGTCTCAGTTCTCAAGCACATTTCCAAAATATCCCACCTCCAAAGCACAAACACGCCTGCTACTGCGGTACTATTGTGTGCACCCAGGAACGTAAAACACATCACATGCACAAGTTACAATTTCATGACCTGGTATCAATTAATCATCCAATTTACCATTCACCCAGAATAGCTCTCTTAAAGTCTTTCTGTAACAACATTTGACCACAAATACAAATCCTTCCCAACATGCTTATCCCCAAGTCCAAATACCTACATATAGAAAATGCATTAAAATAAATATGATTTTAAAATGTGGTTGAACTTACGACAGATAATTAAAAATAGATCTTTAACATCTACTACTACTTCTGTTTATTTACATAACTAAAAGGTACGTTGCACTGCGCTATTTATATTTTTTATGTACTAAACATTAATGTATCAACAAAACACAACAAACAAACATAATAGATGGAAATTAAAAGTGGAATGTTTAGGAGCTGAGTCCAACTTTGGAAATGAGACGAGGTCCAATCGTGAGCCAGATGCCAGAGATATGACAACGATAGTTACAGGAAGTCCGTGTCTGCAGTGAACGGGCCAAGGTCACGAGTTTAAATGCGGAGAAACATTTTAACTCCGGAAACGATTCGGGAAAAGCCTACGCCGTGATCTGGGAGCCTGATAGCGAGTAACCCCTTTCACATTATTTATAATTAGGCAATGCAAACTACATCCATTATTAGAAAGAGCAACAATTACACCACAGTCTAACTGGCATTAACTGGCAACATGACAAAGACACCAAAGCATTGCCAAACATATGGTTCCCAGTGTGAGAACACCTGACACACACACACACACACACACACACACACACACACACACACACACACACACACACACACACACACACACACACACACACACACACACACACTGCAGGGTTTGCCGGTGCCTGGTTTTCGCATGTGTGTTGCATCACAATGAGCAATTGCCTAACAACCTCTGAAACATGAACACAAACATGTCTCATGCAAAGAAGGTTTGAGCTCGGTCAACCTCAGGCCACACACTGGCTCAGGGTAAAGCAGGGTCAGGGGAGATGTTTTCACAGTATGATATCATAATCTAAAAATATCTCAGTATATATCTGTTGTCTCTAGCAACGCTGCTATCAAGATCTGTGAAGCAGGGGTGTGACTTTCTTCTTTTTCATTAATTACAAATTACAATTTTAAACATATAAAAATTGCTTTCTTAAAAAAAAAAACTAAACAAAAAACAAATGGAGACAAAAACTTAGCTATTAGGGGTGGAAATCGCCAGGGACCATTCGATACAACATTATGATACACAGGTGGCAATTTGATTTGTATTGCAATTCTATAAGTATCGCGACCTTATTAATATTTTAATAGAACTTCTAGCGTACAGAGTGCCGAGTGAATAGTTTAGAGAGCATCATAGTCGGATTACAGAGGAATGGCAACATTTTAGCCTTTTATGCAAACGTATATAAACTTAATTTATTTAAAAGCAAAAAAAAAAAAATTTTTTAATGTGTTTTAAATGGAATCAGTGTCATGATGCATGAATTGCCAGGCAGAAAAATCGTGACATGTACCTGAATCAATTTGCGCATGTGCACACAAAGTAAAAAATTTTTACTCATTGTTATTATTATTATTGTTTGTAAATAGGACATTGGTGTCTTACAGTGGTAGGGTTCTCATCTGCCATGTGGATGCCCAAACCCCAGCTATTGGATGCGGTGCCAGTCCCGATAAAATGGGTTAGTTGCGCCAGGAAGGGCATCCGGCGTTAAACTTGTGTTAAACGTCCTAGCTGGGAGTCTTAGACTCAAAGTGGTTTAGAAAACTTCTTAGAGCAACTCTGAGTACAAGGAAAGTACAAAAACGTTTATCTTCGTGAGGAGGTGTGGGTGACCCTGTTGCTAGGGATGATGCAGCAATTCAAGGACTGTGATTAGTTGATAAAAATAACCTCTGACTTCTGTAAAGGCCTTGAAACGAGTTCTTTGTGAAAACGGAATATATGATAACAAAACAGACAGTGAAATCATAATGTTTGTAAATAAAGAAACTGTATAATCATTAATGCAGGCTAAATATCTTAAAGGTAATTAAAACAAGCAGATATTGAAAATGTGTCTACTTCTGAAGCATCTAATTTTCACAAAGTAGCTACTAGGAAAGAAGAGCAGCGTTTACTTTAAGCTTTACGTCCAGTGTTGAGAGAATATTTCTTCTTTCCGCCATTTTGTCCTCTGTTATAGAAACACTTAAGCCTTTAAAAGTCCTCCTCTCTACTCTCAACAATTTGTACCCTAGGAGCTGTTTGTAGGGCTAAGATGTTTCGTGAAACATTTTTATCTTCACTAAGATTTAGTCCTAAATCTAAGGGGAAATTCTAAGTGTCTTAATTCTAAGACTTTTCTTAGAATTTCATCACTAGGAGCACCTTTAAGCTTTGTGAATACGGACCCTGGTGTTTAGTGCTCTAAGTATTTGTAACTGGATTCAAATTTAAACCTGAAGTATGTGTGGCTTATACAAGAATAGAACCAAACCCAGAGGTAAAAAAGCTCATGATCTCAGCATGGTACACATGAACGGTGTGAATCATCACACCTCACGTCTCTCCTGTGAGCTTAATATTGGAGTGTTCCCATATTTGTGTTCTGTTGAATCCCTGTCCTGATGGGGTTTAAATCATTTGAGATTGTGGTTTCATGATTAAAAACTAAACAAAACAAAACAAAACAAAACAATAAATAAATAAATAAATAAATAAATAAATAAAAGCAAAAGAGCTGAAAAACAAAAATCGGTTCATACATGGAAGAAATCTCAGATTTGGCAATAAATGTTTCCATTTCCATGCATGCATCTGTTGATAATACTATATATATCCAGATTAAATCTCCTTGGGGAATAAAATTTTACCCTGTCAGTAATTATCCCTGTTCCCTGGGAGACAAGGTGTGCTCTGAGCAAATAAACTAACACGTGGAAACTCTCGAACAGGAAAGTGCATTTCAGGAAGAAAACACAGACCGAGTGAGGGTTCACATTTTAGCTCCTTCTGAGTTAGACTGTAAAATGTCTGTCGAGTCTAACAAATAAGCACGCTTGCAAGCACACACACACCCACACACACAAGGAGAATGCCTTTAAGGACAGAACAGGGTGTTTTCTCCAGATGCCAGACTGCGAGGTGTGTATTTCGTAACCTCTGGGGAGGGCAAGCGCAGACACGAAGAGCCGATCGAGCAGAAGCGGGACACACGCGAGATCAGACCAGAGCAATCGAGAACTGAATCTGATCAAAACCAAAACCCGTGTTTGGTTCTAGAGCAGATGAGGCGTGGACAAATTAGAGCTGATTTAAACCAAACACTGGAAAATGTTCCCATCTTTTCTCTGATGCTCTAATTCAGAGACAACCTTGACACTTTCAGCAATGGCATCCTGGAAGGTTAATTGCTCTGTGTTTTCCGGCACAGCTCAGCGATTTTAAAAACGGGACACAGTAAAATGCTCAAGAGAAAGAGGGAAAGAAGCTCCCGGACAAGCTTGAGACATGATCCAGCAGGCGCAAAAGACCGACATGTCATCATTTGGACTCGGCTAGTGCGTTAAAACCGAACGCCAAAGCCGAAGAAGAGCTCTGGGATTTAAAGAAGCAAATCTATATTTTTCTTCAACAGGAAACAGGCCAGACTTTATCCTGAAGGAAAAGGGCTGAACCTATTTTCAGTATTCAATTTCCTAATATCAGGCGCCTTTTTGTCCTAATATTACCAGCTTTTCAGTTACACTAGCTTTAAAATGATAACTGCAGTCTTTTTAAGCTTTACGGGAGAAATGTATACAAATTAAAAATCCAGCTTGAAATCACAGATGTCGCCCAGTTGTCTTGAGAGTTAACACTTGAGTGCATCTTAGTACAGCAGACGCATTATGCACTGAAGTGACAATCGAGAGTAAAAAATAATCACAGATAAACTGTGCAAAATCAGCAGCCTGGGTGCGTGGGATTAGCGGATTTTGACTCCCTGCAGACAAGTAGCACTAAATAACCAGATAAAGAAAAAACCCTCTTTTTTTACCCGTCACAAAACCATCAATTTTGTTTATGTTTAAACCCAACGGGCTTCACCTCAATGCCTTATGTACACGGTGTGCTTTCAAATCCCACCGCCTGCCGCACTAAACACATCGGCTGGAGTATGATCTGGCTGGGAGACCTGAGGAAAATAAAGATTCAGTGCAAAGTTGAATGAAAATGAAGAAGCTAGACTGCGCTGAATGGAGACTTTTCTTATGTCCAAAGCTCAAACAGCATCTCACAATAGGTTTTCCCTTATGATAGTATAGGCACCACGCCAAAGATACCCTGGCCTTTTCTTTCTAATCCTGTAAAATGTACACTCATTTAGAAATAATAATCATTAGCATTTGCGAGTCTCTGGGTCTCCATGTTTCAATCTGAATGGCTCCTGACAAGCAGGAACAGTGTTTGGCATGAATGCACTGGATCAGCACCTTTCGATGAACACACTCATTTTTTGGTGAATGGTAAAGTAGCCAATCAGTTTACAATGTGAGCAATGTGTTTTTAATGGGCAGGGCTTTAGGTTTAACCTCACATCCTCCCTCTCTATCAGTCAGGAATAGAATTCACCAGTCACCTCCCGATACAATATTATCTCAATACTCAGCTGCCGAATTCTCTAAGTGTCATGATTTAATAATAATCAAAAGTTTAATGATTAATTCAATGTAGCCAGTCACTTATAGCATTAGTTTTCTCACTTAAAAACCATACAAACTAACTTCAAATACAAGAGTTTAACATTTAACTGAGCAGCACGTATCTCTGTCCCCGCCAGAATGATTATTTCTAAACAAACTTAGAGCAATAATTCACTCCTACTACACGGGATGAAAATGTATAAATAGTAGAGTGTACCTTCTGTAGGATTACATCAAGGATCAAATGCCTCCAAAGTCTCAAAACTCAGCGAGTTGAAAAACTTCGAGCGCACACGCCTTCTAACACGGACTGGTGTAGGTGTGTGTAATGAGACTAAGCTAAGCCTGTTTGAAACTAAGCTGCTCACTAAACTAAACTAAACTAAGCTGCTTAGACAAAAAAAAAAGCTTAATGTGAGCAATTTTTGATAATGTAACGCCATAACCTTAACGTTTCTGTTGCGCCACTCGAAAGCTTCTGCGTTCTGAAAAGAATTGTTCATATCTGAGGTTGATTCGATCAAATTGAAAACCAGACAATCCTCGTCACCGCCCAATCGACCGGCTCATCTCTATTGTAAATGTGAAAAAAAATTTCTTTTAAAAATCGCTTTTGGTGTCAGCGTGGTGATCGCCACAGAAAAGAATTACGATTGATAATTGAATTGAACCGTGTCCAAGAAAATTATTCACATGTCAAATGTAACAGTGTTGTCTCTCTGCACCTTTAACTCGCACGGGAATCCCGGATGCCATTTTGTCTCAGGGCTGTTTTCACTGTATTGGATTGTGAAGTCTGTGTGCTACTTCCATGATTTGTTCGCATCTACGAATGTTTGTAGAACTGCTGTCCGGAAATTTGTAGCTCGAATGTTCGTAAGTCGCGAATTAACTGTATGATTTGAACTAGCTAGCTAGTCGCTACTCTCTAATGAGGCTCTGTGAGATGAGACTTAACCGCTTACTTGCGCAGAGTTCTAATAAAATATCAAAACAATGAAATGTAATCAAATATAATGCACTATAGTTTATTATAACAATGTAACATATTAGAGCATGTTTTTTCATCTTCTGCCTAATGTTATTTACTTCTCTTAAATATAATTCGTTCTAAGTTCTTCGATTGTAAGTATTCGTCTTAAAAGGGAATCAGCTGATATACAATATAAACGTGTCTAGAAAGTGTAAGTACACCTATTAGTGTCTGAGGTGACAAACATTGTGTCTGTAGGAAAAATCCCACTTTACCTCCAGGAAAACTAGCTGGCACATACAATTTTCTTTCCAATACACTTGATATCAGTTACTTGTGTTCTGCGATTCCACATGCCCATGCAAATCACACCATCGGTAAGCATTTTATTCAGGTCAGGGTTCTCGTCTTTCAGGGTTCAAGACTTTAAGATCAAAGTGATGAAGGGATTTGTTATTTTATGATGTTAAATGACACAGGCCTTATTTGAATACTTATTTGAGTTAAGATAAACGAGGAGCTTCTACACCGGACTCTCTCTCCGTGTGAGGTCAACAGCATATCCAACTATGTGCGTTTCATAAATTCCAACAAACACAGCCGGTAATATCCGTCACTAGTAGCATCATTACTTCACTGATGAGAATTTTAATACTTGGTAAATAAAACATGCACATGATGCGCAGCAATACGACACCAATATGGCATAAAAAGCTAACTCCCTGCAGAAGCGCTGCGGTCATCATTTCTACCCACTTCACATTTCTTTAATTTGTCAGCGGTTTCGTTTCTGCCAAAACAAAACAACTCGGGACGCAGACGCTAATACCCGGCTACTTGTGACAGACACAAGCTACCTGACTATCCAGCTAATTCTAGTGTGACCTGCAGGAAAACACCATGGCTCAGCACAACGCGTTGATTCATTTTCTATAACAAAAGCAGCTCTGACAGAGGCTCCAGCTGAATATGGCCTCGTTCTAACATGGTTTTGTTTCCATAGTAACGGCTTACACGATATCTGATCGTGTTTAACAGTTGATATGGTGAGGTATGGGATTTCTGTGAGAAAATGTTTACTGAACGTTTCTGGAAGGAGTCTCCAGTGTCAGGACTTCATGATTGTAATACTAACAGTAAGAGGTGAAGCTGTGCTGCATTTCAGTGTGTCTGGTGAAGGAAGGAATGTTGACGTGGTTTAAAATAAGCAAGCAAGTAGTAATTTGTTTTACAGATATTGCATAACAGTAATCACAATGAGATAAAACGCACGACTTCTTGCGCTGCAGGTAATTAAAAAATAAATAAAATAAAAATATAACTTGCCAAATAGCTGTGGGGTGAAAGTAGGGATGAGAATTCTATCAAAATTTATCAAGAAATCTATCACTTAAAGACACTATATGAATCATGTGATCTATCAATAGCAATATTTAATTAATTTCTTCAATAAAAAATTAATTATTTTTTTTGCAATTAAGGTAAAGTTTTGTTGACCTATAACATAATATTTTGCAGAATCAATCAATACAGCTAATATATGCTGTTATGTTTCTGTGCGGGCTGCACGATTCTTGACAAAATGTGAATCATGATTTTTCTCCATGGAGACTGAGACCACGATTCTCTCACACGATTCTCTCACACGATTCTCTCACACGATTCTCTCACACGATTCTCTCACACGATTCTCTCACACGATTCTCTCTCTCTATTTTTTTACATCCATAAAAAATTTATTTAAGAAAAAAAAAGTGTTGTCGGCACAGGACTTACAACTCTCTTGTATTAAAATAAATGGCACCTTTATCTATTTTTATGTAAATTAAGTGAAAAGTTGTTAAACATAAATAGAATATTAAAAATAATACATAAAAATGACTAATGAGTAGCACTTGTGCATTTTGGACACTCACACAACTACAGAACTTCATCACGTTGTGTAAGTTTTTACTATTATTATTATTATTTTATCAGCATCAGGTAAATGTAAGTGTTGGGTAGTTATTAAAGACATAGTTTACAGTGTAGAATTTATTGGGTTCACACTTTCAAGGGTTTATTGCTCAGTCCCTGTGTAACAGCTCGGATCAACACAATTAATTATCGAATACTTTAAGTTAGAACTGCACATGCCGGTCTCTGATCAGACAGTCGTATGTATTTTAGTTTTTAGCATGTGAGAGAGACATTTACCATATGCTGATAAAAATAACATAGATGCACAATCAACATGCCAGGATAATCGCAACAACTGAAGAAAATGATCCCCGTATCTCACCTATGCGGTTTGACTCACAGCGAGACGTGGTGTTAGGCAAAAATTGCTTATGATTGGCTGGAATTCAGCGATCAGAGTGTTTACTGAGCATGCGAGGGGAAATACAGTTCGAGCACAGTGCGAGTGTGCGTTTGATGGGGAAAGTGAGTGGTTAAGTGATATAATAATATCAGAGTGCAACATAGTTTTTGGCATGAAGATAACAGCATTCTACCCCAACTTCTGATTACAACCTTCTTGTTGCACTCTTGTTTGAGTTGGTTTTGTCAAATAAAACACACTGTATGTGCCACTTAACACACTTTCAGGGTCATTTCATGATAATGTAGGATGCGTCATTTCCTACTCACCAGGCAGGAACAATATGGACTGATGCGACGAACACACTCGACTGGCCTCATTCTCAGTGTTGTAACAACCGCACATTTTAAGTGCACACAATATAATGAGAAGTAGAGCAGTTACAGGGCGCCTAATCAATACGGAGGTCTAAAAGAAACGTAGAAATGTGTAAAGATCGGGGGGGGGGTAAAAAGTGATAAACAGCACGATGGTGTAACATTTCACAGTGTGTAATAAGACTGTGTGAAAGGTGATCCTATAGTGTGTGGCTGGGTATGAGGAGGTGTTGAACATGATCAGATAACTGTTATAACTGGGCACAATGTGGCTCTATAGATGTATTCAATTACAAACTAATGTCATGGAATGTGATTGAGTAGAAGAGTATGACGGATATAACGGAGTAAAAGGAAGTGTGTGTTGTGACTAATGTAACAGTGACATGACGGTGCAGAATGTTGCAGAAGTCGATCAAATGTGTCAAACGTTAGCAAGTCGCGTAAATAATGGCAGCTTAGAGTAAAACTGAGTAAACCTTTATAGCAGTTTATGGTCTAATCCAATGTTGTGTGTAAAGGTTTTGAAGTCAACATTCAGTAATGTTTTGTTGTACTCACAACGTGAAATAAATTCATTCTGCAGACCAGGTCTCACGGCGAAAATTCATATTGTGAATAGAAACGTTTCCCATGAGTAATAAAGTAATCGCAGATATTTTTTCTATTTTGTTTTACACCATCGGACCCTCCAGGATTTCACGGGCTCTTTTTGTGATCGTTGCGGCATAAAAAAGTTTTTCTAAAAAATTTTGTTGCTCCAGTGAGAATTTTTAAATATTCTTACCAAAAAAAAATATATATATATATAGATAGATCAATCGATAGATAGATAGATATTTCACAAAATATACGGGCAAGGTTCAAAATTGACATGGTTCAAGTCATATAATTTAGACATCCATGTTTTCTTCAAAACATCAAATGTGTAAAACTGAGAAAGCTTAAAAAATAAAGTGCACAATGAGCATTATTTATGGTGAAAAACACCAATACCGGTGACAACGCAAAAAGAAAAAAAGAAAAAAAAAAAGACTTGATTCTTTCAGCATTTGCAAAAGACCAGCATCCAACAGCTTTTGTCATGTTGACTTGTCTGTCCTCTTGTGTCTGTTTTTTCAGCCACACACCCAATGTGTTTCGCAGTATAAAAGTGCATCGATTTACAACTATCTTTCATATTCCACCACAACATTGCATGCCATGTGAAACAGTTTACCTCCACGTTCGTGAAGAACATCATGGAACTGCTTTACATGGCCTTCTGCAATCATTTCTGTTGGTAAATGCAATACATTCAAATCACACGTCTACGTGGTTAAAAGAACGAACGAGGGAGTGTGTGTGCTGAACTTACTGGTCATATTTTATGTGAAACAATACAATCACTAGCCAAATTCGCAGAAGTTGTGGCGATTGGATAAAATTGCATAGTCGCAAAGAATGCTCGGGATTGGTTGAACTTGCAGTAAAAGTTGCGATAGTGACATTGCAAAATCCTGAAGGGACTGTGCAACTTAGAGTTTTATTCCGAAATCATTTTCTCCCTTGTTTACAGAGTGAAGTCAAATCAACATGATGCCCACAGCTTCATAAACAAAGAAAGTAAAACTTCTTACCTTTAAATGATTTATACTGTTATGGATTTATAGTTATTAGCTTTAGATTAACAAACACACAGGTACACAATCTGTTGTTTGAGGAAAAATAGATATCTCTCCATCAAGTTAGCTGCCTAGCAAGTTGCTATCAAAACCAAAGTGCCTAGTTTTCCAATTCGTCTGTCGAACATACCTTAGACGGAAATGACCGGTCACGGTCATGATGTAATGCTGAATTATAGTTGAAATAAACTTGCTCATTTGACTATTCAAACCTGTGCAAATTTAGCTAAAGGTCTTCGTTGACGTGCTGCCCGTTCATTTAATTTGCATGAATCGAATCGAAGCAGTAAATCACCCAGGGCCATTTAAAGCTCGACTGCATTCACTTGGATATTAACGCACACCAAACTGAATGGCCTGAACCAAATGGTACAAATTTAAAGCAGCAGCGTTGAACGTAAACCTAACAATGTAGAACGTATTATTTGCCATAGCGTAGTAAGAAATTGAACATACCAGTTGAGAATATGAGTACAGGATGTGTGTATGTGTATCTAACTGTATAGGATGTAAGCATGTCAAATATACAACCCCTTTCAAAAACTTTGGAATCACTACACTTGGATGTTCACCCAGCACCTATTGTTTCATAGCTAATAAACAAGTCATAGATACGAGACAAACATTTTTGTTTAATAGGTGAACATCCTGATTTCATTAAACTTACCTTAAACTAATTACATTATCGCATTAATGTGTTACACGGTTTACCAGATCAAGTACAGGTCAAAAATAAGAAATCACTTAATGATGATGAACAAATATAGATGGAATCACCCTGTAAATAGCACTTTGAAAACAAATGCTGTAAAACGCAAACTAGTCTGCAGTTAGACATTAGCCCATACACAGCGGAATGATCGCTTAGCCTTAAACCCCAACAAGGGAGATGTCAATTGAAACAATGGAAAGTACAATAAAAGGTCCTCAAGAAGGAAATCCAACACGGACTGTGACAAAAGGTGTTGGTTGTTTGCAGTCAGGTGTGTCTAAAATTTGGTGCAAGTATAAACAAAATGGGAAGGTTGTAAAAGGAAAACATACGGGTAGACCAAAGAAAACGTAACATCAGGACAGAAAACTCAACACAACATAGCTTGAAGAAAACATTAGCGAAAACAGGAGTCAGTGTTTGAGAGAGAACTGTAAGAAATCAGCTGAATGAAATGACATTTACATTTAGAAAAGCCAAATGAAAAGCAGCACCGAAAGAGGAGCAGACCCATGGAGTGTGGAGGACTGGATGAAAGTCATATTGATTGATGAATCAGGAATCTGCTCGACGCTAGAACCTTTGGTGGACAGTCACAGTGCATGAATGCACACTGAACTTTTTATTTTTATTTTTTCATAGATAGAAAAGAGGTTTGGTGCTGACCAAGTCATTTTTCAGGATGATAACGCAGCTTTCTACATAGCAAAAAGAATGTCGAATCAGGAATGTCAAATCACTTCAATGACGAGACGACCAACAAACAGTCTTAATCTAAAGGTTTAATGTGGAAATAAAATGTACATAAAGATCGGTTAGAGCTGATCCAGTTTGAGAGAGAATCTTGTTTGTCGTTAGTGAAGCTCGGACCTCAAACACCTCAGGCTGAGGAGGAGCAACAAGATACAAACTTTTTCTCAAAAATAAGTGATATCATATTCGTTCCTCGACTTCTCTCACTCATCGTCTATACCACTTTATCCTGTATACAGGATCATGAGAGCTTGGAGCATATCCCAGGAGACTCAAGGCACGAGGCGGGGTACATCACATGCATGCTCACTCACACACTACAGGCAATTTGGGAACACCAATTAGTCTAATCTGCATATCTTCTTTGGACTGTGGGAGGAAACCCGAGTCCTCGGAGGAAAGCCACCAAGCACGGGGAGAACATGCAAACAGACCAGAGTCGGGAATCGAACCCATACCCTGGAGGTGCGAGGTGCTAACCACTACACAAATGGCATTAGTACATTAACTGAACGTCTTTCTTCATTTTGAGCCTAATATTTAACAAGATTTGTGTGTCGTATCTGTGATGTGTTTCTTTACTACAGAGTCAGATTACTGAGTCTCACCCTGTAAGTGTGTGTGGATTCCTTCATTTCTGCCAGGGGTTGTTGAACGTGTGTGTACAAGCTATCTGTGTAAGATGCGCGTGTGTGTGTGGGACGTGTGTAAAATATCACTGAGTAAGACGGAAGTGTGTGTAGAATGAGTGTATAAGATGGTAGTAAGGTGTGTGCGCGTGTGTGTGTGTGCGTGCGTGCGTTCTGGCCCCGCCCTCCATTAAGAGCTACGCTGAGCCTTTCCTCCCTCGCAGCGCGCTTTATTATTCCGCTCACACCGAACACATTTTCAGCCTCATTACTCCAAACCTCCGTCAATATATTTTAGGAAACCGAGTGTAACCTACCTCACCGCCCGTTCCTCACACACCGTAGACCGTTATGAGATGCACAGGACGCTGGGGGTTGGTGAAGTTGGTATCCAGCACTCGATGTCCCGGCCCCGGACTCCTCCTCACCCCGAGGACCGAGGTTGCGCTCTACACGGCCCGCTCGGAACCTGCCTCAAAATTACATGTCCAAATGAGTCCTAAACTGCCCTGTCTTTCGCCCTGCCTCCTCCTCTCTTCCACCGGGATCGGTTTCTGTGCTCTCCGCCACGCCGGGTGCCTGTATCCCGCGTTTTGCTCGCTGTATCCGGGCGCTGTCGTGCCGCCTCTCCTAGTCCGCCATGTTGCGCCTGGACGAGTGGAATGGGAAAGCAGCGGATTTTCCCAGTGGCAAACTCCGCCTCCTTCCCAGCACAAACCACGCCCACGGGCGCCCATTCTTTTTTTGGGGCTCGTCCCTGCGCTTACATTTAAACCACGCCTCCATATTGTTCACAGGTGTGTCGCGCCCTCTTGCGGCGGCAACGCGCCTTGCATTAATTAAGCCTCTACACTCATAGAGCATAAAGATTTCGACACGGACACTCACGCATCGTCGTCTATGCTGCTTGGGAGGAAACCAGAGTACCTAGAGGAGAGCCACAAAGCACAGGGGGGGGGGACATGCAAACTCCATCCACACAGACCCAAGGCGGGAATTGAACCCGGACTTTGGAGGTGCAAAGCAACGACGCGAACCACTGTGCCGCCTGTATATACCATGGACAGTTTTGTTAATTCAGCTGTCTACTACATACTGAAATTAAAAGAGAGGCATATGCACCCAAATGCGTACACCCCACTACTTTCAGCAAACATATTAGTATATCTTCTCAAAGGACAATACTATATAAATGAAACGCGTATAAATTTTAGAGTAGTCAATGTGCAGCTTGTATAACAGTATAGATTTACTGTCCTCTAACAATAACTCAACATACAGCCATTATTGTCAAAACAGTTGGCGACAAAAGTGAGTACACCTAAGTGATAACAGCTCTACATGCTTAACCATGCAGTCACATGTCCTAATCAGCATGTTCATTAAGGCGTTTTGCAGTGGCCAAGTATGTCTCCAGAACTGAACCCTATTGAGCGCCTGGAAGGTGGTGAATTTCCACGTGTCTAACATCCAGCAGCTCCGTGATATCATTATGGAGGAGTGGAAGAGGATCCCAGTAACAACATGTGCAGCTCTGGTGAATTCCACGCCCAGGAGGATTAAGGCCGTGCTAGATAACAATAGTGTTCCCACAAAATAGACACATTTGACACAGTTTTGACATGTTCACTTAGGGTGTACTTATTTTTGTTGCCAGTTATTTAGACAATAAAGTCTGCATGCTGAGTTATTGTTGGAGGACAGTAAATCTGTACTGCTGTACAAATTGACTCTAAATATACTCTAAAGTATATCCAGTAGTATTGTTCCTTGAGAACATATAATAAAGTGGCTGCTGAAATGTGAGGGTGTATTCACTTTTGTGAGATGCTCTATAAACACATGCACAACCCATCAAAAAGGTCTAATTCCATGTTCCCCTCATCTTTATTTCTTTCTATGGGAAACAATGCAGAGATATATGCAATAATGTCCTTTAAACAGGTAATATTGACATGTGTCCACTACTTATGCTCTGTAAAGCCTTCATAATGCCTCTAATCTGAGGTGCGGTTCATTCATTGATTTCTGAGGCTGGTAACTCTAAATGAACTTCTCCTCTGCAACATAGACTTGCTTTCTTGGGAAGGTCTTCATGAGAGCCAGTTTCATCATTGCAAATGCAGTTGACAATACTGTTCTTGCAAGAACTATTCCAGAAAGGCTGACCTCCATGTCTTAAAATAGTAACTGAATATGGTTTTTGTAACTTAATTATATAATACCATGTGTGCTATTTCATAGTTTTGAAATTGCCAGTATTGTTCTAGAATGTAGAAAATAAATCAAAACATGTGCCCAAACTTTTGACTGGTACTTGATATGATGTAATTCTGACACCTTATTTGGAAGAAAATAACCTCAAATTAAAAGCTGAAAAACTGCACTTGGGATTCACATTTATTATTCAAGTTTATGCGTGTTATAGAATATTATCATGTCCAGGCATGAATTCAAAATGCAGTGGTGACAGTAAATAAAAATGACAGCAATGCAATTCTTATTTGCAACATTTAATATTATGTTAATTGATCAATAAACAGCAGTGAACAAACAAATAAATATAATAAATAGCTCGATTTCAGGTTCAACCGATTTCCCGTCACATTTCAGCCTCTTGGGTAACAGTAAATAATGCAAGCCAGCAATTGACATGATTTAAACTACGTAAGCCTTGCTGCTTTTACAAGGACAGAGAAATGAAGATGAGTGTCAGTCCATTTCAAAGCCCCATCAGAACACCAGCAGAGTGATGAAAAGAGTGATGATCGGTTAATACAGATGTGGAGACATCAAGCTGGTACTCAATATACTGTACATTTTTCAACATACTTTAAAGCAATGGTTCTCAAACCCGGCCCTTATCCTGTTCATTGCTGTACATCTTAACCGAGAATCTGCAACAAAGCACTATTTTCCAATGTACTTTTAACTTAAACATTCTGTCATGTTATCTGATTTCCGTAGCCCATGATACCTTGTGGCTAATCATAACAGGCAACAAGTGTGTGATATTTGATAGGTAATATAGTTTATCACATGTGGTGTAAAGGTTAAACATTTTCTACCCCACCCTTCAGGATCACTTTTACTTAACATCCTTTATATGGATTTAATTATGATGTAATTGATGCTTTAATCCAGGATTATAAACCTGTCCAAAGCATGTTATTGGGAAACATGTAGCATGACCAGGATTTACACAACCACATCTGTATCGGCATTGAGACGCGTTCATGCAGAAAGATTGGAAATGACTGCTCGGGTGAACTCGTCGCTTGCAGCATAGCCTCCCAGATCAGCAGTGCGCACCTGTGCCAAAGAAATAGACCATTATTTTAGACACACACACACACAGGAGACTATCCAAATAATATTTAAGTTTTCCACATCCATCTTGTTCTGCAGTTGGCTTGGGTTTCCTACTAAAAACACAGCAGTAGACGGACTCCCTGTGCTAAATTACTCATAGTGTATCGAGGTGTGTATTTTTAAGGTACCCTGAGATGGACTGGTGCATTCTTGCCTTGTTCCCATTGCTCACCAGATAAACCAGCACAAAAGGCTATATGAATAAATGCCCAAACCACACCACAAGTGTACCATCTTCAGTAAGTGCTTTATCCCAGTCAGGGTCTAGTAACATGTAAAACTCCACACAGAGAGTAACATGAACTCCAGATCAATATTTTGGATGGCAGTTATGTCTAAGAAGAACATGGTTATGAATACAGAATGATGACCTTTACCTTAGAAAGGGAATTTGTGAATTTATGATGGGACAACTTCAAGTTCCTGGGTGTTTGAGTCAGTTTTAGTACCTAATGTCTTAATACTTGCAGTTTTTGTTCTAGCTCATGTGTTTCTCATTCCCATCTGCAGCAGACACGTGTATGCAAATCAGCACACACTTGTAAAAACCTGACGCGATGTATAGTCGG
Organism: Clarias magur; assembly: GCA_013621035.1. NCBI lineage: Eukaryota > Metazoa > Chordata > Actinopteri > Siluriformes > Clariidae > Clarias > Clarias magur. Next base: position 381,519 of record QNUK01000410.1, read on the forward strand.
TTAACGACTCCCATGCATTCAGGGTCTCTAGAAGAGAGCCAGTACATTACTAAACAAGTTCTTTTTTTGGTGGATATCCTGCAGTTGTACAGGAGCCAGACCACATTCACCCATCACCTTAAATATTTTGACATGAAAAACAACTGAATCATTTCGACCATTACAAAAATAAAGGTCATAAAATGCTTGATGAAAAGTGATTTTTTTTTTGTTTTAAATCACGGCTTTACTGCATAGTGCAATGGGAAGCCCATGACATGCTCTGTATGACTGTTTTCTCAGACCTGGTGCAAATGATGATGTGTTTAATACTCAGCAGTTCCATGGTAGAAAATGTTCGGGGTTGATGTGAAACACTATAGCCGTACCTTTTCAAATCTGTTTCTCTGATCAAGTGTTACACAAAGCTAGAGGAGGAATAGGAGGAGATTTTGATTTCCTATAAAACAGCTACATGACCATATAATATTATAGAATAGCCTTTATTTATTTTATATGAAAAAACAAGCAATCTGATCATAAATAGGGAATGTTTCATATTGTGGAAATATGAGACACTTCCTGGCTCACTTTCTTACAAAAAGTAATTAAAATGATGCAGTGTTGAGAATCGCTTCTTAATTCTTTCCAACACTGCTGAAAATCAGATAATTTTCATTTTCGTTGTGAGGTCTTATACACTGATCATGAGATCAATGGAGCGAAGTGATCAATTGTAAAACTCTGAATGAGCTCCACTGATCTGTTAAACTACTTAGCTGACCTACTATTATTTGTTCAGACATCCAGAAACAATGTCAAGATGTTTTAGGAAATGCTGGACACTAGCAGCCATTAATGAAGTGAACAGTATAAAGAATACACATATGACAGTATCTTATACAGTGCATCACTTAGGATAAAATGAGGAAAAAAAAATTGGATAATCAACCAATAATGGTTGCTATCAAACCAACATTCAGCAGTCAGGTTAAGACAATTTGTGTCAGAAAAAAAAGGATTTCTAGTGTGAACAAACAAGAACAGAGATTTATCCTCAGTGCTTTGGATGTGTTGGGGAATTCTGGGGGTTCATACTGTAGCTTAGGATATAAAAGAAAAGACTGAACCAAAAAAAACAAAAAAAAAATGGAAAGAGCAAAATTAAACATTATAGACAAAATAAGAAAAAGCTGGCAGTTACATGAGTAAAGTAAGTCAGCAGGACTGACAGCAACACAGTAAGGAATGGAAACTCTAAGGGCAGAAGGGGTGAAAAGCAGAGGGAAGTGGTCTATTGGGAACAGATAAGGTCCTTAAAACACAGGCCGGTGACGAAGGTTGGCCACGACGGCACGGATAAAATCACCCGTAGTGCTGTAACCGCCAAGATCTCGCGTCCGCACCTGAGACACATACACACAGACACACGCCAGTATGAGGAAGGAATTTGGATCTCTAATGCATTGAACTCATTAAAAACACGTGGAAAGGACTCCTTGTTTGTTTGTTTTTGATCGAGCTCATACGCAGATCTGATTCAGACCATCATTACAGAATTGTGAACATGCACGAAAATTTACAGTGACAGATTATATACGACATTGGATTAGTAGTTAGTAATACGGTAATATCCAGAGCCAGCTCATGCATTTCTCATTCCTATCTGCAGCAGACATGTGTAAATCAGCGCACACTTGTAAAAGTCTGATGCAATGTACTGTATAGTACGTAAACGACTCCATGCATTCCGGGTCAGGACACATTTCTGTTTTGAAACTGTGCGACTATTGGATTTTAGTACAGCATGACAGCAACTCGTCCTTCAGGTTTCTCTAAGGCCACATGATAATTAGTCTGCCATAAGGTATTTAGGACAGAACAGCTCCTTGAGACAAATGAAGAAATATTTGGAGCAATGAGATTTTCTCACTAATATGACACTCAGTACCACTTAAAAATAGGTTTCGGGAAAGAAGCTCTCGCTCTGCCCTTGATAGCAATGCCACATTTGTTTCAGTTTAGAGTTGCATAATTTTTTGGGAAAGATCTTGTATTGATAATGAAGGGTCGAAACTATTCCTCATGCTCCCAGAAACACTCTTTCACAGTTTGAGTCTTGAAATATGCCTGTGCCATCAGGGAAGAAAACCTCAGATGTGATAAAATGGTCATTCAATACATTCAGGTCGTCAGCTGACTTCATTTCATTGCTTCATAACATTCTTGAGTCTAGACCTGACCAACTGAAGCAACAACAGAGGCTTGTACAGTGGGCACTACACATGATGTTTGCAATAATTAATGTGCTTACTTCACTAATTCATGGTTCTTACCCATCACTCTGGTATAGGGTCAATGCTCCAAAGTCCAATCTTTATGCTCTCTCGATAGTTGAAGCCTTTTTATCTGTATAGTCTTACCAACAAATGGTGCTTATGACTCACTTTCACTATTTATATATATATATATTTTTTTTACTATCCATTTTTCACGAAGCACCTTCACCACATGTTTGTGTGATCAAGTTCTTCTTCTAAATGTTTGTGTGCGTCATAAGTGATCAAGAAACGTGCCACATCATTTATTGCTTCAAAAATCTCTCTCTCGTCCTTCCTCTACTTATCTGCATGCTAGGCTATCACAGGAACATTTTGGATATGATGTTGTGATTCATCCTGTTTATACTTATGTACAAGTAGCCAATCAGCAGAGTACAATTAATGGCTTGTCGCCATCCTAAAACACTAGGAACAAGGGTGGAATTACAACTACAACTGACTGCCAGTCTATTGTGCACACAAGTGTGTCCACCTACTACTATGTTTTTGAAGAGTCAGAGGAAACCACGGAACCCAGAAGAAACCCACTATGAAACTCATTCAGGTTGTCTTATGCACAAAATAATGCATTTAAAATAAAAATTAAATTTGCACAAAAAAAAAAAGAGAAAAAAAAGGAGACATCATTACGAGCAGCGTACGTATGACTGATATGAGAGTAAACAATCAAGTTTTCTTGATTTATAAAAGGAAAGGAAAGCCCATGTGTTAGTAACAAGCTGAAACAGGGTTCAGGATTTATCAGTTACTGCAGTTAGAGGTGTAATCACATGCACACACAGTAAAATGTGCACACTACCACAACTCACATTCACACACATTATATGAGGGGTGTTCAAGTCAAACGGAGACTTTTGATTGTGCAGAATAACAGTTTCTACTCTCATAATTATCTTTATTTCTCTATATAATCTCACACTACACTAATGCACATATCCCAGTGTTTCACTACAGCTTGGATGCCATCAAGGTCGGAGCTGGAGCCATGATCAGATTGCCTGCTTCAGGTCTGAAACGTTGGCCTTCCAGAACCTACTTTAATGGCACCAGCATGTGGAAATAGCTTGAAGTGAGGTCAGGACTGTAAAGGAGATGTGGCAATAATCATAGCCAAGCTTCTGTAATGTGCAAATAGTGTTTGTGAATGATTGTGAGTACATTTCAGACAGACAGATGTGTCTCATCAACAAGTTGGGGACATCACACCGTTGAGGTTGATTTTCAAGGATCAGACGTTCCACTCCCTCAATGTTCAAAGTAACGACTGCAGTCCGAGCCACCTCAGCCAGGATAGTCGTTCACGGATGTACACCCTTCTTTAAAACATTTGCACTATTCAAATGTTTTACTGTGGCTAATTCTCGTAACACTGTACAGTGCTTTAAGTCTTCTGTAAATGTGAATCAGTTTCATTCATGAGAAAGTTTAATCACAAGTCCCAGTTTGACCCCTCGTACCATCACATAAATTTACTTGTCTCATGTTCGTTAGTTCTTTCCCAGGCAAAGCAGTCCGAGTCCACTCCCAAGAACTGGTTTGTTGAAATCAGTTTTTAATATCGATTTTATATTTCCCAAAGCAAAATGTAAATATTTAAAAAGGACTGATGGAACTGCACCAGACCAAGCGACAGTGTGTAAGGACAATATGCAAATCCTTTTTGAGGATGCTTTTAATCCCATTCTAACCCAATGCCATGAAGGTTTCTTGGGATTCCAGTCCTGAAACCACACCTGTCTGTTATTAAACAGTCTTGTATAATAAGTACCAAACATGTAATTGATTTATTCAGTTAAATAGAAACAGATCTTAGACTTTTAGACCATATTATACATATATTTACACCCAGACACACTCAACAAACACACAAAACACCAATTAATTCTTACCTTTCCCTGTTTTATAACCTTTTTAACGGCTTCAGACACCATGTTGGAGTGATACTCCAGGCTGAAACAGAATTCATGAACAAAACATGCATTTAAAAGCCACAACGATACAAGCACAAGAGGTCAATGAAGGGACGCATTCAAATAAAGCAAGCCGAACCTATTTATTCATTTGCATAGAGTGCGCTAAAAGCACTTCAGCCCGGTTTGTCTATTTCAACATTATCTTTTTGTCCTTCTGCATATTTTTAATTTCCTCTCCATTTAATTTTTTGCAACTGTAAGTGATCACTGAATGATCAGAAAGTCCTATTGCTTCTAGCAAAGGTTGTTTCACAACTACAGATCAATGCATTAGTGTATAATATTTATTCTATATTATAATATAGAAAAGACACAAAACATACAAGTCATGAGCTCTTACAGAGCTAACTTCTTCATATTTTGCTTCTAAAGAGCCAGACTTTCATGTACATTTTGGTCTTCTTGTGCATTTTCAGAGAAATATTTTTTGTTTGTTAAGCCACACAGTGACATGAATGATTCAAGCATGAAAATATCTAACTTATGACATGAACCACTGGGAAACTGTGGTGATGGCAGATGATCAGGCCAGTGATTATTATACTGGTGATGCTGAAGGCAAAATAAGGTTGCTGCTGCTGTTACATAAACAGTTAATCCATATTACTTAATAGGAAGAAATAAGGGCTGTCTTTTTTCAAAGTACTGTAATTAATAATGTGAATATTATCCATAGTTTATATTAAAACATGTGCTTATGGAGGTCCTTAAAACCAATTTATTGATCAAATATTACATAAACGTATTAAAGCCACTGAGAAGAAGAAAAATTTGTTGATTTAAAATGTACTGTTGTATTCCATGAACACTTGGGTTTTATGTTTCCGTACACAATTGCAGAACATTTAGCATGCATCATATTTATAGTTGACAATCTGAAAGAATTTATTATTATTATTAGGGCTCGAATGATTTTCATAGGGCTATCAAAAATGAAGATATGTTTGGTTCATATAAACTGTGTGGAGTGCTTCTATCCATGTAACATACAGTAATTAAGATGTGCTTCTTCTGAGACACTTCAAGTCCTATAATCTTTCCAAACTGCTGCTTGAAGGATGTGGGGTTGTATGTCCTGCATTTGCTAAATTGCTGGTATAATATCATTAAACTAATGAGGCTGCTTTACGTAATCAGCTCTGTTTGAGAAGGAAGAAGGAAAAGAAAAAAGAAAAATCACCAAGCTCTACTGGGTTTGAACAGCCCTGGTATAGACCATAAGGAGAAACACGCCACATGAGTGTGTCTATGGTGTGAACTATGATGCAGTGTGGACATGAACTTACTTGAGATGCCTCAACATGTTAGCAGCACTGAGAAGCATAGCAGTAGGATTAGCAATGTTCCTCCCAACAGCCTGAGCAAAAGGGTGCCTCGCCCCCTGATCGAGAGAATGAAAAGGAAATCTGAGAGTGTTCGAGAAGAACACTTATTACAAAAAGTTTCTTTTAATAAATTCTAAAAGCCTCTAAAAAAATTAATAAATAATAATACCGGATTTATTTGGTTTCTCTGTACATGATCTAAAACACTGACCGTCTCAAAGACAGCATACTCAGCACTGTAGCTCTCTCCTGGCACCACACCGGCTCCGCCCACCAAACCTGCTGCCAGGTTATCAATGATGTTGCCGTAGAGATTGGGCATCACCAAGACATCGAACTGGTATGGGTTCTGGACCAGCTAAACCGCAAACAGAAGAGCACAGATCGTTAATTAAATCCTTTAAAAATGGTCTTAGATTTGAAAGTACAGTTAGAGGTCTTAGAAATAATGGTGTAACAGAGTGAGTCTGATTAGTTCCAGTACCTGCATGCAGCAGTTGTCAATGATAATGTTCTCGTATTTGATCTTGGGATAAAGTTCAGCCACCTCAGCACAGCTCTGCAGGAAGAGCCCATCACCCAGCTTCCTGTTCGGACCAGGAGAGAAAAGTTCTTATACTCTCATATGGAGGGACACCTGCACATATTTGGGTAACTATTCTTGTAAGGACTTTCCACTGACATAACCATTACAGCAGCTGCTTAATACCATGTTTATACCTTAATCTGACTCAAACCTCAACAACCAAAAGGAAACATGTGAACTTGTATAAATGGCAATTACTGTAAAAAAAAAAAAGAAAAAGAAAAAAAAAAGATGATGATTTCATTTGCCTGGTCCTCACAAGTTAAAACTGTCACATATTCATATCCCTGTGGACATTTGGTTTCCACAGCATATAAATATTTGCACCCTCACGGACACGAACATACAAATAGACGGATTTTAATCTAAAACAACAAAAAGGACAAACTGTAGGTCTCAGAAACATGGAAGCCAATATCTCACATGTATGTCAAAGTAATATTTTTGTGGCACATATTTTTACACACTTTTGCAAAAAGTGGTCAAAGTCGAAAGCTTTTTCTTGAACCAGAAATGGACTGTATGCCAAATAAATCATTTTTCATTATGAAAAGCATAGTTTTCATGATCACATGATGTATAAGTGGCATGTTTAAGATGACCTTAGGACTGAAACTACTAAGGGTGTTCAAGTTAAACTGGGAATTCAAGCACTAGGCTGCAGTAAAACATTTGAATGGTGCAAACTGTTTAAAAAAAAATGTGAATGATGATCCTGGCCGAGATGCCATGAACCTTCATCGAGTGGAACGCCACTTGCCATTTCCACATGACATGAACTTGTCGTACTGAGAAAACTTTCGATGGTATCCAAGCACTAGTGAAACGCTAGGACAAGTGCATTAGTGTATCAGGGGATTATATAGAGAAATAAAGGGATTTTTTACACTCATAACTGATATTCTGAAAATGTTTGACTTGAATGCCCCTCATAAACCATCTGACAGTTCTCTTCCAAAAATATTAATTAGTTTAAAACTATAATTCTTCAAACTGTCAATTTTTGTTAAGAACAACAACTTCCATGCTGAATTAATTCCACTGTGTTCCACTTCTAGAGGAGAATTACCCAGTGTTATTATGTAAGGGGACTCTCCTTCCAAACACTAATCTCTTCCCCACCCATCCTTGTCTTCTCCAATCCTTCACATCAGTGAGAAAGGTGTGTTAAAAGTACATGTAAAAAGTAAGTGTTCACTCTCTTCTGTACAGTATTTATTGCTGTATTATTTTTGTATAATTAAAAAGGCTTTTTTCCCATACTTTGTTGTATATTGTGTGATATAAATAAAATGCATCAAAAGTTAAATACAGTATAGTTCATACTGAAGGAAAACTATTAATATTAATTCTATTTGCATTTATTCTTATGGAAAAAAATTAATTGTGTACGACCAAAATGGGTTACAACCGTTTGTGAACTGAGGATCCACTGTGTGTATATATAAAAAAATACAACATGTCATTAAAAAACTGGCACTAGATTTAGAACCAGGTGCTACTATATATATCCGGGCTCACATGATGTTGGCCTTGTGCACAGCTGTAACTTTGCTCCGGCCCTTTTTGGTGGCGTAGTCGAAGGCAAACTTGGCGATGCGGCGGGACTTCTCTCTTGTGATGATCTTCAGACACTCCACCACTCCGGTCACACTCTGTGGCACATAAAACACTACATCATTACAATGTTTCCTTTATATTTGTCGGAGCAGAATATAGGACGAAAATAAGAGAGCAGCCAGATTTACCACTCAAACGCTCTTCAAGCTAGTGATAAACAGACCCAGTTTTTCCTGATCTGACGCCACTCTTTACTCCAGTCAAATTACACACTCTTCTATTCTCATAAAGGTTTACGAGGAAAAAAAAACAAAAAACCTTCTAAATATTTAAGCTATGACTATACAGTACATACTGTATACAACATACAATTCTCTTTATTTTGGCCACTACAGCTTAAACAAGCAGATGTTGGCACTGCAATATCCACCATACAATTACAGGTTTAGTTTCATTCAGCAATCAGCATTGTGGAGTATTAAAAACAAACTGAAAAACTTTAGGAGTGGATATATGCTTTCCTAATGTGACATTAATACTTTGCATAAAGTAAAGGGGCTGAAATGAAAACTAACATGCTTTAAACATCTCATCTCAGCATCTAAAAACACATACAAGTGTCTAATATATAGACAAAAGAATATTTGTGTTAAAGAGATAGACTTAAAAAAAATAATAAAAATAAAAAACTCTCTCAAACCATAATTGAGTACAATACCATAGGTCTTGTCATGAAAAAAATTATGTCTCCACCAACCATGACGTTTTATCACCTAGAACGCGAGTACAATGTACTGTAAAAAGTAACTGTGGCCAAATTACACAACAATCATTCTGTGAAAAAAAAAAAAAGTTCCAAAATTGAGCTGAGACACAAATAAGGCTCCTGGAGTGCCACTGAGCAAGTTGGTACTAGTTCTGGGAAAGCAAAGAATTCAATTTGTACTAAACATACTTTAACTTTGAAAGATGCAAACTCATTTTAGCTCTGCAAAAACTTCATATGTATCTCACCTGAACATCATGAGAGTATGGTATATGGCCTCAGTTACTTACATTGTACTCTCGTTCAACCAGAGAAACCAGCTGCACACGGAAAACTTAAAATGACAAAGACCTACAGTGATGTACAGTCGTGGCCAAATGTTTTGAGAATGACACAAATATTCGTTTTGACAAAGTTTGCTGCTAAACTGCTTTTAGATCTTTGTTTCAGTTGTTTCTGTGATGTACCGAAATATAATAATACAAGCACTTCAAACGTTTCAAAGGCTTTGAAACAATTGTCAATTACATGACATTCATGCAAAGAGTCAGTATTTGCAGTGTTGGCCCTTCTTTTTCAGGACCTCTGCAATTCGACTGGGCTGCTCTCAATCAACTTCTGGGCCAAATCCTGACTGATAGCAACCCATTCTTTCATAATCACTTCTTGGAGATTGTCAGAATTTGTGGGTTTTTGTTTGTCCACCTGCCTCTTGAGGATTGACCACAAGTTCTCAATGGGATTAAGATCTGGGGAGTTTCCAGGCCATGGACCCAAAATTCCAAAGTTTTGGTCCCCGAGCCACTTAGTTATCACTTTTGCCTCCATCGTGCTGGAAAATGCCTTTTTCTTCACCAAACTGTTGTTGGATTGTTGGAAGAAGTTGCTGTTGGAGGGTGTTTTGGTACCCTTTTTTATTTATGGCTGTGTTTTTGGGCAAAATTGTGAGTGAGCCCACTCCCTTGGATGAGAAGCAACCCCACACATGAATGGTCTCAGGATGCTTTACTGTTGGCATGACACAGGACTGATGGTAGCGCTCACCTTTTCTTCTCCGGACAAGCCTTTTTCCAGATCGGAAATCGGAAAGAGGCTTCATCCGAGAATGTGACTTTGCCCCAGTCCTCAGCAGTCCATTCGCCATACTTTTTGCAGAAGATCAATCTGTCCCTGATGTTTGTTTTTTTTGGAGAGAAGTGGCTTCTTTGCTGCCCTTCTTGACACCAGGCCATCTTCCAAAAGTCTTCGCCTCACTGTGCGTGCAGATGCGCTCACACCTGCCTGCTGCCATTCCTGAGCAAGCTCTGCACTGGTGGCACTCCGATCCCGCAGCTGAATCCTCTTTAGGAGACGATCCTGGCGCTTGCTGCACTTTCTTGGACACCCTGAAGCCTTCTTAACAAGAATTGAACCTCTTTCTTTGAAGTTCTTGACGATCCTATAAATTGTTGATTTAGGTGCAATCTTAGTAGCCACAATATCTTTGCCTGTGAAGCCCTTTTTATGCAACACAATGATGGCTGCACGCGTTTCTTTGCACGTCACCATGGTTAACAATGAAAGAACAATGATTTCAAGCATCACCCTCCTTTTAACATGTCAAGTCTGTCATTCTAACCCAATCAGCCTGACATAATGATCTCCAGCCTTGTGCTCGTCAACATTCTCACCTGACTTAACAAGACGATTACTGAAATGATCTCAGCAGGTCCTTTAATGACAGCAATGAAATGCAGTGGAAAGTTTTTTTCGGGATTAAGTTAATTTTCATGGCAAAGAAGGACTATGCAATTCATCTGATCACTCTTCATAACATTCTGGAGTATATGCAAATTGCTATTATAAAAACTTAAGCAGCAACTTTTCCAAATTCCAATATTTATGTAATTCTCAAAACTTTTGGCCACGACTGTACTTGTAAGCGCTTCAATTTTTTTAATTAATCCAAACTATTCCTTTAAGTAAGAGAGAGTGAGACCTCATGCTCCAACGAGCTGTATTCGCCCTCAGTCTGCTCACGGATGATAACCAGGTCCAGATTGTTGTGGCGTGTGCTGTAACCTGGGAGACTGTTCACGTGAACCACGTTAGCGAACAGGTCCAGCTTCCTCCTGTCATTACAAATGCAAGCACAAATACAAAGCATTAAAATCAACACAATGCAATCAGACATTTTTAAATTTCTCTTACATAAATAAACTTCTTCCAAAAGTTGCAGCTAAAACAAGTTTAAGTAGTTGGTATTGATCAGCACATGATAGCACATAATCCGTTTCTTATTAAAAAGCTAAAACTGGAAAGTGTTAGATAGAACACTTTTTAGTATTAGCTTTTTACTGAGATATAATATTTAAATATACTCTACTGAAGGGAGAGAGGCTGATTCAGGGCATCATTCTATTGGAAAACTCAAGCTGAAATGAGAGTATTCATTAAAATATTACGTCTAAGATGGGGAAGGAGGCGGGGCTTCTAAGAGTTAAAAGCATCTGTCAGTCATTTTTTATTCCTCACACTATGGATGTCTGATTTTAAACTGCAAGACAACTACTGAAAATGCATGAAAGTTTAAGTTCTGCAGAATTACCCATTTTTAGTTTATAATTTAAATAAATAAATAAATATAATTAACCAATTTTTTATTATAACCTTAAAATGAGTTATAACGCAAACTTTCATGCATTTTCAGTTTCTATAAAAATAGACAATCGAACATCCTGTCATTTAAACGTCTAAACTAGTATTTCAATGATTTTACAATGTATGTTGTAAATAAAGCAGAACCTTAATCTCATCTCATAGGAAGCCAGCTCTCCTTTATACTCCATCGGTGTGTGAATCTTCCCTATGATTAAAAAAAAAAAAAGAAAAGCACAATTTTTTCATCCCTTGTGTCATTGATTAAACATAACATGTGCAAATATAAGAATATTCTTCTTGTAAAAAGAAATATAGCATAGAATATTGGGATTTTGGAAAATATACCTACGAGGTATATTTTAGTGCAGTTTACATGTACAGTGCATCTCAGAAAACTAAACATAAGGGAAATGTTTTGTGAAATTTAATTTAAAAAGTAAAAATCATATATACTAAATGTATTACATGTCAAGGGAAATAGATCAAACCTTTTCTTGTTTTAATTTCAAAGATTACAGCTTACTGCTAACGAAGGGAAAAAAAAACGCCAGAATATAAAAATAATTAAATTTAAATTATGACTCAATACTTGTTCAGAACTCCTTAGGCACAAATTACTGAATCAGTGTAGCATGGCATAGAAGAGCTCAGCGTGTAGCACTGCTGAGGCGTTATTGAAGACCAAGTTGCTTTAATAGCAGCCTTCAGCTCGTCTGTATTGTTCAATTGAGTTTTTCTCATGTTCCTCTTGACAACACCCAATAGAATCTCTGTGGGCTTCAGGACAGACAAGGAATATGGCCATTCTACCACAGTAATATCATGGTCTGCCAACAGCCAATCCTTTCAGAGATGACCGTCAGTGGCTTACCCTCCTTGTGGAGTGCATCGATGATGACACGTGGAAAAAAAAAATAAAAATGCGCGGTACTAAACCAGGCCGAAAGATACACAGTATTTATAGTGTATGAATAGTAATTTACTCAAATGCAAAATGAAATCTTCTTGTACTCGATTTTTGATTTTCATTAACTGCAAGCCAAATCAAGAAAACAAACAAAACAAAAGTGCGAAATAGCTGACTTTGCGTGTAGGGAACCGAGTAAATACAAGCAGAGGTGGAAAGAGTAATAAACTTTTGCATTCAAGAACAAGTACGGTCATTTCAGTGAAATTCTATTTCACCATTATAAAAATATACTCAAGTAAAAGTAAATACAGCCGAGGGAAAAAATAGCTCAGAGCCAAGAATAACATTCAGCACAAAACCTTTATCGGCCTCTTTCAGCATCACAAAATAATACAAAACATAAAGTAAAAGAAATGAAAAGGGTAAGAGAATAGAGCGTTTCGGGGGTGAGCAGCACACCGGAGCTCCTACTCCGTTCTCTCCTTCTCACGCACACACTGGGGGAGGGACGGCAACTCTTAAAAGGGCAATGCATACATAATGTGGTATATAAGGAGTTTGTTTCATTTTTCATTTTTATTAATTTATTTTTTACTCAGTAGCGATTATGATTTCAAATGTAGCGAGGTACAATACTTCAAACAAAATATTCAAGCAAAAGTAAAATTACAGATTTTAAAAACTTTTCCACAATATTCTAATTTCTATATATTTTTTATTAAACAAGAAGTGATAAAGATGAAGTTTGGCTTCATCTTTAAAAAATTTAAGTACTTCTCTAAACACACCTGCCAATTAGAAAAACTGCCATATATGGCTGTTCCATTTGCGTGCCATAACATTAGTGTTACCTTTGATAGCCACTTTGTTGTTTTTCATGGAGGAGAGCAACTGGTCCAGCTTCTCTTCACTTGCCATGTTCTGCACCTCACTCAGGTGGAATTCCTCAAACTCCACAGGTACATCAGCAGCCTGCAGGGGAGAGGGATGGAAACTGCGATTTAACATTTCTACAGTATAGGGTATCATGATTTAAGTCTCTAGTAACAGTTGAGGATATTAAAGTGAACCAAAATGGACAATTACAGATGTTACATAGAGAACAGGCCAGAAGATATTATCAGAGTATTCAAAGAGCACATTATTTTCAGCCTTCAGCAGTCGGATTTTTGTAGAATACATTTCCCTACCTTTTCAAAATCTTCAGATGTCTCACAAAGAAAATACACCATCATGCAAAAATGCTTTATTACCTTGAACACTTCTTTGACAGCCATCATGAGTTCAGGTCCGACTCCATCTCCCGGCACCATTGTGACCTTGAAGGTGCTGTCGGCCCGGGCTGGGGGAGTCTCCGAAGCATTCTGGTTGGTTGAGAGGCTCAGTGAGCGCACACACACTGGCTTTATGGCTGCACCACTTAGGCCCTGTGCATGGGTCAAACAGGAAACAATCAGCAGAGTTCAAATGGTCACCTAACCACCTCGGCAGTTAAAATTCTTCGGTAACGTATGTGGGCCTGGTCTTAGTTGTAAAAAAATTTTTTTTTTTTAATCTATAAAAATTTGTTGGTGAACTGTTTAATGCAAAGTCTAAATGTCTATCACTATTGTTACACACCGTTTTATGATTGATAGGTAGCTTGTATGTTACATGATTCATTATAATTAACCATTATGAACCATTTCAGGTATCATGCATAATTATATAATCTATAATTAATTATTTAAACTACAGTATACCAGACACTTCAGCACTGGCCAAATTCTGAATAGCTTGACTGCTCCAAGAACATGCGTCCTACTTATGGCTTCTAAATATTACTTTATATAACTTATTTAAGCACAATATAACATTCAATAATTCCTCTACAACCTCATACACACTTTCACGTAGGCACACGAAACTCGGTATACATTTAGAGCTCATTGAGCCAAACCACTTTTGCACTGCATGTCCTGGGCTCAACTCAACAGGAGGATTGTTTGAAAAAACACACCTGATGGATTTTGATATACTCCTCCTAAGGAAATTATACAATCACTACCAAACCGGGCCAAACAGATCTAAAGACATTGAGGATGCAAAACTGCAGAGAGATTTTTGATATCTCAAACGGGTCAGCCGTGATAATGTCTTAAACGTATGCCGAAAAATTATTAATAACTTTCTGTGTGGTATTATATTGAGTGACATTATATTCAGTGACACCTTCAGTGACATCACGTTCAGTGACATCACATTCAGGAACATCATAATGTGAGGCTTATTTTCCAGCATCTGCGGCCTATTGTACACACATACACATCACAATTGTTAACACACACTAAAACACATCACTAATGTTGATACACACAGACTCACACCAAACACACAAACAAGCACATTTACTCCTCACACACAGACTGACACATCCACACGTCACACTAACGCGCTCACACACATGAATGCACACAAACATCACACGCATGCACACATACATACACCCATATTACAAATGTTTACAGCTCAAACCAGTCAATTTTCATTTCCTACACACCATACTGTTTGAACTTGTGCACATGACTCAGGCAATCAGCCTCTTTCACATAACAACTATACCAGGGACAAGATCACCTTTTTTACATAAATTATAGGGATGGGAATTAGGCTTACCTAATACTATATTGTCATGCTATGAAAAGGTGAGTAGCTTCTCTTGGTTGAGTTTAGGCAGGGGGGCGGGGTGATCCTTTTCCAAACCAGTAGTTCTGTTTTTTAGTTTTAGTTATCTTCTTCTTCTTCTGACATTTTGGTGTTATATGATTCACTTGTTAAAAGTTTCACTGAACAAATACAACTGAATAAAACAAACAGTGTTTGTCTTCATTTCAGGCTACAAAGCAGAAAAATGTGGTTATTTAAAAGGGGAGAATTTTTTTCTGTACCTGCTCCAACTGTCAGTCTTATCATCTACTTCATCTTACTGGTCAGGTGAGAATAAAGCAAGAGACGCCTTTATCACGTCACTACATCAGCTAATAAAGACTTTAATCCACAGCCAAGGAGACGATATTTGCAATAAACACATTGCTATACATCTTTCATTAACCTGTGTATAACCTAGCCCAAAAGCTAGGCTTACCAAATAGCGGTACTTTTATCTAGCACCACGCTGTCTACTGAAAACGTATAACTATTAACCAAAATACTGCACTGAACTCTTCGGGACATCCGTTACACAATTACTTAAGTCCATTTTCTTAATTTAACCGTCGGTTATGTATTTAATATGACACTAAAGGTCTGGTCACTCACCTTGGTCAATGATACAAGTCTTCCCCTCAAGGCGGCGGCCATCATGGAGTAAAAGCGGTGGGATTCCGTGCGGCAATCATGCAGAAAAATTTTGTTCGCCTACCCGTTTTTTGAGAACAGCCACGCCCACAAACAGACGCATCGACCAATGCGACCACAAAGGAGTGACGTTTGCGTCAATTACATTGAACGGGGAACGGCGGTCCTCTTCTTCCTCGGTCGCTCAAATAAAGGCACGTACGTATCTCTGCCGCCACCTTATGGAATTAAGAGCTCATTACACTGTAGATGGGCTTAGTAGTTAGCACTGTCGCCCCCCGCCCCCCCCACTCACATAAGAAGTATGGTGTTTATGGGATTTGGCAGACACCCCTATCCAGTGGGACTTATTTTGATATTCTATAGTTTTGAAAAAAAAAAATAATAATAATCCAGTATCCAGGTTAATAAATCACAAAACAACAAACACTGAATTAGAAGGCGTGTCCAAACTTTTGACGGGTAGTGTACATTGAAACTTGAATGATAATTTCCAAGCAAAATTATTACTTTCTGCTTGTTGACATTTGATAAGCAAATTATTGGACCAGTCAAATACAGTATCTTCATTGCAATGTTTTGACTTCTGACCATGTGAAAATTTGCCTGTGCATGCCACCTTTGCTGAACTCTATAGAATATCTTAATATCTTATCACTGCATCTCATTCTTTGAAAGTAGCTCTATTGGTTTGTTACCATAAATGTTCCTTCATGCATTGATCACAGCAGTATAGTACTATAATGAACATGTACTCCTTTTGATGTACTGTAGGTCCATTCTCTCAAGCTGCTCCAACAAGGAACAAGCCCTGCAGAGTCGTTCCTAAGCTTTAAAAAAAAATAGCACAATAGCATTTTCAGATTATTACTTTCAGCCTCCTCTGTCATATCGGCTGGCAAAACCTCTGGCTTTTTCCCCCACTGTAGTGAATCTCCTTGAAGGCATTGTCCATGTTACTGCACTGTTTGATAATATAAGAATTCCCCACATATACTAATGTATCCTCGATCAGAATCTGTGCACTTGATTAAATTTGTATATTTTAGAGATTCTGTTACAGCAAAAAGCAAAGCATTATCCAAAATCACACACACACAATTACAGCATTGTTCTGCATAAGAAAAGTGCAGAAAACCTACTATGCTGGCATATAAAGTCAATACTCTTGAGTCGCACTACTCTTGCATCATTTTATATCTTTAATTAAGAAAAAATAAAGCAACATAATTACTTTTTCTTTTTTTAAATAATCACTGCGTACTGTAAATGTGATCCAGATTTATAAATAATTCATGTACCAGCACTGGAATTAACTGTGTGATTCCGTTTAATAAAGAAAAGCAGTGAATAAGTTTTTTTAAACAATCTATACAAATGTCATTGCTCTTCATTAATTTTATGGAGAAAAAAAAACATTGCAAAAAAGTTAAACAATTATTGCTTTTGTTCTTATGGTTGCTTTATCTCTCTGGTGAAAACAACCAGCAAGGCATAGCTATTTAAAAATGAAAGACTGATTGCAATGCATTCCATTTCATACACATTATTAGATGAAAATCAAAGCCCTGGACCAAAAACTGACTGTTCACTTGCTGCCTGATATACAGTATACCCCAAACCATGACACGTGATAGGAAATAAGCAATGTTATTCACTTCACCTGTCCGTGGTTTTAATGTTATGGCTGATTGTTGTATAATTCCCAGTTTTTCAGCACCACAAGTCCACATCTGAGTCACATGGAGAAGTGCAGAAAGTGAAATGAAACTCTATGTCCATGCCATGTAGTGGCACTTCCATAAAGAAACTACTGAGGGAAATTTTTTTTATCTATGGTCTCTGTTTATATTTTTTCATGGCATTTGAGCTCACCACAAAATAATAACCGATAAGCAATGTATTTCTAGATTCAACTTTGAAACTTTAAAACACAAATTGTATTATGAAATATTAGGAATAATTTTCCTTTCTCGCAACTGACCCCCCCCCTTAGTGAAAACTCTACATTTCTAAATTGCATTTTCGAGAAAATAAAAACAAATTTTTTCACACATAATTTCATAGACAGAAAACAGTTAACAGAAATTTTTTTTTTAAAGAGCAATATGATCAAAGTTCTTATCCAATGGGATGCTAGAAATCATCAGTACGTACAGTATTTAGAATCACTTTTAAATAGTAACATTTCTATGAGGGACATTAAAGTCAGACTGGGACTTATGATTAAATTTCTCATGAATGGAGGCATAAATCCAACTGACATTTGCAGAAGACTTGGGGTGATATGACTTTTAGGCACAGTAAAAAAAGATTTATGGTGCAAAGGTTTTAAAGAAGGGTGTTGAAAGGCATTATATAGAGAAATAAAAGCAAATTTCACTGTAAAAACTGTGTTCTGTTATTCTGCACAATCAAAAATCTCAGTTTGACTTGAACGTCCCTCACAGACGTTCCATAATAAAAACAGAATAAAAACATGATAACTATACTGAATCATAGGTAACATTTACAAAATTTACACACTTGATTAATTTACATTTAAATTAACTGATATGCAGTTATGAGAATGTTTAGCACAGTAATCAAAGTACCAATATTAACATTAGTAAACTGGCATCTGGCACACCTTCATGTCATAACAGCATGGCTTCTATGGAACATCATTGGACAACTAAACAAAGAAACAAAAACAATGCACTAAATGAGCAATTACTATATACATACAGGTTTGTATCAAACATATTGTTTAAAACATCTCCTATGGGTAAACATGAGTTAGTAATGTAACATAAGTACATTGAGTAATAGGCACCACATGATGTCCGTACAAACTGATGAAACTGATGAAAAAATACTCACAGTCTCAAAGTCATTGACATAAGTATATTTCTGTTCTCTGTAATAGTGTCTTTTTTGCATGCAAGTCAGAGAAATCCAGTCACACACCACATTCACCTGGGAAAGCACAAAGGTCAGACTTCCAAGATCAATTTTAGAACTGTATTGGGCTGCTACAATGGTTTAAGACAACAAGTACATACAGAATATAAAATAGAATATAAAGAATTTGCTTAGATTCTTATTCACTCTTCTTTCAAAACCAAAAGGCAAAGTGTAATTCTAAAGGAGCTGGAGGGATGCTGTATAAGAACAGCTACAGCATGGACACCCCCGAAGCTGGGATTTATGGAAGAAAAATGGTGATCCATGTAAAATATATAGTAAAACAATCCAAAATATGCACTAATCTCATTTGAACAGGTTATATTGAGATGTATCTGCTACTTATGCTCTGTAAAGCCTTCATAATGGCTCTAATCTGAGGTGCTGTATTTTATTTTTTTTTTGCAGATTTTTAATGCTGGTACATCTAAATGAACATCTCGTCTGCAGCAGAGGTAGGTTTTGGTCTTGCTTTCCTGGGAAGGTCTTCATGAGAGCCAGCTTCATCATTGTGCTTGATGGGTTTTGCAAATTCACTTGACAATACTGTTTTTGCATGGACTATTCCCGATCTGCTGACCTTCATGTCTTAAAATAACAACTGACGATTTTTGTTGTTACTTGATTAACTAATATAATGTGCTATTTTATAGTTATCCAGTATTGTTCTAGTATACAAAAAATAAATCCAAACTTTGACTGGTACTGTACTTTGACTGAAATCTCTGCAATGTAGAAACAAGAGAATATGTCAATTTGTTATACAGTATGTTCACTCAACTTTCACCTCAATTCAAAAACTGAAACATAAGAGATGAAGCCCGGAAATGTGGACCAATCAGAGTTGTTGTGGTCTGTCTTTCCGCAACATGTAGTCATATTTCTGCAGAGGTGCATGGCAGGCTGTGCTGTAAGGTACCTGTCTACGCAGAACCTATGCTAGTTATACGGTGTATACTTCATGCAGAACCATAAATCAAGGTTAATTCAGACTTTAGAGACTCTGCAAATATGGAACATGGTTTTGTAGTTTGATATTTTGTCCGTGCTACAGAACTCTGTGTTTGATAAAAGGCTCAGTTCTTCCTGATAACATCTATACAGTGAAGCACGATGGTACATAGTAGCATCAGAGAATTAGCTTTTGTCCCTTGGTTGCTTCCGTGCTTCATGCTCTCCATACTTTATCACAACTGGTTTGTGGAATTGCAAAGTAAGATTTTTTTCAGATTCAAGCTTCTTACTCTTCTAGATTTTTAAAAACTATTACAAAACAAGCTAGACTGGGCCAAAAATTGTCACTCCTCACATTTCCGCTTCCTTTTATGAGATTGCTTAAAACCTCAGCACTTACCAGGCCAAGGAGTGCCAAGCCAGCCCCGATATTAAGCAGTGTTGGAATAATGTTGAATTTCCCTGCCTGCACAGGTAAAAAAATAAATGAATAAAATAAACAAATAAATAAATAATAAATAAATAAATAATAATATACACTTTTTTAAATCATTAAAACAGTGATTATTTTAGTAGACCTGAGAGAAAAACTCACAGTTCCAAAGACCATAACATCAAAACGGATGCCATAGCCTTTGATTAAAGTCCTGATCTCCTGGCCATCTGCGTTTTTGTAATATTTTGCAAACCTGTAGTTTTTGACACAGACAACAAAAGAGAAACGTTACACAAAATACAGTTAATGAGCAATAAATCAGAGTGATGCATTTCTGTAACTCTATTATAGCAAACCTGAAGTTGTATCCAGGGGCAATGTTGTCAGGGTCCTTATCATCCAACCTGCGGAATGCGTATTGTGGAACACATGACTTCTCAGACAAGTCCAGGTCACAGTTCCAGCTGATCTGCACTCCCATCACACCCCCCTGAGGACCATGTTTAATCAATGAATGTCCACAGGGAATGCGTTTATTTCTTTTCCTTACTTCTCTAAATATTTATGAATATGACCTTTGAAAGTCAATTTGTACTCTGACCCAAAAAGATACAGCCAAGGATAAACCCATGAACGGTTTTACAAATACTTTTGCGAAATGTGACTCTGTCTTAAGCTTACAGATTTTTTAGTATGTTTGTTTGTTTAGGGGCATTCAAATCAAACTGAAACTTGACTGTGCAGAATAATAGAACACAATAATGAGAGTAAAGACTACCTTTATTTCTCTTTATATACCCCTGCTACACTATTGCACTTATCCCAGTGTTTCATTAGTGCTCGGATACCATCAAGATGGAAAGTTTTATATCAATTTTTAAGGATCAGGTGTTAAACGGGAATGACTGCAGAAATCTCATCACAAATCCTGGTTTGACATGAACGACCCTTGTAGTTATTAAAATATATATCCTGCATTAAATCTCTGACCTGAACTGCCATGGTCTGGAAATCCTCATTGGCTTCAGATACAATGTCTCCGAGTCTAAAGATTGGACAGTCTGGATCTGTTTTACGGTTAAACACACACCCTGACAAGTAGGTACTGTTTATATGGGGCAGTATGTTTCGTCTGTAAAAAAAAAACACAGGAAAAAAAGAGGCCAGTAGATTTTCCCAGAGTCGAAAATTATCATGAATAAGGTTAATGTAACTTTGCAATATTAAAGTGTTAAAGTGTTGTTCATATAAAAAGTGACAGCTTACTTGGAGAAATTGAATTTGGGGTATCGAATGCTGTTCTTTATTAGGACAGTGAAGTTTTCTGCTTCTGCTAGCATTGCAGGGCTAAAGGAACAAAAAAAAGAGTGGGTCTGAAACATAACCTCTTCTGATGCTAGACCACATTGACATGAAATCTGTAGAATCTGTTACTTCTGTATCTTCACAAACGTTCAAGTCAATAATCAAAAATCTTTCATGAGACGAATACAAAAATTTGTGAACTTACTCTAATTAAGCAATTACACATTATCCTGTACTGTAACTTAGAACCAAAGTAAAAACACTACAATCAAATGATAAAATGTGATTTCTTCTTACTAAGATAATAGATCTGTCATTCATTATTAGACATCTGAACAGTTGAGAGATTAAAAAAAGTAATTAAAAGAACATATTTAATATATTTAAAAATCTGCACATTACATCTAAGTTGATGGAGAAAAATGATATTTTACTTTGGAGGACTGTTGTCTTTCTCCACAGGACACCAGGCAAACACCTCACACGTCCTCTCTGACTCCGAGAAGTTCACACACCTGCCTGTCTGCACACCTTAAAGTCATAAGAACATTCATTGTATAGACTGCATGAATACACACTTAATTTGAAAAGTGTCCTAACAAAGCTATAACACAAACTGTCCATTTTTTTCAACAGATAAAAAAAAGAAGGTGAAATCTGTAACTTGTTCTGTGAGTGAGTGAAGGGTATCAGGGTGGATTACTTCAGAAGCAGTAAAGTATTCCTGTTTGTTAATTTTCTTCTAGAGTGCTGATAGCGTAGTTGTCTACTTATAACCAAGACCCCTTTGGGTAAAATGTGAGTAAACACACCCTATTGCCAACCTTATCAACCCAGAATCACCGAGGCAGCGTAGTGGAACCATGGGTACAGAATCATGAGCCACCAGGGTGGCTCTTTTGAAACTGGTGGAGAAATCGTCATTTAAGTAGTCTGAGAGCTCTATGTTGCCACTTGTATGTCAGCAAGTCACAACTCACTTAGTATGGCCAGGAGGTACCCACACATAGTGTGAATTGATGCCCAGTATTGTGTAGGTTTTTCTTGTGCCACCTGGGCAGGTCTGGTCCATCTGGGCATTACACAACAAGACCTCTCGGAGTGTAATGTGGTGTCTGACACCAGGATATCGCCAGAGGATTGCACTTGTTTGTCCGCCATGGGTTGTTTTGCCTGTTATGTGTATGTTATGTGCTGGTAATCTTATGTTTAATCCGTGTATATATAATGGAAAAAGTCACTTAACCTATGTTACATTAGATCATTCTTTTACAAATGTGTATGATGCACCCCCTCCCCCCAAAGCACACACAATCTACATGCTTTAATGATCTGCCAGCTTGAAGTTGCTTCCACTTTGCACTTGAGAGACTTCACCAGACATAGGGCTGGCCTGGGAACATTTACATTTTATGCATGACCACAGCAGGGTGGGATTGGTGTCTCAATGCCATGTGGAAGGCCCAGCTTCAATTCCCACCCAATGCCCAAACCAGCCATTGGAGGCAATGCCAGTCCCAAGCAATGGTGGTGTCAAAATCTGTGCCAAGTTGCGGTCGAACCAGATGGTCCATTGTGGCAACCTCCTCCATTAGAGCACTCAAAGCCAGCGTGTACGGACCAATAATGCTTGCATTTCATGTGAGCTGGCTGTAATGATGGCTATCGGACACTTTATCTGTATCATTTGATGATTCAGCTGGCAAGCTGCACAAACCCGAAATCCAATTGACCATTGTTTTGCATAAAAGGTCAGAAATATTTCACATCCTCGAGGACATTTATAACTACTTTATATACAACAGGAAGCCATCAACTAGTCACTGGTGAGCAAATAATGCTGCCACAGGCACATTTAAGGAAGACCATAAAGGAAAGGGACACTGTGATTTCCCGAAAGCAAAGTGACTCTGCCTAAAACACAATGAAATATATGTGATGTACAGTGTGCCTGCCAAGTTTCAATCCCTCACCTTGCATTGCATAATGCATGATGTGGGGTCAGCTAGTTAGTTGGATTCATTTTACATAAGACTGCTGAGTCTAAACCTTAGGCAACCTAACCGAAGCACAGGTCATAACACCGCCTCCAGAGACTTGTACAGTGGACACTATGTATGCGTGCATGATGGCTGCACTGCTTTATGTGTTTCCCTTCTTACCCTGATGCACCCATCACTCTGGCGATTGCTCACTAGCTTCACTGTCAATGCACATACCCAAGAGAAAGACGAGTGATTGCTAAGTAATCTGCCTGGACTTTACCATTTCGGCGACTGTCATGAAATCCTCTCTTACAGTCTCGATCCGAGACGCATAATGTTTCATTTCCAGGATTCTACAAAAAATAATATGTAGAATGATTTCATTTAATGAAACATACAGATACAGTTAAATAAAACTTAATCTACTTTGTGGCTAATGTGCCATAAATGCATATCTACTGTAATTTCAATTCAATTGAAATGTCCTTGGTCATTTTCTTCCATTGCTTTAGAATGGCCTTATTCTTAAACCACCTCAAATTTAATGACGCATTATATTTTATTATGTCCTTTGATTTTTTTTTTTTTTACCAAATTACGATCTTATTTGTTTGTTAGCATTTCTGGAAGTTCTTATGACTGCCAATCCATAGCTGATTCTCTTTGGCATCAATACACACCTGACACAGACCCCTACATGCAAGGATGTAAGAGCATGTATGGATGCAGGCTTTCATTCTACAATCCAATAGGACGTGGAGTCAGGAGGAATCATGTGTGACAGTTTAATCCATACATGAAAGTATGTTAAATAATTAAAATAAACATCCAAATTCACACCAAGGACCACATTTAACTATATGTTTAGGAGGAAGCCAGAGGACCTCTGAGGAAACCCACATGAACATGGGGAGAGCATTCACATAAACTCTACACAGGTACTGTAAGTAACCCAAGGCCAGGATAAAAGTGATAACCCTGGAGCTGTCAGGTGACAACACTACTATATAGTGTAGTCTATATACTATATAGTGCATCATCAAGTCAATATATTTACATAGTTTTTTCCTAAAAACAAGCTACATAATTTTAACTATTTAGAATTGTGTAAAATCAGTGTGAGCGGCTAGCAAACAAGCAGCCTCTACACACAAAGTCCCACATCCTGTTAGCTAAGAAATAAGTAGAGAAGCAAAGTCAAACAGCATGCACGGTATAGACTGCTTTTTGGTCACCCTGTGGTAAACCCTACTTAAAGATAAAAACAATAAATGCACAAACACAACCGGACGTTTAGTGAAGACTCTATGGTTTACTGAAACGTATAATCACTAGGTTTATATAAGTGATCTGAAATTAAACCCACCTCAGGACACTGTGACTGTGTCTGGTTTGGTGTGATGTTCATGTTTGTCAACACAAAAAAGGAATTCTCCTCCTGACACAGAAACACACACATATTAATTCATTCACTGTCAGGAATGGGCTTAAACATGCCTCTTAAAAGATACAAAATTCTGATTGTTATCTCTAACAAGACATACAGAGGGGAAAAAATAATTTGTGACATGTGACAAATAGAAAAAAACATCCCAGAAAACATGCCATGGAATAAATGCAGAACTTAAGTCAGAAGCAAATGTAACTGACTGTTGCGTTTCACTTGGATTTGTACTTTGCCAAGTCATGCTACATTGAAATGCAACTGCTGTCCAATCCCAGGCCTATGCTGAACTCATTCACTGATGCACTGATCACTATACCTATATAATCATTACTCTTCTCAGACTGTCAGAAGGAATACAGGTCAGAGCAGAGACTGGGTTTTTATAAAAAAAAAGTCTTTTAAAAAGAATTCATTCATCTTCTATACTGCTTATCCTGTACAGGATTGTGGGGGTCCTGGAGCCTTTGGGCATGAGGCAGTGTACTCCCTGGACAGGATGCCAATCCATCGCAGGGCATTAAACAGAACTGCACTGTGAAATTAAATCCAGTGACATCCAGTGATCGTATTTAAAAGAGAACTGTATTCACTCAACCCACCGCAGCGCACACAGTGTATCACTTGGTTTATGTGCTACCACAGCTCTACCACAGACATATATTACAAAAGATAATAAAATAATTGTTTCTTAACTGCATTACAATTTGTGTTTGGCTTCAGTGCACAAAATGGCAAAATTTTACTTTTAAATTAATTACCAACCCCAAATAATTATAATAAATCTATGGAACGTTTATAAAAGTACTTATTATTAAACTTATAGAAATCAAAGAATGAGAACCAGCTCAGTTACAGTAAATACAGAGAATCATTTTGAAACAGCCTGAATTAAATGTATTCCCACTCATTCATCCTGCATTCCAATGCTGTTTTACAAACACATCCACCTTTTCAGCTTACAGATGAAAGTCTTTTCACCTTCGTAGGTAATGGGCCAATTACTGAGATACACTCTGCTGATAGTAATATGTACAGCAAGACAGCAGAACAAGAGCACATTGTAAACTTAGACTTTTTGGTAATACGTACTGTACAGCAATATAAGTACAATAATAAGTACAACAATCCTCAACATTATTTGGTCCAAAGTTGTAGAGAATGCTGCTGTATGTATGTGTGGCTTAAGATTAATGTCAATTGACATTGTATTTACCATATTCACATTGGTTTTATATAACCAGCGCATTATGTCTATATATGTACAATATAACCCTGGTACATTCCTCTTCTTGGTGATTAGCAAGCTAAAAAGGAAAGTGAATATAAAATGCTACTAATTCATCACTTAAACTCTGCTCCTGTCAACCACTTCCCTTCTAAAGCAGGTTTGGGGAAGTTTCTAATTGTGGCTGAAAACAGTAATGGAACACAGGACTAGTCTGACTGTAACCCAGTTGGTTTTGCTAAGTTCTGATTGCTCTCCATGGTACAGTACCTTTTCTTTTAAAACCAATGAACTACCTGAGGGGGCACAATGTAGTCGGCCACGTCCCAAATCCGTAGGCCCAAGTCCGTTGTGTTGGTCAGTGCCAGACCTTTGACTTTGGTAGTGACTGAGCTGAGGATGGAGTCCGTGTCCTGGTAGCCTTTCTTCAGAACACATACATATCTGTAAAGTGACATTTATTACAGTAGGCAAAAATTAGAAATTATTTTACTACAAAAAACACACAAGTTAAACAAATCCAAACAGTTACATTGCCTTACGGTACATTATATCAGCTTACATTTTGTATGAATTGATGGATGGATGGATGGATGGATGGATGGATGGATTGACAGACAGACAGATAGATAGATAGATAGATAGATAGATAGATAGATAGATAGATAGATATTACACATTGGTGGAAGATGATGACGAGAGATCAGAACGACCTTCAACGAGCTCAACCCCCCAAAATTAGGAAACCATTAAGCAACTTTTGCATATTGATTGTCGGAGAACAATCCACAGCATTGCTGCCATTGTCGGTATGTAATACAGAACAGTCCAGGCGACCCTCATATGTGAGTAAAATTTTCAATGCAATTTTTATTAAATTCAATTAATTACAATTTTATTTGTAAAGCACTTTTACCAGGGTGAGGGTTCAATTCCTGTCTGGTTGCATGGAGTTTGCATGATCTTCCCATGAGGTTCCTCTGGGTAATCTGGTTTCCTCCCACAGTCCAAAGACAGATTAGACTAACTGGCGTTCCCCTATTGCACATAGTGTGTAAATGAGCGTGTGTGTGTGTGTGTGTGTGTGTGCCCTGCGATGGATTGGCACCCTGTCCAGGGTGTACCCCGAGGGTGACGGTGCCAAAGAAAAACTCCCTGAGATGGCAATAGGAAGGAACCTTGAGAGGAACCAGATGCAACTTTTTAGATTTTAGTGCTTTCCTAGCTCCCAGACGACCTGATTGAACAAATCATCTAATTAACAGCCTTTTTTAATGGAAGTGGGTGTGGTAGAGCAGGGAAACACTAAATAATCAGGGCTGAGGGTCTAGAGTTGCTGTTTTATATTACTTCTGACTTCTGTGGATTCAACTGGTGTATTAAATATTAAGCAAGTTAATCTAAGCAAATATAAATACTCTGAAATGATAAAATGACACTTACCCTACAATATACGCTATAACCAGAGCCTGGCCGAGACGGTAAATAGCCCCCACTTTGTTACTCTGAATCACTAGGACCTTCGAGGTGGAGTAGTCGAGGAAACACCGGAGAGCTGAATTACAAGCCATGCTCTTCTTCTTATAAAACAGGATAATTAAACCAAATACTCTTGTCGTGACAGACACACGCGCGCGCTCGAGAATCCTCTTCTTCTCGCTGTCGTGAGAAAGTCACATGTTTGGTGACTAATTAACACAGAAAACCATGAGAGTCCCAGCACTGAACCATCCCGCCGAACGATTTGACCGGGATAGAGAGCTTCCTGTGTTACTTTCGGTTTCGGCGATGTGGGA
Source organism: Clarias magur (assembly GCA_013621035.1). Lineage (NCBI taxonomy): Eukaryota > Metazoa > Chordata > Actinopteri > Siluriformes > Clariidae > Clarias > Clarias magur. The sequence goes on from QNUK01000410.1 coordinate 409,030, forward strand.
AAACATGTTTAGGGGAAAAAATGTGACACATATATAATTATGACGCTTCGGTTTATTAGTAGTATGTAAATATATCAGGACTTCTTAAGCTCGGCGAAATGAATGGCGACGCCATTTTGTTTTGACTTGAATAAAAACTCCACAATATCGCACCATTATCCTTTAGCTCGTGTTGAAACGCTAGTGAAGTGGCAAACTATCGCCGATAGATGGCGATATTTAGTTATTAACCAACATGGAGCATTAATTTATTCACTTTCTATATCGCAGGGGGGCTGGAGCCTATGCCAGGAGACTTTGGGCATGAGGTGGCGTACAATCTGGCCGGGGTGCCAATCAATCACAGAACACACACAATACAGACAATTTAGGAACACCAATTAGACCTTCTTGTGAGAGAAAACTGGAGTACCCTGGGGAAACCCACCAAGCACTGGGACAACATACAAACTCCATGCACACAGACTTGAAGCGGTAATCCAACCCTGACCCTTGAGGTGTAAGGAGACAGTGCTAACCACCAAGCCACCGTACCATCAAGCAAGTAGCGTTTATCCACAAATTGGGAACGTTCCAGAACTTTAAACACTACCATGCAAGATGTAAATAGACGCCCATTGTTTTATAATTCAACTATACACAATATATTTAAACAAGTAGGATTTAACTATTAACTCATTATTTATACTTTCTTGACTTTCCTTTAGCAGTTTCAAGAGCATCCACACACCTGTGGGCAAAAAATGAGCGGGTTGTTGACAGCAAATCAGTGAGAAAGCATTTTTCGGAAAGTCCATGTTGATGTTGTTCATCCTAAATGATTCTTTTGATGTTTTACCCCCTTCTTTAAAATGAACCAGTATTCTATTAACTGTAGAAAAAAGTGTTTTTAAGAATCCGAGCCATTGGTCTCTGGGACTGTCCGACGATTGCAGAGATTAGAAATTAGAGAGATTAGAAATTTCTTTGGAATTTTTACTTCTAGGTATACTTCAAGATGTGTCTATGCCAATCTAAGAGGATTTAAACAAACAGTAGTCATATAATCAAATAGTAGCGGATAGCAACTAATAATCTATCATAAGAATACAGTGTGTGTGTTTAATTTAAATAATAACTCATATTTAAATTAATCATATTTATCCAACATTTATTTACAATCATATTTAACCAACTTGTACAACATTGTACAACTGTATCTAAAGTTTTATACAATCTGTTGAATGAAATTAGGATATATTTCAGAGCAGTAAAAGCATTATATGAAACAATAGAGCTATCTTTTGTTATTGTGCCTCCCTAATCATGCTGTATAAGAATATTTGAATAATAACGGAATGTCTGGCACAGCGAATGTTATTGCATAATTGTAAAGAAAAAGAAAGCCTACAATAAACCTGTGTTACACTGCTGTTTTGAACATAACAGATTGGGTTTTATATTCAAAGTATGTAATAAATTATAGTTTTTAAATATTATTTTTTTCATACATGCCAGTGCTGAATTTATGCACATTATGCACAGTGCCTTGCATAAGGAGTCATCCACTTTAACTTTTCCACATTTCTCTATGAGTTACCTTTGGCCTCTTGTTTGCTTTAACAATTTATGCCCTCTTACCTGGTCACTGGCTTTGGTGACTGGCCATCCCTGCCTCTCACAGTTGTACCATATTCCTTAGATTCATTAATAATAATGGAATGAACAATTAGTCAGGATTTTTAAGAGTTGTTTAAAAAAAATGTTTTGAAGGATGATGAGCCTTAACCTTTTTTACATAACAACTTTTAAAATAGCATACATTGATCAGCCATAATATTACAACACCAAATACCATGCCCAATATTGTGCAGGCTCTATGTCCATGCATCTATACGGCTATATCCTGTATAGGGCACACCCTGGACAGGGTGCAAATCCATTGTAGGGCACACATACTCATACACTCATTCACACAATATGGGCAAGTTGGGAATGCCGATTAACCTGATCAACATGTCTTTGGACTGTGGGAAGAAACCGGAGCACCCTTAACCACTAAGCCAGTGTCGCTTACTCCCCTTCTCATTTTGCATATCCTCCTTTCACTTCCTAATCTGAAGTTATTTCAGGACATGGCAATTTAATAAGAACACTGGTATACGTATGCAGTTTCATGCAGTATTTATGCAATGTAAAAATGTCTTGTGTTTCTGATGTGCTACAATCTATAGAGTTTACAGTGAACAGCAGTTTTATGGGCAGACATGTACATGGCATAGGCAGATGGATTTAAGCCGACAGGAAGGCTACAGTATCTGAAATAAACATTCTTTACAACCATGGTTAATGAACATGCATCTTGGAATGCTTAGCACACAAAATATGCAGAACTTTACAAAAGCAGAAGAGCACGCTGGGTTCAATTCCTGTTAACCAATAACACGAATTGAAGGCTAAAAGCACATGGTGTTTATATGACTGGCTGACTGCTTAACTGCCTGAACCAGCAAGTGGACATGCATTCCTGGTATAGTAGTCAGTAAATGTAAACGCTTTAAATCTTGACGTCCACCAACATAGATGTGTGGCAATTTGAGGTGATTTTTGTGATTCATCAGTTTATTCATTAGGAACTACAGTAATTACAGGAATAATATGCTTTAATTATTAATGATCAAGTTACGGGTAAATCACACACACATGACCCAACTCACTGTTGAGCAGAAGCACTGGAGCAACTAGAAATCTTTTGGAAATCAGTTGCATTTGTGGGTCTATTCTAGCTGTTGTAATTTGTGAATCAGATAGTATAAAAAGGCTTTAATTGTATTAAATAATTCAAATAGTCCATATAATTTTAGCCTAATCTTTCCCTCAGGATTTGCAAATAGTGCGTGCGATTGTACAGTAAGTTACTGCCAGATTTTACATGAAAGTCTATCAGCCACTCAAGGCAAATCTAGTTCACAGTGCCAAATCTCATATCAGTTCTGGCTGTTATCAGTACAGATGCAAAGATTTGTATCCTGTTTGAACTTGGCTTTAGCCTAGACTTTATCTTTTACCTGTCACTCATTTATCACTCTGCATGCTTCCACCTCTATCCCACAAAGCTTTAAGAAGAGCTGAGCTTATAGTCTGTCTTTTCAGTTTCAGCCAAGTACAAAATGTTAGAACAGATGAATTGTCTTTTAAATAAAAGTCCATGTGTTCAGACTTTGAGATACTCAGGAATTGTCTGGAAAACGAGAAAGCAACCAGTGCAGGCCTATGTTTTTAATAACATGTTTTTTGTATTAAGTAATGCTGTATGCAACATAAGGCTTTTGCTGTATGAACTCTTTAGTCTTTGGTGGTTAATATGACAAAGGGGAAACATAGGGCCAGAAAACTAGAAGAAAAACGAGGGTAATTTGACACCATCTTTCAACTCCAGGAAACATGTTAAAATCACACTCACATTCCTTAACGCCCAGCTTTTTTCCCAATGGTAATGAAGAATTTGCTGAAACAACACTCTAAGGACTATCAGTTGGCCTTGTGGTCAGTAAGAGAACAAGAACATGCAATCTGAGGAATGAAATGGCTCAGATAAACACTAGGACGCTACAGATTAACAGGATTTATTAAGGAGTGCAATACTAATGCAAAAGTAAATGCAAACTTTATAAAATGTCTGCTATTGATCTGTTAATATTTTAAGATATTTTATTTTATGACATATCAAAATAAATTTAAAAGCTATTAACAACACTATTAACGTCAACAATTAACTTTAGAGTACTGAAATGCAAAAAGAGATGAGGCAATAAATTTCACATCAGTGGTCATGATAAGTTTCAAATGGGACACTTTTTTAAAAATAATTCTATATTTCATGTTTTATAACTTTTCATGAAAGTTAAATTCATGTTACATTACAAAGCTCAAGTAATCTTATGCTTCTAAGCTTGAAATTTTTTCTCATAAGAACAGTTTGAGGATCGTGGGTTTGAAGTGCTGCAGTTTGCTCCCGTCCAGGGTTTGCGCTGTTTCCTGGGCCGATAGGACTCCCTGATGAACTTCGTCAAACAGGTCCGCGCCGATCTCAGCCCGAACTCGATCCTTCCATGCGCTCAGTTTGGGGCGCCCCTCAAAAACATCTAATCCAGCACCTACAGGCTGAGAGCCATGACAGAAAAAGAGTGGGTTACATATTTAAATGTGGTTTTACAATTGAATAAATAGAAACCGGGGCAAAAACTTTTGCTTGTTTCCTTGATGAATACAAGGAGCAAAGCAATCATGCTGTGATCATGACTTCATTGGTGTAACTACTCTTGCTTTTCGTCAATGTGAGTGAAATATGAAAACACTTATACTTAAATACTTAAAGTGCTCTCTATTAAGAATGAAAAAAGATCTCTCAAAGTGCTTAGAAATTATGCATTCAATTATTTTAAAGTCTTAATGCTCTATAGGGCTGCATAATTTAATAAAAAAATTCATGTTGCCATTATTTTGACACATTTCGTGATTTAAACTGCAATATTTAACTATTAACTGTACCATTTAGTATTTAAACCTATTTATGTAGATTAAAAGCAAATAATAGACTACAAGTACTGTAGTTGAATGAAGTCAACTACTATTTACACTCTTGTGTGTTTACTGGTGTCTAAAATCCCTCTTTAATAACATGGCCACTGTGACTTTCACTAAGTGACGGCGTCTATGATTTTCTAGTCTCTTTAAAGTTTTCTCATTTGGTATGATGCCTGAAAGTTCTTTATATTAATTGGTTATATGAATATTCACAGATTACCAAATTAGCCTTTCCTGGTCACCAAAACCACACACACACAACACTAGTTTAAAACAAACAATCCACTGACTGAATGAGGCTTTTGATTGGACAACATGAGTCTCTGAGTGCGGAGGTCATGTTCAGAATACTTCAGGCAAAATTTCACATAAATTACTCTGGATTGGTGGATTAGTATGCTTTACATTGTATATTCGTGTCAAAGGCATATAAGACTCACTTTGTCAGACTTAAGAACGAATCTGACAGGGGACTACCTGTAAACTGCCCCATATTATGATTAGACAATTGGACGGGTTCATATTCAATCTGTCCATTTTTATTGAGGTATGGGACTGGCACTAAGGATATCAGTATGTGTGGATCATTGGCTGGGACACCAATGCTAGACCTTCTGCATATTTAAAAATATCAAAATATGGTTTTCAATTTATCTCCAGATTATGTGTCTTTGACTGATATTATTTTAATTATATAATTCTGGTGTTCCTCTTTACATTTACACTGAAATGATTCAGTTTGTACCTGCATGATTTCCACAATAGCGACCAGATCAGCCAGCGAGATCTGGTCTCCAGCGATGAAAGGTCTATCTTGAAGGAACTTTTCCTCAATGAGCTTCAGCGAGTTGTTGAGATCTTCTAGAGCGGCATCCATTTTTTCTTTGGGAACCTCCACACCCATAACCTTTGGAATCATGAGCTAAAGACAAAGGATTCGCACTTGAAACACAGCCTCTATAATGTAACTAAGCAACTAGAAGCCACAATTAAGAACCAGAGATTTGGGTAAAACCTTAGACCTAGGTTAAAATGAGGACCTCTCACCCTTAGCCAGAACACTTTGGACCCATGCATTCTCATGGCTGCATGCTGCCAGGAGAGATATTCATTCACCCTTGCTCTCTTCTGCACATCAGCTGGATACCAGTTATCCGGGGTACCATATTTCTCTGCCAGGTACTGCATAATGGCAACACTGAAGGAAAGAGAGTATAGAGTGTTTTTTCACTAGACTTGCAAATAATTATTAGAGAATCAGTTAAAATTCCAGGGAACATAAAATTATTATGATGATCTTTGTTACGGTTAATGTTTAAAGATGACATTCTGTCAGGATTTTTCAATCCTATAGTTGAAAAGTTCAAATGCTTATTTTAAGATATCAGATTCTACACTGCTTGTTGGCAGAGAACCTGAGGTGGAGACAGTCACTATGCCCACAGCTGTGTGCTTAAAGATAAGACGCTGTATTATCTTTACACTTATCATTACTGTGAAAGTTCACTTACTGGATGCCGTTGCCAAAACCCACATATAAAACCAGTCACGCAAACATTTTCAGCAAGAAAACACGTCTGCAAACAACACTTTGTCTTAAACAACATTTTGTCTCCTTAGTAATCATTTCTAAGTGTTCCAAATTGCCTGAACCATCCGTGTTACGTTTCATGGCTAGTGGTTGTACACCCTACAGTACATAGCACATTACTGTAACTTTTTCATTTTTTACACTATTTGGGATTCATCCCCAGAACAGTTAGTTAGCTATTATAATTAGCAAGCATGAAATGTCACCTGCACATCATTTTATCAAGCGTAGAGCTCAGCATATTTCATAGCATTGTCTAATTTGCAACAGAAGCATCGAATGAGCTAACGCTATTTGTACACCAGCTAATCACATTATGATAACAAATCAGACATCTACAAATAAATATCCTTACTATATTTTATTTCCATTTTCACACATTGGTTTGTCTTTTGAGGCTACAAACTCCACTACACTATGCTGCATACGAAAATAATCAGCAGAACAGAAGCTAGCAATTGATAGTTTATTTTATCTGTCTGACAAAGCATTTGGTAATCCGATAGGTAATCAGGTCATCATCGAGTAATTTTTCTGCTTTTTTTTTTTTTTTTTTACTCCAAAATACTCCCCAAATGCAATTATTGACAAAAATACATAATAATAGTGTTAAGCCAAATTTTCAAATGCATGAGTCTAAATAATGTATATAATTTCTTGCAAAACATCTGCAAGTGGCCATGGTTTTCCAATTTCTTTCTTTAATTTTCCCCCTTCTTTTTCATAATTTTTTTAATGAGATCTGTACGACCCCTATTACTACAACCAGAGGATTTTTGCCAGGAGGTTTTGTCGAGGAGACAACCACAGCAGGCTTTATAAACTTATGATGGTGAGGGATTTGAGCAGCGAAAATTGTCAATATATAGACCAATTCCATTGAGTGTCAAAAAGGCACAAAACTAATAATAAATACAGAGATAAAAGGAAGGAAATGAAAGGGAGAGGAAATGTAAAGATCACTATTCAAGCATGTTTTAAATAATTTATTACAAAAGTAAAAAAAAAAAAAAAAAAGATTCAAAGAGTTTGTAGAAAACCTGTACTACATCATAAAAGTTTGTCCATTTATGATTGTATGGATTCAAGAACAAGATATGTATGGATCATCCCTTTGAAGAAATTTTGCATCTTATGTCGATTAGCCACAACATTACAATTTCAAAACATTATGCCCGATATCACACAGGCTAATCTTATGGCATATTATTATTTTTTGTTAATGATCATCATTTGATGTGAAACACACACCTTTCACCCAGGCAAAAATCTCCATCTCGAATGGCAGGTACTTTTCTCATTATGTTGATCTTGCCAAACTCTTCACTATAGTGCTCAGCTAGAAAGCAAGACAGATTTAGTACAGTAAAATTAATTATACATATCAGGCCTCCAGCCTTTGGTTCCAATGTTTTCTTTTCAGAATTCAACCAGGCAAACTCATGTGGCCAAACCGATTTAAACTTAGTTTGCTGTGTTCTGCTAGCCTTATCTGATAATGATGACGGAGATAGAGACTGCTGTACTATGGAAGCAGGTCAGTCTCAATAATAATTCACACAAAAGACACAATGCACACAAGCGTATCCCATTTCACATGCGTGAAACCCAATTCATGTGCATGAAAAAATCAATATATATTCACCAAAAAACAACTCACGTGCACTATATCTATATATGTTCTTTATTTCATAATGTTTCATTAATGAACTTCGCAGAAAATATCTTTATAAACCTTTATCACCTTTATAAACATTTGACCCTCATTACAAATTTGTCAATCAAGACAGCCACAGTTAATTTGGAGAATACACATTTCTATGGGTCACAGGGTATTCTGATGTATCTGAATGCCACCAGATTTGCTTTTATTTCATTAACAGCTCAAATGTGTTTAACATAAAGCTGGATTAAAGCTGCCCAATTTCAGCATTTTTTTAAAATGGCAATTTTAATTCAAACAAAATAAAAATGTCAAACATGACCAGGTTCAAATTTGCTTTGGTGGCACCACTGAGCCAGAGAGCGGTTGTCATTTATAGACAGCATTTATTATAACAGCAAAGTGTATAAACAGAGCCTGTCAAAAATGAAAAGATTAACTTAATTGCATGGACAAAAGACTTGTATATGATGTCTTACTAAAATAACCAATAAACCAAAAAAAAAATGTTTTAGAAATAATAGTAATGAAAAACTTTTCTTTGGAATGGTTCATTCTAGGTTGCATTGTGGCTTAGTGGTAAGCAATGTCACCTTGCACCTCCAGGATATGGGTTCGATCCCCACCTCTGTGAGCACATAGTTTGCATGTTCTGCCCGTGCTTGGTGGGTTTCGTCCCACAGTCCCAACACATGCAGATGAGGCCAAATTGCCCATAGTGTGTGTATGTATGTGCCTTGCGATGGATTGGCACCCGACCAGGCAGGGGCGCCGCTAGCAATTTTGGGCCCTATGACAAAATAAGCAGTTGGGCCCCCCTACCACACCCTCTAGTAGTGTTATTACTAATAAAGCAGATCTCTGGGGGCCCCTAAAGGGCGTGGGCCCTTAGAATCGTCCTAACTTTCCCCCCCCTTAGCGGCGCCCCTGCCCCAGGGATACACCCCGCGATCCTGTATACAGAATTTTTATCCAATTTAAATAAGATCATACGTATAGCTAATATTATTATGTTAGTTTGCACAAAAAGCCATGTTCTGCACTGCCCTGTGCTATTGCGTGAATAAAATAAAATAAAATCACATACACATTGGTGCCTTGCGCATTAATGGAATATATGAGGAAACAATAATGAACGTGCTTGTATGTGCATAAAGTATAATAACTTCAACGTTTTCTTGGGTATATAAATATTACCAATGATTTTAGTTTTAAAAAATCTGTACAACTTTACATTCATGCAGAATAGTAAGTTATATTAAAATTTAAACACACGTTATGCAAAACACTGCAATCTTACTAAACAGGTTTCACTGCTGTACAGTTACAGTGCTGATGCAGTACACAGCAGGGACGTTAATACTGAATAGTAACAGTACTGGAAGTTCCGGACGCAGCCTGGAACTCCGCAGCCTACCTGCCAACAGAGACAGCTTCTTATACTCAAACGGGATGTTGTTCTTTTTGGCGAAAATGTAAACCGAGCGGCAGGGCTGAGATACAAGGTCCAGATAAATTTCCAGCACCATTTTTGCTTGTTTCGTTCCAAATCTCTTCACTTCTCTTTCACTCGCTCGGTTCCGCCGAGTCCCTTCACTTCACTTCTCGCAGCGGGGAGGATTTTCGCCAACGAAAACCAGTAGAGCAGAAACCACGTCCCCTTTCCAACCATAAGAGGACGCCACTGTCAATCATAAAATGTCCCGCCTATCTACTGGTTACATATCCGGTTTCGTGTTAGCTTATTCAACTTTAATAGCACAAAATTGAGCCTTTGTGGTTCGCACTGTTGCCTTGTACCTCCAGGGTCCTAGTTTGACTACCATCTTGGGTCTGTGTGTGGAGTTTGCATGTTCTCCCCGTGCTCAGTGGGTTTCCTCTACATACCCCAGTTTCCTCCCACAGTCCAAAGACATGCAAGCTAACTGGGGTTCCCAATAGTGATGGGAAGTTTGGATCAGTTTAGTGACTCAGTTCTTTGAATCCCATTGATCAAAATGAACGAATCTTTTTTTTTTTTGAGTCATTTAGTTCATTCCGTTCTTTTGATCAGAAATAAAATAAAATGTTACATTTTCAATAAACAGGTCTACATACACAAATTTTGGCTACACTTCCGGTAATGAAAATATTACAATGCAGCTAAGGACATATCATAAACAGAATGAGCAGCTCATCTCTCATATCTTCTGGTCCGAGTCGGTTGTTCTTTTGTCACGTGACCCATGATTCATCATTCGTTTCAGTATTTTTTTAACAAAATTACAGACCCACTCTTAAATCTTTTATTCAATTTTCTTTCAGGAATTCACAGATCGGGGAAAAAAAAAACAAATGTTCAGACATGATGTTCCTTCACTGTCTATACCACTTATTCTGCACAGAGTCATGCGAAGCCTGGAGGTTATCCTAGGGTACTGCAGTCAGGGAGCTAATCCATCTCAGGGTGCATGTGCCTATTTGTATGTCTAATCTGCATGTCTTAAGGAAACCAGAGTGCACAGAGGAATGGCACAAGCACTAAGGGAACATGTTTACTCCACACACAGGAATCGAAGCACTAAGAGAACATGTTAACTCCACACACAGGAATCGAACCCTCAACCATGGAGGTGTGAGGCCACAGTGCTAACCACTACGCCACCGTGCCACCTATATGTAAAATGTTTTTACATTTCATTTTGAAGTATGGAAACTCATCTCTTATTCAACATTGGAAACCCGCTTACATTTAATTATATGTGACATTTCTGCCCTTATTTAGCATTCCTAAACAAAAGTGTAGTACTGTTGGTTCACACCTCGAGGTTGTGTTGGTCAGTGTGCATGCAGTTTAAATGTTCTCCCTATGATTTGTGGTTTTTCTCACAGTCCACAAACATCCACTGTATGCTGATTGGAATTTCCAAATTTCCTGTAGTGCCTGAGTGTGCGTGCTTGTGTCTGTGGATTCCAAGGGGCTGGGGTCCTCAGAAACATAACTAGAGCAATAACAATGAACTGAAATCATGATGCAGTGAGGCCAACCATTGTTCACAATGATGCAGTGAATAGATGGATCAACCAAAGACAGGGTGTTTTTCTTCACATAGATTTGCAAACTAAAACAGCCAGGGACAGAAATCCATACTTTTCAAAGTGGAATGGTAGTCTCACCTTCTCATGTTCCTTCCCAGCTTACAAAATGGTGTCAAGACAAAAAGAAATTAGCTGCATACAGTAGATCCTCGGGAAGCTGAATGGAAATTCAACATTTTTGACATATAAAGCAGAAAAAAACACGGACATCTCCATGTTGTTCAGCTAACGAAAGTCAAAAATAGTTTTTTTGAATTATACCTTACAAGAGTTATGGCAATAGTGCCATACGTTCTGGTATCCCAAATTCACCAACCTACAGTAATGCATACATTCTTTCAAATTCCAGCTTTGGAGGCCTACATCAAAACCCAACAGGAAGTTTGTGGCTACAATTGCTGACATGTAGAGAGTTTTGTAACAGCATGCAAACTTTCCCCCACGCCTCTATACCCATAAAACGACCCCGTCAATTACTAGCTTGTGTCCAGACAAATATACATTACATACAGCTTGTGTCCGCTGGGACCTTTTTGGTCCCAAATGCTTATGTATTTCCTATCGTCTGTCTGTCTTTGGGTCTCTCTCTATGAGTTATATGTTAATGACTGGTTCTTTTGATGTGCAGTATGTATGTGACACAGGGCACCTCACCAAAAGCTTAAATATGCTCTATTTGCTGATAATAAACAGAGATCTTCAGACACACCGTGGGTGTGTGTGTGTGTGCTTGTCTTTCTCCCAGTTCAGGGCAGGTGTAACACTAGTACTGCAGGCATTTCCAAATTGCCAGTTAGCACAATAATGTGTGTGTGCGTGCCTTGTACATTGTACATTTACCATGAAAATCTCACAAGGATTTTCTAATGATGAATAAGCCTTTTAACAAAATTTAAGATTAGATAACACAATGTGCCGCCATTGAAGTGACAGGTGTAGATACTGTACAGTACGTTTCATCAACAACCTGCTGTTTTCAGGGATAACACTTGTGTACAAGATAAAAACATCTAGACTGTCAGTGCTTGTCAGTAAATCTAATACCAACCCAAGTGGGCAATAACAGGAGGCTGCAACACAACACTTCGGTGAATCAAACCTGAAGTCCATGTACTGTAGTTTCATGTACATAAAATGCAAAAAAACAAAAACAAAAGAGGTGAAGCAATAAATTTCACATCAGTGGTCATGGTAAGTTTCAAATGGGACACTTTTTTATTAATTCTGTATTTCATGTTATATAACTTTTTGTGAAAGTTAAATTCATGTTACATTACAAAGCTCAAGTAATCTTATGCTTCTAAGCTTGAAATTGTTACTTATAAGAACAGTTTGAGGATCTTGGGTTTCAAGTGCTGAAGTTTGCTCCCGTCCATGGTTTGCGCCATTTCCTGGGCTGAGAGGATTCCCTGATGCACTTCGTCAAACAGGTCAGCGCCGAGCGCAGCCCGAACTCGATCCTTCCATGCGCTCAGTTTGGGTCGCCCGTCAAAAACATCTAACCCAGCACCTACAGGCTGAGAGCCATGACACAGAAAAAGGGTGGGTTACATGTTTAAATGTGGTAAATAGAAGCCAGGGCAAAACTTTTGCTTGTTTCCTTGCAGAATACCAAGAGCAAAGTCATCATGCTGTGATCATGACTTCATGAAAAGCACTTAACACTCTGAAACTCTACTACTACTCTCTATTAAGAATGAAAAAAGATCTCTCAACAACTTTATATTCAATTAATTTAACGTTGTAATGCTCTATAGGGCTGCATGATTTAATAAGAAATTCATGTTGCAATTATTTTGACACATGTTGTGATTTAAACTACAGTCCCTGACAAAAGTCTTGTCGCTTATCTATTTTGTAGAAAAACCTGCTATTAACCTAACTTTTAATTAATCAACTGGTGTTAGAAATAGGTCATATGAAAAGCTAAAACCCTCCGAAATGATGTTTAATGCACTGAAATAAATTAGTTTCACTAAAAAAAGATTTATCTTTTAATCAAGACAGAAAGGTCAAATTTCGGCAAGACAAAAGTTTTGTCGCCTGTTTTGTCGTCTATACAGAAATTGAACAAATTTACTGCAAATACAAAAATATGTCAGCAAATTAAGTAGTGGTGCTGTGAGATCCAAATGTAATATCTTGTATGACTTCCATGAGCTTGAAGGACTGCACCCATGCGGTTTGGCAAGGATTCTTACAGTTTATTGATGAAGTCATCAGGAATAGCAGAAAAAGCAGTCCTGCATGCCTCCCAGAGTTCATCAATATTCTTTGGTTTCATCTTCCATGCTTCCTCTTCCATCCTACTCCACATATGCTCAATGATGTTCTTGTCTGGTGACTGCGCTGGCCAATCCTGGAGCATCTTGAGCTTCCTCGCCTTGAGGAACTTTGATGTGGAGATGGAAGTATGCGATGGAGCACCATCCTGCTGCAGAATTTGGCCTCTTTTATGGTTGGGAATATAAGGGGTAGCTAAGATCTCTTGGTATTTTAGACTATTGATGTTGCCTTCCACCCTGCAGATCTCTCGCACACCCCCATATTGGATGTAACACAAGACCATGATTTTTCCACCACCAAACTTCACTGTTTTTTGGGTGAATCTCGGATCCATGCGAGCTCCAGTAGGTCTCCTGCAATATTTATGGTGTAATTCAACAGAAGATTCATCTGAAAAATCCACCTTCGGCCACTTTTCCAGCGTCCATCCTTTTAGCAGGCTGTCGGCCTTGGCAAATGCCACACGGTTTTTCAATTGTCTTTTGTTTAGTGCTGGCTTCTGCGCACAGATTCGACCATGGAGGCTTTTTCTAGACAGAATCTGACAAAGTGTTCTGGTTGACACAGGGACTTCAGGTGACTATGTCTCGTGGAGCTCTGCTGCAGTGAAAAATGGGCCGGCCTTGGATTTTCGAGCCAACAAACGGTCCTCTCGAGCAATTGTCTTGCGGGGTCTGCCTGACCTGGACTTGTCAAAAACTTCTCCTCAAATCTTTTTTTTATCCTCTGAACTTGACGCTGAGACACACTGAAGGTGTCTGCCACATCAGCAGTGAATCTGGTCTTCAGCCTCTTGATAATCAACACTTTAGTCTTAGGGTGAATCTTAGGCATGTTTGCAGAGGTCTATTTGCAGTTGATGTGAAGGTGTTGTGTACTGGGGTTCTTTTTATACAAACCTGAGACCTAATTGATCCATTATTAGTCACGGGTGAAGCTCATATGACAAGGCGACAACACTTATATCTTTGCTAAAATTGACTCAATGGGCTTTACCAAGCTGTGAATATTAGAATACTTTTTGACAATTTCGTTTTTGCACTGAAACATTAGTACAAAAGCTGTTGGGATTAAAATGAGCCATTTCTTTAAAAAAAATCTTGATTAGAAATATATTTCAGAGACACTTCAGGTCAATTTGTACACAAGCGACAAGACTTTTGTCAGGGACTGTATAATATTTAACTGTTAAATGTACCAAACTTATTTGTGTAGGTTAAAAGCAAATAATACACAAGTACTGTAGTTGCATAAAGACAAGTTTAATATTTACACTCTGTGTGTTTATTGGTTTCTAAAATCCCTCTTTAATAACATGGCCACTGTGACCTTCACTAAGTGACGGCATCTGTTATTTTCTTGTCTCTTTAAAGTTTTTTCAATTGGTATTAAAAGCAAATAATACACTACAAGTAGTTGCATGAAGTCAACAACTATTTACAATCTTTTGTGTTTATTAGTTTCTAAAATCCCACTTTAATAAAATGGAAACTGTGACCTTCACTAAGTTACAACGTCTGTGATTATCTGGTCTATGGAAGCAAATTAGCATTATAATTATTTGAATTATATCAGCCTTTGAAAAATAAGTTTTTTAATTTAATCACTGTTGAATTGTTAATTTTGGATCGATTGCTTTTCCTGTATTGAATTTGTACTTGAATTTCCAAGCTTGAATTTTCTATCTGAATTTCACAGCTTGAAATGGACAGTGTAAATTTCATGTGACATTCAGAGCCCTTAAATTTAAAGATGTTGCTTTTTAAAGTCAAATATTTAAGTTTAATAAATTCAGTAGTATTTAAATTTCCAAATTAACAATTTAACAGTGATTAAATTTCAAAATATATTTTTCAAAGGCTGATATAATTAAAATAATTATGATGCTAATTTGCTTCCATGTTTGCATGTAAAGCAAACTACCTGTAAACTGCCCCATATTGCGATAAGATAATTGGACGGGTTCATATTGTGATTTCCATGTCTATACAATTAGTTTTGCAGCACTAATACTATATTTGGTTGAATCAGGGGTTATGATGATGTGATATTGTGAACCTCCTGTCTGCCAAACCTAACGAGAAAAAAGGCATACATCATACTGTTAATGAGAAAGCACAGAAACTGTATGTGATCATATCAATATGTTGAATTTCATCCATCTCTCTGCTATTTACAGGAACAGTTGTAAAAGTGTGGAAGATTGGCTGAAAAAGGTTTAAAAATGGTATGGTAAACATATGAAATTTCCTACTAAATATTTAGCTAGTTAACACTAAGCTAGTTGTTAAACTGTCTATGCTTATTATGCGTTGTTGCTGTTTCCATTATGGGTCACCATGGATATTTAAAAATAGTCCTCCTGCATATTTAAAAATATCGAAATGTGGTTTTCAATTTATCTCCAGACTATGTGTCTTTGACTGGTATTATTTTAATGATACAGTTCTGGTGTTCCTCTTTACATTTAGATTGAAATGATCCAGTTCGTACCTGCATGATTTCCACAATAGCGACCAGATCAGCCAGCGAGATCTGGTCTCCAGCGATGAAAGGTCTATCTTGGAGGAACTTTTCCTCGATGAGCTTCAGCGAGTTGTTGAGATCTTCTAGAGCGGCATCCATTTTTTCTTTGGGAACCTCCACACCCAGAACCTTTGGAATCATGAGCTAAAGACAAAGGATTCGCAGTTGAAACACAGTCTCTATTATGTAACTAAACAACTAGAAGCTACAATTAAAAAACAGAGATTTGGGTAAAACCTTAGACCTAGGTTAAAATGAGGACCTCTCACCCTTAGCCAGAACACTTTGGACCCATGCGTTCTCATGGCTGCATGTTGCCAGGAGAGATACTCATTCACCCTTGCTCTCTTCTGCACATCAGCTGGATACCAGTTATCCGGGGTGCCATATTTCTCTGCCAGGTACTGCATAATGGCAACACTGAAGGAAAGAGTGTATAGAGTGTTTTTTCACTAGATCACACTAGAGCGTAACACACTCGGAAGACAGCGCTATCTGCTCCTTCTGCGAGCACTCAGTACCTCTCATCCCACCCCTCTGAGAGAGCTCGGCCAATCAGCTCTCTCTAGCCCTCCGGCTGCAAGAGGTTATAGCATCAGAACTGGTGATCGGGCGATGATAGGGCGATCACTTTACCACTGCGCCACTCGGAGGCCCGAGTTTCAAATTTTTTGCCCTTTTTTTCTCCTTCTTTTTCATTATATTTTTTAATAAGATCTGTATGACCACTATTACTACACCCAGAGTATTTTTGCCAGGAGGTTTTGTCGAGGAGACAACCACAACAGGCCACAAATTAAACTTTTACTAGTAAATTAAACAGTACAGTCCAGTGCTGAGTGTCAGAAAGCTCAAAGAGGAACAAAACTAATGAAAACTACAAAGATAAAAGAGAGGAAATGAAAGAGAGAGGATATGTAAAATTTATTATTTCAAGATTGTTTTAAATAATTTATTACAAAAGTAAAAAAAAAAAAGACTCAAAGAATTTGTAGAAAACCTGTCAAACTACATCATAAAAGTTTGTCCATTTAATTGCACATCCATAAATGACCTGTAATCATAAATTATTGTATGGATTCAAAAACAAAATATGTGTGGATCATCCCTTTAAAAATATTTTTGCATCTTACTAGCCACAAAATTACAATAGAAAACATTATGCCCGATATCACACAGGCTCATCTTATGCCACCTTATTATATACACACACCTTTCACTCAGGCAAAAATTTCCATCTCGGATGGCGGGGACTTTTCTCATTATGTTGATCTTGCCAAACTCTTCATTATAGTGCTCACCTAGAAATAAAAGACAAAAGCAAGACAGATTTAATGCAGTAAAATTCATTATACATATCAGGGCTCCAGCCTTTGGTTCCAAAACCAGAATTTTACTTTTTTCATAACATAACCAGGTAAACTCATGTGGCCAAACCAATTCAACCTTGCTTTTGAATTAGTTTGCTTCATTTTCCTAGTATTCTCTGATAATGATGACAGAGACTGCTGTACTACCAGGTGTGCTCCTTGTGACACACAGAGGAGAGAGAGTCTATCACAGGATTTGAAATCTTTGATGTCAGTGATAAGCAAAAGCTGAAGGGGCATCACTGGGGGTCATCTGATACATCTGATTGACAAAGAAATTGTTTTAAAGCTAAACAATCAGAACTAAAATGTGAAAGGTGTCTTGTTGAAAGTTCTAAAAAGATTAATAACAAATTCAGGAAGAGTGACTTAACCGGTCCATCAGCTTGTTGGCAAAGAGTCATAGGGCCATTCCTGAGAGCCTTCTGATACATCTGAGTGAACAATCACTGTTAGAGGTATTACCTTTTGCCTAGTGAGTTACACAGTTGTTGATAAACTTATTACTTGATTCAGCTTGATTCTTTCCTCAAGCAATCACCGTCATAAACAGTTGAACTTGGCTATTTGCAATCCGCTGTAAAAAAGCACCAACATGATTTTTAAACATTACTTCACATTACTACTATTTTCCTCGAAGAATTTCAGTCAGGTTTCAGCCCCCATCATAGTACAGAAACTACACGTTAAGATTGCAAATGACTTGTTTTTAGCTTCGGACCAAGTAATGTTAGTAATATTAGACAGTAACTTGTCCTTTGAAAATCACATTTCCAATATCTCAAAAACAGCCTTTTTCCAACTCAGAAATATTGCTAAGCTTATGAATGTTTCATCTGTATCTGATGCAGAAAGGCTGGTTCATGCATTCATGACCTCCAGACTGGACTACTGTAATGCATTAATAGGTGGTTGTTCTGCATCCTCAATAAACAAGCTTCATTTAGTCCAAAATGCAGCCGCCAGAGTTCTCACTAGATCCAGAAAATATGATCCTATAACCCCAATATTATCATCCCTGCACTCTTGAACACCTGTTCAGTTTAGAATTAATTACAAAATACTATTAATCACATATAAGGCTTTAAATGGCTTAGCTCCCACATACCTAACCAGTGTTCTGATACGCTACAATCCACCACGTTCCTTAGGATCACAAAACTCTGGAGTTCTGGTAGTTCCCAGAATTTTTAAATCTACAAAAGGAGGTAGGGCATTTTCATATTTAGCTCCAAAGCTTTGGAATAGCCTTCCAGACAGTGTTCGGGGCTCAGACACAGTTTCCCAGTTTAAAAGTTTTCTTGGGGGAATAATTTTTACCAATGACCATGAAGCCAGATTTTAGTTTTAAAAAATCTGTACAACTTTACATTCATGCAGAATAGTAAGTTATATTAAACTTTAACACACGTTATGCAAAACACTGCAATCTTACTAAACAGGTTTCACTGCTGTACAGTTACAGTGCTGATGCAGTACACAGCAGGGACGTTAATACTGAATAGTAACAGTACTGGAAGTTCCGGACGCAGCCTGGAACTCCGCAGCCTACCTGCAAACAGAGACAGCTTCTTATACTCAAACGGGATGTTGTTCTTTTTGGCGAAAATGTAAACCGAGCGGCAGGGCTGAGATAAAAGGTCCAGATAAATTTCCAGCACCATTTTTACTTGTTTCGTTCCAAATCTCTTCACTTCTCTTTCACTCGCTCGATTCTTCCGAGTCTCTTCACTTCACTTCTCCTTCTGCAGCGCGAAGGATTTTCGCCAACGAAAATCAGTAGAGCAGGGGCCACGCCCCTTTTCACTCATTTGAGGACGCTACTGTCAATCATAAAGGGTTCACAAATCCTGAGTTCCGCTCATTTACTGGTTACATATCCGGTTTCGTGTTAGCTTATTCAACTTTAATAGCACATTTGTGCGTGTATGTGTATATTTCCTTGTGCCTTGTGCCTCCAGGGTCCTAGTTTGACTACCATCTTGGGTCTGTGTGTGGAGTTTGCATGTTCTCCCCGTGCTCGGTGGGTTTCCTCTGCGTACTGCAGTTTCCTCCCACAGTTCAAAGACATGCAAGCTAACTGGGGTTCCCAATAGTGATGGGAAGTTTGGATCATTTTAGTCACTCGGTTCTTTGAATTCCATTTATCAAAATGAACAAATCTTTTCCTGAGTCATTAAGTTCATTTCGGTCTGTTGATCAGAAATAAAATCAAATGTTACATTTTCAATAAACAGACCCCTCACAGGTCTACCCATAGCTAAATTTTGTTGCCTTTTCTATTTCTCCTAAACTCCACTTAGGAGAAACAAAGAGACATAACTGAGACACAAAGCGAGACATACCTGAGAAACATTTGAGGCTTCTGAGATGTACATGAGAAACAGAACTGCATTTGAAGGAGAAGCAAATGAGCCATATATAAGTATTTAATGAGATTAAAGTCAGATATAAATGAGATGCATGAAACACAAATGAGAAATATTATAGTTTTATTGAACATATAAAAAATCCTCCATTAACAGCATACAGTGTAATAAATTTACAATTCACACAATATAACAGACACCAGCAAAATCTGGTAAATCAAGACACTAAATGATACAAAATGTCATAAAACCTGACAAAGATATTAAGTGTAACACTGCTCAACTCAAAGTATGATTTATACAAGAGTTACACAAAGGCCACAACATTTTGAAAATCCTCCAGTTAAAAAAAAATTGTCAAAAAAGAAAATGAAAATTTTTAAAGGAAAATTGTTTGCTTGCTGTATGTAAGGGCTACAAGAATGGGTCAATGCCAGGAAAAGTTCTCTCACCGGCTACATCAGTCTTCTCTTGTGGTGGATGTCCAACAAGTTTGTCCAAAGTTTGAAACTCCTGGAGTTGCTTAGTATCTAATAGAACATAAAAATATATATATTAAAACATTTAAGATTTACCTAAACACCATTCAGCTACTCCATTCCAAACTGTCGGAAGGTTGAGAGGTGGGCTTGAGCTTGCTCATGGGCTGGTGCTTACCTGACTGATGATGTGCTGATGGAGGCTCTGGAACATTCTCCTGCATTCTTGGTCTCCTGAGGTGGCATGCTTCTGAAAAGTACCCAGTTAAAGTAAAATGTATATAATTACCAAGATAACCTTTTCTGATTATACAGTAAAATTAACTTACTTTTTTTTGTTTTAAGATAAAAAGTAACTTAATATGTCAAACCACACTGGTTAACTTAGGACATGCTGACTGATTTTTACCATTTTAAAAAACTGTGTAAAAATGTTAGTTACCTAGATATGCTAGTCCACCTGCTAAACCATCCACAGGTAGCATTCGAATTCCTTTTGCAATTTAAGAACAAACGTAAGCTGTGTAAATTTCAGCTAAGTATACCACAGTTTTTTTTTTTTTTTTTTTTTTTTTTTTTACCACAGACTCTGGTTTTAAGTTACATTTTGAATCCTTGTCAATAATAATTCATTTTAAATTCGGTGCGAATTTATTATAAAGAACGGAGTTCTTTATTATTTAGTTCTTTATTGGTAATGACATTTGTACAGAATGTAAAGGAAGTTTGCCATTTGCCAGATAATTTCAATTCATTAAGGTGTACACATTTGTAAAAGGTGTAGCCATGTTGATCAACTAGGGACACCTGGGTGTACCGTACAGTAATATAACTGGTGGTTGGATCTTTTTTTTTTTTAAAGCTAGGTTTTGAAATAAAACATTTATTTATTACAAAGCAATTTTGTAATTGACTTTAGTTGTTACCAATCTACATATCTACATATCTTCATTTTAGAGATCCAAACTACTAACCCTCCCTTCCATCTACCTGTATGGGAAGAGTAAATAAATGTACATAAAAAAAGTACTAAACACTCTTTAGTGTAGATAGAACTCTTTGTCAGAGACCCCTAGCCCTTAAACCCCAAAGCATTTTAGCCATTCTTGCATGCATTATGTTTTAATAAATGTACTGTATATGAGTCAGGATTATGCAACATAGATTGACATTTTTTTAGCATTATATATTCCTCAATATAAAGAACTCAATTTTATTTCATTTTAACTAACTATTCACACATGACAAAGCAATTTTTTTTAAAGGATCATATCAGAACATATCAGAAAACCCAAATGAACAGTTTACAATTACAGTATACTTTATGTGTGGGAAACACTGCTTTGGGAAACAAAAAGTACGTAGGTTACACACCAGACAAATATGAACAATCTCTGAGATTTAGAGGTAATAGGCCAAATTTGAGACACCATTGAGAAGATAAATAAAACATCTAAGTCTCATTCTCGTCTCAAAAATGGCTCATTTCTGTCTAGGAGACAAAGAAGAGATTAACATGAGATCTCATCTTGGAGTTTCTTTGCTATACATACACAAATTTTGGCTAGACTTCCGGTAATGAAAATATTACAAAGCAGCCAAGGACATATTATAAACAGAATGAGCAGCTCATTTCTCATATCTTCTGGTCCGAGTCGTTTGTTCTTTTGTTACGTGACTTCATTCGTTTCAGTATTTTTGAACGAAATTACAGACCCAACTCTTAAGACTTAAATTAAATTTTCTTTCAGGAAATCACATACCGGGAAAAAAACAAACAAATGTTCAGACGTGATGTTTCTTCATTGTCTATACTACTTATACTGTACAGAGTCACGCGAAGCCTGGACGTTATCCTAGGGCACTGCAGGCAGGGAGCTAATCAATCTCAGAGTGCATGTTCCTACAGTATATGTATATCTAATCTGCATGTCTTAAGGAACCCAAAGTACAGTGTCTGTGGATTCCAAGGGGCTGTGGTCCTCAGAAACATTACTAGAGCAATGACGATGACGTGAAATCATGGGTCATTGAGGCCAACCATTGTTCACAGTAATGCATTGAATTAATGGATCAACCAAAGACAGGCTGTTTTTCTTCACATATCTTTGCAAACTAAAACAGCCAGGGACAAGTTAATCAATCAATCAATCAATCAATCAATTAATTAAATCTATCAATTAAATCTATCAATTCAATCAAATTAAATTCAACTACATTACAATAACAATTAATTCAGCTTTGGAATAACTTTATTAATCTCTTTTTAATTCATTTCAGTTATATATTTGGATGTGCTTCATTTATTCACAGATTAGGAAACATTTTAAATGAAGGCTGGGGAGAAAGCCTAGACATCATGGTTGATGAATAACATTCATTAAATATTACAATGCACAGTGAATCAGTTCCATCAGTGTTGCAATTTTATTTGCTGAAGTATTAGTTTGAACTTTGTACTGCATTCATGTTTTGGAAGTCATCTAATCTGACAGCTCCATCTACACTTGCTGTGCAGAGAAAACGGTCTTCCTGTCCCAAATCCTTATCAAATCCTTTGGTTTGCCCCACTTATTCCCAAAGCCAAAAAACACCCCTCAGCTTGAAATCCATACGTTTCAACTTGGAATGGTAGTCTCACTTTCTCACGTTCCTTTCCAGCTTATAGAATGGTGTCAAGACAAAAAAAATTGCTGCAGACAGTAGATCGGGCACTGAATGGAAATTCAACATTTTTGACATATAAAGCAAGAAAAATCTCCATGCTATTCAGCTAACGAAAGTCAAAAATAGATTTTTATTACACCTTACAAGAGGTTATGGCAATGGTGCCATACATTCTGGTATCCCAAACTTTTGTTTGTGAACATGTGAACTTTTCCCATGCCTCTAGCCCATAAAATGCCCCCTCAATGTTAGCCTGTGTCCAGAAAAATATACAGTCGTGGCCAAAGGTTTTGAGAATTACATAAATATTGGAAATTGGAAAAGTTGCTGCTTAAGTTTTTATAATAGCAATTTGCATATACTCCAGAATGTTATGAAGAATGATCAGATGAATTGCATAGTCCTTCTTTGCCATGAAAATTAACTTGCTGAGGACCTGCTGAGATCATTTCAGTAATCGTCTTGTTAACTCAGGTGAGAATGTTGACGAGCACAAGGCTGGAGATCATTATGTCAGGCTGATTGGGTTAGAATGGCAGACTTGACATGTTAAAAGGAGGGTGATGCTTGAAATCATTGTTCTTTCATTGTTAACCATGGTGACCTGCAAAGAAACGCATGCAGCCATCATTGCATTGCATAAAAATGGCTTCGCAGGCAAGAATATTGTGGCTACTAAGATTGCACCTAAATCAACAATTTATAGGATCATCAAGAACTTCAAGGAAAGAGGTTCAAGTCTTGTTAAGAAGGCTTCAGAGCGTCCAAGAAAGTCCAGCAAGCGCCAAGATCGTCTCCTAAAGAGGATTCAGCTGCGGGATTGGAGTGCCACCAGGGCAGAGCTTGCTCAGGAATGGCAGTGAGGCGAAGACTTTTGGAAGATGGCCTGGTGTCAAGAAGGGCAGCAAAGAAGCCACTTCTCTCCAAAAAAAACATCAGGGACAGATTGATCTTCTGCAAAAAGTATGGCGAATGGACTGCTGAGGACTGGGGCAAAGTCATATTCTCGGATGAAGCCTCTTTCCGATTATTTGGGGCATCTGGAAAAAGTCTTGTCCAGAGAAGAAAAGGTGAGCGCTACCATCAGTCCTGTGTCATGCCAACAGTAAAGCATCCTGAGACCATTCATGTGTGGGGTTGCTTCTCATCCAAGGGAGTGGGCTCACTCACAATTTTGCCCAAAAACACAGCCATGAATAAAGAATGGTACCAAAACACCCTCCAACAGCAACTTCTTCCAACAATCCAACAACAGTTTGGTGAAGAACAATGCATTTTCCAGCACGATGGAGCACCATGCCATAAGGCAAAAGTGATAACTAAGTGGCTTGGGGACCAAAACGTTGAAATTTTTTGGTCCATGGCCTGGAAACTCCCCAGATCTTAATCCCATTGAGAACTTGTGGTCAATCCTCAAGAGGCGGGAGGACAAACAAAAACCCACAAATTCTGACAATCTCCAAGAAGTGATTATGAAAGAATGGGTTGCTATCAGTCAGGATTTGGCCCAGAAGTTGATTGAGAGCAGCCCAGTCGAATTGCAGAGGTCCTGAAAAAGAAGCGCCAACACTGCAAATACTGACTCTTTGCATAAATGTCATGCAATTGTCGATAAAAGCCTTTGAAACTTATGAAGTGCTTGTAATTATATTTCAGTACATCACAGAAACAACTGAAACAAAGATCTAAAAGCAGTTTAGCAGCAAACTTTGTGAAAACTAATATTTGTGTCATTCTCAAAACCTTTGGCCACGACTGTAGAATTGAGAGAACAGGACATTTGAGACAATTGAGCACAAACCTGAACATCTTTTTTTCCATGCAAACAGTATTGCATATTTCTAAATCTTTCTCTCATAATTAGAGTCTCCCTAATGTTAAATGTTATGAATACCTGAAAGTTTATCAAAGGTGACAATGCATAACATTAGCGCCATTTTTTCAGACTTCAAATATTGTGGCTCACTGAATGAAAACTGTCCTGGAAGATCTCGATGTGTTTATCCGTGATGGATCATCTGCACTGTTCAGAACATGTCTGGTGAGTATGTTGCATTGATTCTCTGCAGGCACTTTGACAAAAATACGACTGTTAATATTTGTGTTGACATTATTAAGATATTTAAATTCTTATTCATTTGAACTCCGGCTCTTATTTTACTTTATCTGATCATCTCAACTGATTTTAAAGACTTATGAGGTGTTTCTTTCTGTACATTTTGTCTCCGTTAATCTAGTAGGATCCAAAACGTTCATGGAACAAAAAGAAATATAAAAACATAGAAAAGATGAATGTCAAAAGTTTTTTTTTTTTGTTCTCTTTATTACATTAGGACAGTACTCCTGATGGCGGACAGTCCAGAGGGATGAAAGTGGGAGTTCCTATTGTGATTGAAGATGATGACTCCCTTACAACTTTGACCA
Organism: Clarias magur; assembly: GCA_013621035.1. Lineage (NCBI taxonomy): Eukaryota > Metazoa > Chordata > Actinopteri > Siluriformes > Clariidae > Clarias > Clarias magur. Next base: position 434,049 of record QNUK01000410.1, read on the forward strand.
GTGTCATAAACTTTACTCTTGTGTTGGAGGAAGGGATTGTCTTGCAAGATGCTCCAGAACACTTTGACCTGTTTGCCTTGGATTTCAGTACCAAAAAAGTACACTTTTGAGGTGATTGAGAAGGTGTTCATGGAATTGGGCACTCACTGCTCTGCAAGGGTACAATCCCTTAAGACTTAACTTCTCCTATGACTTTGCTTTTGTGAGCTGTTTTCAGACTTCAAATTATTATTATTATTATTATTTTGTACTTTTCCTTGTTTTGTGAAGTTTAGACTGTAAAAGACATTTTGGCATGTTTCTTTTTGTGTACTTTTATTTGAAAGTCATGGAATGTGGTTGTAGTGTGTTCCTTTTGGTTTAAAATAAAATTTGGAAGAAACTTTCAAGCATTCAGTTACAGCTTTTTTCATTATATTGTATTACAAAAAAACCTGCTTCAGTAAATTCAAGCATATTTTGAACCCAATACATGTGACAAGTTCACATTTATTAAATTAATAAGTCTTTGAAACTATCAAATCACTTTTAACTTAACAAAAGAATATAAGTTGGAAGACCTTACTCAGTAAATTTAGTTAAGTCAACAACAAGTTAACTTAACTAAAAATTTCAAGGCAACTTGCTGCACAGCTTTTTTGAGTTAAGTCAACAAGTTGGGTTAAAAGTGGAGTTAACTCAAAAAAGCTGTGCAGCAAGTTGCCTTGAAATTTTGAGTTAAGTCAAGATTTAATTTTTTACAGTGCAGTTTAAAGTTGATATCCGCTCTGAAGGTTATCAAGTCATTTTTTATGGTAGTCAGGGACGTCTCATGAAAGATTTTTTAACTCAGTCTTCACGTCCGAACGGATAGCTTTAATTTCGGCATATATAGCACCAATACTCTCTTGAAAGGGATCCTCGGCCTCGTGCTCACACGCGTTATCCTCGTTTTCCGTTGTTTGTGTCTCATTTTTCTCAGGCTTATGGGATAATTTGCTTCTAGTTATAATTTGCTTCTCCCCCTCCATGTTTAGTCGATAAATTCAATGTCAAATTAAATTTGGGGAGTATAATGCTTTTGTCTGGCAGCTCTCACTCTACACTGCCACTCTCTGCGACGCCATACCGGAAGTCCGATAAATAAGCCTTTTAACAAAATTTAAGATTAGCTAACACAATGCGCCATTCAACTGACAGGTGTAGATCCTGTACAGTATGTTTCATCAACAATCTGCTGTTTTCAGGGATAACACTTTTGTGTACAAGATAAAAACATCTAGACTGTGTTTCTGAGAAATTGTCAGTAAATCTAATACCAACCCAAGCAGGCAATAGCAGGAAGCTGCAATACTACACCAGTATGCTTCGGTGAATCAAACTGAAGTCCATGTACATGTTGATGAAATGCAAAAAAAAAAAAAGAAGAAGAAGAAGAGGTGAAGCAATAACGTTCACATCATTGGTCATGGTAGATTTCAAATGAGACATTTTTTAAAATATTAATTCTGTACACACGTGGACAAAATTGTTGGTATCCTTCGGTCAATGAAAGAAAAACTCACAATGGTCACAGAAATAACTTTAATCTGACAAAAGTAATAATAAATAAGAATTCTATGAATGTTAACCAATGAAATTCAGACATTGCTTTTCAACCATGCTTTTCAACCATGCTTCAACGGAATTATAAAAAAAATTAACTCATGGAACAGGCCTGGACAAAAATGATGGTACCCCTAACTTAATAGTTTGTTGCACAACCTTTTGAGGCAATCACCGCAATCAAACGATTCCTGTAACTGTCAATGAGACTTCTGCACCTCTCTGCAGGTATTTTGGCCCACTCCTCACGAGCAAGCTGCTCCAGTTGTTTCCGGTTTGAAGGGCGCCTTTTCCAGACAGCATGTTTCAGCTCCTTCCAAAGATGCTCAATAGGATTGAGGTCAGGGCTCATAGAAGGCCACTTTAGAATAGTCCAATGTTTTCCTCTTAGCCATTCTTGTGTGTTTTTAGCTGTGTTTTGGGTCATTGTCCTGTTGCAAGACCCAAGACCTGCGACTGAGACCCAGCTTTCTGACACTGGCCAGCACATTTCTCTCTAGAATCCCTTGATAGTCTTGAGATTTCATTGTACCCTGGACAGATTCAAGACACCCTGTGCCAGATGCAGCAAAGCAGCCCCAGAACATAACAGAGCCTCTTCCATGTTTCACAGTAGGGACAGTGTTCTTTTCTTGATATGCTTCATTTTTCCGTCTGTGAACATAGAGCTGATGTGCCTTGGCAAAATGTTCCATTTTTGTCTCATCTGTCCATAGGACATTCTCCCAGAAGCTTTGTGGCTTGTCAACATGTAGGTTGGCATATTCCAGTCTGACTTTTTTATGATTTGTTTTCAACAATGGTGTCCTCCTTGGTCGTCTCCCATGTAGTCCACTTTGGCTCAAACAACGACGGATGGTGCGATCTGACACTGATGTTCCTTGAGCATGAAGTTCACCTTGGATCTCTTTAGAAGTCTTTCTGGGATCTTTTGTTACCATTCGGATTATCCGTCTCTTTGATTTGTCATCAATTTTCTTCCTGCGGCCACATCCAAGGAGGTTGGCTACAGTCCCATGGATCTTAAATTTCTGAATAATATGTGCAACTGTAGTCACAGGAACATCTACAGTAGCTGCTTATAGCCTTTACCTTTAACATGCTTGTCTATAATTTCCTTTCGAATCTCCTGAGACAACTCTTTCCTTCGCTTCCTCTGGTCCATGTTGAGTGTGGTACATACCATGTCACCAAACAACACAGTGACTTCCTGGAGCCCTATATATAGGCCCTGACTGAAGATTGTAGACACCTGTGATGCTAATTAGTGGACACACCTTGAATTAACATGTCCCTTTGGTCACATTATTTTCAGTATTTTCTAGGGGTACCATCATTTTTGTCCAGGCTTGTTCCATGAGTTTATTTTTTTTAATTATTCTGTTGAAGCATGGTTGAAAAGCAATGTCTGACTTTCATTGGTTAACATTCATAGAATTTTTTTTAATTATTACTTTTGTCAGATTAAAGTTATTTATGTGACCATTGTGAGGTTTTTTTTCATTGACCGAAGGGTACCAACAATTTTGTCCACGTGTGTATTTCATGTTATATAACTTTTTGTGAAAGTTACATTAGGAAGCTTAAGTGATCTTATACTCCCTAAGCTTGAAAAAAAAATCTCATAAAAACAGTTTGAGGATCTTGGGTTTGAAGTGCTGCAGTTTGCTCCCGTCCATGGTTTGCACAATTTCCTGGGCCGAGAGAATTCGCTGATGCACTTCGTCAAACAGGTCAGCGCTGATCGCAGCCCGGACTCGATCCTTCCATGTGCTCAGTTTGGGGTGCCCGTCAAAAACATCTAACCCTACAGGCTGAGAGCCATGACACAGAAAAAGGGTGGGTTACATATTTAAATATGGTTTTACAATTGAGTAAATAGAAACCAGGGGTTTATTGGTACTTTGCTGTCTTCTGAATTAACTGTTGTTTCTTTTATTTGAAATGAAGGACTTTTATTTTGAACACGCTGGTTACATCCGGTTTTGTTAAGGAGAAAACAGTCGCACTAAAACTAAAACTGAACCTTCCTTCGGTTCAATAACTCTGACAGTAATAGCTGTAAGTTTATTGTTTGAATTATTTGTATTATATATCATAGTGATGTTAATTTAATTTGTGGTTAATTACATAAAGAGCGCCATTGTATGTTATGTTTATTTATTTAGCTGCTAAAGCTAGCGTGTTAATTTTTGCCAATACTGTGCATCTGTAGGGTGTATGGCTATGGCTATATATGTACCATTATAGGGGGTTAATGGTACATTAAAAGTACCATTTAATATTTAAACTTATTGGTAAATAGAAAGGGCGGCACTGTGTTGTAGTGGTTAGCACTGTCGCCTTGCACCTCCAGGGACCAGGTTCGATCCACGGCCAGGCTCGATTCCCGTCTCTGTGTGCATGGAGTTTGCATATTCTCCCCGTGCTTGGTTGGTTTCCTCTGGGTACTCTGACAAATGATACATTACAAGTAGTTGCATGAAGTCAACAACTATTTACAGTATCGTGTGTTTATCATTTTTTAAAATCCCACTTTAATATTATGGCAACTGTATGTCATGCGCACTCTCATCGCGACCGGCAGTAGGACACGGAAGTAGTATGGTCGCGATTCAGGAAGCATAAAAGGAAGCAAAATGGCGCTTCACATCACTCATTGAGTCTACCCATGCTGTCTCTTCAATTTCATGAGTACTCAACATTTTGGGTTATATTCCTGATTAAGTATGTGTTGTTAGAAAGTGGGTTTTATTGTGTAGACTCTTGCTCTCTGTGTGAGAGGGTTCTTATAATAATTTGCGTGGTTATCCTGCCTGCTCATGCTACTTCTGTGTTTGGTTTTACCATCCACGCTACACGGGCTAACTGCTAAGTCTTCTGGTCCGCCTCCGGTTGTTTCGTGACAGAATGACTGAGCCAGCTGTAAACACAGCGGATTATGCTCACCTCTGTGATGTGGTGAACAGACATGCTGAGCTGATTGAGCAGCTGCGCGGTGAGGTCGCGGCTCTCCGCGCTATCGTCCAAGACGTCGCAGCCTTGCACCACGAAGTTGCGGAGCTGCGGCGTGAGAACGTGGCACTCTGCAAGGCGGCTTCTGCAGTGGCTGCTGCACCACCCACGTTTCCCATCTCCCTGCGGCTATCTCTACTCACTCTCTGCCGCCGAGACACAGGCGATTGAGGAGTATGTATCTGACGCTCTCCGCCATGGCACAATCTGGCCCTCCTCCTCACCTGCCACCTCCGGGTTTTTCTTCGTGAAGAAAAAAGGCGGCAACCTACGCCATGTGTTGACTATTGGGGGCTCAACAACATCACTATCAAAAACCGTCACGTTGCCTCTTATAAACTCGGCCCTGGACGCCCTCTCTAGCGCCACCATTTTCACAAAGTTGGACCTGCGGAGCACCTACAACTTGGTGTGCATCAGAGAGGGCGATGAGTGGAAAACGGCCTTCATCACCCCAACTGGACACTATGAAAGTCTGGTCATCCCATTTCAGACTCTGTAATGCCCCCGCAGCCTTCCAACAATTCATCAATGATGTCCTCAGAGATATGTTAGGCGTTCCTGGATTTTGTTATCTCGCCCCAGGATGTGGCCATGGACCAGCAGAAACTGGAAGTTGTGCGTCATTGACCCATACCAATGACCCTCAAGCAACTCCAATGGTTTCTCGGGTTTGCAAATTTCTATTGTCGCTTTATCTGGGACTACAGTACGGTTGCAGCACCTTTAACCACCCTGAGAAGACCATCTTCTCACCCCAACTCTACCGCCATCTCTGCCTTCCATGAGCTGTGTCGTTGCTTCACCACTGCCCTCATTCTTCCCCATCCAGATGCGAGCAAACCATTCGTTCTGGAGGTGGACGCTTCAGATGTGGGCGCCGGGGCTGTTCTCTCCCAGCGAGGTCCAGACCAGAAGTTACATCCTTGTAGCATCTTCTCCAGAAAATCTGACCCCACTGAGCAGCAATACGGGGTAGGGGACCGCGAGCTGCTAGCCATAAAGTGGGCCCTGGAGGAGTGGCGTCACTGGCTCCAGGGTGCCAGTGAGCCTTTCGTCATCTGGACCATTCATCATCTGGACCGATCATCAAAACCTGATCACCATTCGGAATTTAAAACAACTCTAAACAAACACCCATAATCTTTGGAATCATGAGCTAAAGACAAAGGATTTGGAGTTGAAACACTGCCTTTATTATGTAACTTAACAACTAGAAGCTATAATTAAAAACCAGAGACTTGGTTAGATCCTTAGACCTAGGTTAAAATGAGGACCTCTCACCCTTAGACAGAGCAATTTGGATGCATGCGGTCTCATGGCTGTATGCTGCCAGGAGAGATACTCATTCACCTTTGCTCTCTTCTGCACATCAGCTGGATACCAGTTATCCGGGGTGCCAAGCTCTCTCAGAGGGGAGGGATGAGAGGTACTTAGTGCTCCCACATTAATCACGGCCAATCAGGGGCATCTGTGAGCTCATGTAAGCGGAAGAAGCAGATAGCGCTGTCCTCCGAGTGTGTTACGCCGCCCCCCAACGGTGTGTGGGCGAGTAATTTGAAAAGATGCGGTCGACTGGCGTTACGTAGTTCGGAGGAAACACATGATAGTCTTCGGCCATCCCCGCTGAGTGGTAGTAGTAGCTTAATGTGGGAGCGCCCCTAGTGACAGGGAGGAATTAATTAGACACGACTAAATTAGGGAGAAAATCAGGGAAAAAGAAAAAAGAAAAAAAAAGATGGCATTCTGTCGGGATTTTTCAATACTAAAGTTGAAAAGTTCAAATACTTATTTTAAGATATCAGATGCTACACTGCTTGTTGGTAGACAACCTGAGGCTGAGATAGTGACTATGCCCACAGCTGTGTGCTTAAACATGCTGTATTATCTTTACACTTATCATTATTGTGAAAGTTTACTTTCTGGGTGCCGTTGCCAAAACCCACATACAAAACCAGTCACAGAAACATTTTAAGCAAGAAAACACATTGGTAAACAACTCTTTGTCTTAAACAACATTTTGTCTCCTTAGTAATCACTTCTAAAGTGTTCCAAATTGCCTCTGAACCATCCATGTTATGTTTCATGGCTAGTGGTTGTACACCCTACATAGCACACTAGCTTTTTCATTTTTTACACTATTTGGGATTCATCCCCAGAACAGTTAATTAGCAAGCTTGAAATGTCAGTAATGGCTAACAGACATCTACAAATTAATATCCTAACTATATTTTCTTTCCATTTTCATCCATTGGTTTGTCTTTTGAATAGGCTACAAACTCCACTACACTATGCTGCATATGAAGAATAATCAGCAGAACAGAAGCTATCAATTGCTAGTTTACTTTTTTACAGTCCAGTGCTGAGTGTCAAAAAGCTCAAAGAGGAAGAAAACTAATGAAAACTACAAAAATAAAAGAGAGGAAATGAAAGATAGAGGAAATGTAAAATTCATTATTTAAGCATGATTTAAATTATTTACACAAAAGTAAAAAAAAAAAAGAAAGAAAGATTCAAAGAGTTTGTATAAAACCTGTCAAACTACACCATAAAAGTTTGTCCATTTAATTGCACATCCATAAATGACCTGCAACCATAAATGATTGTATGTATTTAAAAAAAATATGTGTGGATCATCCTTTACATCATCTTACATCGATTAGCCACAACATAACAATACAAAACATTATGCCCGATATCATGCAGGCTCACCTTATGCCACCTTATTATTAAAAATATATATCATTATTTGATGTGAAACACACACCTTTCACTCATGCAGAAATCTCCATCCCAGATGGCGGGTACTTTTCTTATTATGTTGATCTTGCCAAACTCTTCACTAGTGCTCACCTAGAAATAAAAGACAAAAGCAAGACAGACTTATTGCAGTAAAAGTCATTATACATATAAGGGCTCCAGCCTTTGATTCCCAAGCCAAAATATTTAGGAGCCAAATAAAAATTTTAGAAGCCAAAATTTTACCCTTTTCATAACATAACCAGATGAACTAATGTGGCCAAACCAATTTAAACTTAGTTTTAGCTTAGTTTGCTTCATTTTCCTAGCATTATCTGATAATGATGACAGAAACTGCTGTACTACCAGGTGTGCTCCTTGTGACACACAGAGGAGAGAGAGTCTATCACAGGATTTGTCAAGGAGACAACCATAACAGGCCACACAAACTTGTGATGGTGAGGCATTTGAGCAGTGAAAATATATATAGACCAATTCAATGTAAAGGTTACATACTCTGATTTTTTTTCTCTGCATTTTATGTTAGGGATGATCACCACTGGTGAATGTCTGGATAAAACTAATTGCAGAATATACAGGTGTATGAGTGAGGAACATTCTAGAAAAACAAAGTCTTAACACTTGACTAGCTTAGTGAAAAAGCTAAATATGGAAAACAGCAAAGAGTATAAGCGAAGCCACTGTCACAGCTGCCTTCAGTCCATTTTACCATTAAGACAGACTTCTGCTTGCCCATGTTTGAGCTGTGGTCGACCATCATTGATACCAGTGATAATGAACAGCTGAAGGGGCATCACTGGGAGGCATCAGATACATCTGATTGACAGACAGTTTGTTTTAAAGCTAAAAAATCTGAACTAAAATGTGAAATAGACAGGTGCCTTGTTGAAAGTTATGAAAAGTACATAACTTTTGAAAATAAAGAACATGCTTGCATCGGGAAGGGAATCTCTCCAGTGACTGTGATGTCAGATTTAAGGCTAAAAATATTAACAACAAATTCAGGAAGAACATCTGGCATAACTGGTCCATCAGCTTGTTGGCAAAGAATCATAGGTGAAGAATGGGTGAACAATCGCTGTTAGATGTATTACTTTTTAACTTGGGAGTTACACAGTTGTTGATAAACTTGTTCTTTTCTCAAGCAATGACCCTCATAAACAGTTGAACTTGACTACATGCAATCCGTGGTATAAAAGCACCAACATGATTTTTAGAAAACACCCTACTTCCTATTACTGCTATTTCTACTACTTATTATAAGTGATGAACACTACAGTTACTTGCATTATTTTTCACACTCACTTTATGTACATTTGTTACATACTCTGATTCTTCTATTGAATGTTGTGTTCTTATTGTGTATAGTGACTTGTCTATAACACATTACAGTGTTTTATGTTGGTCTGTACTTTGAAAGGCACAAACAGCTGGACTAAAATTCCTAGTGTGTGTGTCAACATACTTGGCGAATAAAACTCGATTTTGATGTTCCAGATGTTTGTCCTTGGATCAAGTTCTTCATCAGTCTAACAATTATGTGGGACTTTCAGAAACATACTCCTACTCCTACTCCTACTCCTACTAAGTGTGACATATATATATCAATTGAGCCCCCCTCCAATAGTTGCCAGTCACGTATGCAAAATGGACAGAAGAGGGAAGAACAGAACTGACGCACAGAACAGAAAAAGAAAGAAAGAAAATGAAAAACAGTGTCTTAAAATAAGGACAGCAATGTCAAAGTGGATAAATAGAGATTGGTAAGCTTGACCTATCAGTTTGTATTACTGTAAGTCTTTAAGTTGATCAATATTTATTTGCCACTGCCAGCGAGGCTGGGCATAGTTACCGTCCGTTAATATCAAAGCATTATTCCTGAAAAAATAGGCGTTTGGTTTAAATAAAAATGAACTTATTGTTAAAAATGTTAACTGAGGTTCTCACCACCAAGCACAACCAAGTTATTGGGCTCTTGCCTTATCCTCTCAGTTCGTTATGTTCATTCCAGGGTGCAATAAATGTACGATTTTGTTCTTTTTCCGGAAAGCCCTGCTGTGTAAACAGAAAGAGACTAGCGTATGGATCCCTCTATACCTTCATTCATACAGTATTTGAGACACTATTGTAAGATTTTTGTAAACAGGATTTTCAAAAACAGCTTGAAAAACCACAAAGTTTCTAAAAATTATGCATTTTAAATTTATTAATGCATGAGCTTTTTTTCTGTTTCTGTTGTAATAACAGTGCTAATGAAATTACATCACTGCTTAGCAAATACAATCATTTTAATGCGTTGTACATGAGTGTTCATTAAAAAAAGACGAAAAAGATGAAGAGTACAGAGAGAAAGCAAATAAGTCAAGAGCAGATGAAGAGAACAGGTAGGAGCTACCACACAGAATACTATGACTTAAAGGGCTCATGATATACATTTACCATTTTAATGTGTTTTCTGATGTACACGTACAGTACGTTACATTTTTTTGTGCACCAGAATTTTAAAAAATGGCCTTGATGTGGAAAAGTGCTTTGCACCACGTCAGGGTCTAAGCATACGTATTGTGCACTTTTCCTTGTCAGAGTACTGCAGGTTATTTGAAAATCTTGAAAAATCATTTGAAATTTGAAAAAGTTATTTTTGCAGCTTGCCATTCTAAGGATTTGGACATTGACTGATGCTATTTTATATGTAAATTACATTAAATGGGTGGGGGCGCAAACCATGATTTTGCGAATCAGTTGAGCAGAAACCACGCCCCTTTCCAACCATTTGAGGACGCCACTGTCAATCATAAAGGGTTCACAAACTCCTTAGTCCCACCCATCTACCGGTTACGTGTTAGCTTATTCCACTTTTACAGCACAATTGTGTGTGTGTGTGTTATTATAATTAATGGTGTCTTTGTGGTAAGCACAGGTGCCTTGTGCTAGTTTGACTACAGGGTGGGCCATTTATATGGATTCACCTTAATAAAATGAGAATGGTTGGTGATATTAATGTCCTGTTTGTGGCACATTAGTATATGTGAGGGGGCAAACTTTTCAAGATGGGTGGTGACCATGGTGGCCATTTTGAAGTCGGCCATCTTGGATCCAACTTTTGGTTTTTCAATAGGAAAAGGGTCATGTGACACGTCCAACTTATTGGGAATTTCACAAGAAAAACAATGGTGTGCTTGGTTTTAACGTAACTTTATTCTTTCATGAGTTATTTACAAGTTTCTGACCACTTATAAAATGTGTTCAATGTGATGTATTGTCAATGCAACCCTCTTCTCTCACTCTTCACACACTGATAGCAACACCGCAGGAGAAATGCCAGCACAGGCTTCCAGTATCCATAGTTTCAGGTGCTGCACATCTCGTTTCTTCACACCATAGACAATTGCCTTCAGATGACCCCAAAGATAAAAGTCTAAGGGGGTCAGATCGGGAGACCTTGGGGGCCATTGAACTGGCCCACGATGACCAATCCACTTTTCAGGAAACTGTTCATCTTGCTGGAAAAACTCAGGGAACGTGCCAGCTTCAGTGCATAAAGAGGGAAACACATCATCATGTAGCAATTTCAAATATCCAGTGGCCTTGAGGTTTCCAATGATGAAGAATGGCCCCACTATCTTTGTACCCCATATACCACACCATACCATCACTTTTTTTGTTCCAACAGTCTTGGAGGGATCTATCCAATGTGGGTTAGTGTCAGACCAATAGCGGTGGTTTTGTTTGTTAACTTCACCATTCACATAAAAGTTTGCCTCATCACTGAACAAAATCTTCTGCATGAACTGAGGGTCCTGTTACAATTTTTGTTTTGCCCATTCTGCAAATTGTGTGCGCCGATCTGGGTCATCCTCGTTGAGATGCTGCAGTAGCTGGAGTTTGTAAGGGTGCCATTTGTGAGTAGCTAAGGGATGTTCGACTAATGCCACTCTCCAGTGACATGCGGCAAGTGCTACGCTGTGGGCTCTTGCTGAATGAAGCTAGGACAGCCACTGATGTTTGTTCATTAGTGACAGTTTTCATGCATCCACATTTTGGCAAATCCAACACTGAACCAGTTTCACGAAACTTATGCGAAGATTGGACGTTATCCTAGGATACTACAGGCAGGGAGCTAATCCATCTCGGGGTGCATGTGCCTATATGTATGTCTAATCTGCATATTTTAAGGAAACCAGAGTATACACAGGAAAGGCATAAGCACTAGGAGAAGACGTTTACTCCACAAATGCCACTACGTCACTACGCCTATATGTAAAAATGTTATACATTTCATTTTAAAGTATGTTTTGGAAACTGACTTACATTTGATTCTATATCACATTTCTGACGTTATTTAGCATTTCTAAACAAAAGTGGCTCTCACCTCTAGGGTGTGTTGGTCAGTGTGCATGCAGTTTAAATGTTCAACCTATGGTTTGATCTGTTTTCTCACAGTCCACAAACATCCACTGTATGCTGATTGGCATTTCAAAATTTCCTGTAGTGCCTGAGTGTGCGTGCTTGTGTCTGTGGATTCCAAGGGGCTGGGGACCTCAGAAACATAACTAGAGCAATAACAATGAACTGAAATCATGATGCAGTGAGGCCAACCATTGTTCACAGTGACGCAGTGAATAGATGGATCAACCAAAGACAGGGTGTTTTTCTTCACATAGATTTGCAAACTAAAACAGCCAGGGACAGGTTCATTCATTCATTCATTCATTCAATCTATCAATTCAATTACATTACATTACATTACATTACTTTACAATAACAATTAATGCAGCTTTGGAAAAACTTTATTAATCTCTTTTAATTCATTTCAGTTATATATTTGGTGTGCTTCATTCATTCACAGATTAAGAAACATTTTAAATGAAGGCTGGGGAGAAAGCCTAGACATCATGGTTGATGAATAACATTCATTAAACATTACAACGCACACTCAGTTCCATCAGTGTTGCAATTTTATTTGCTGAAGTATTAGTTTGAACTTTGTACTGCATTCATGTTTTGGAAGTCATCTAATCTGACAGCTCCATCTACACTTGCTGTGCAGAGGAAACAGTCTTCCTGTCCCAAATCCTTATCAAATCCTTTAGGGTGCCCGACTTATTCCCAAAGCCGAAAAACACCCCTCAGCTTGAAATCCATACGTTTCAACTTGGAATGGTAGTCTCACCTTCTCACGTTCCTTTCCAGCTTATAGAATGGTGTCAAGACAAAAAGAAATTAGCTGCATACAGTAGATCCTTGGGGAGTGAATAGAAATTCAACATTTTTGACATATAAAGTAGGATAAACATGGCCATCTCCATGCTATTCCGCTAACAAAAGTCAAAAGTAGTTTTTTTGAATTATACCTTACAAGAGTTATGACAATGGCAGATACATCCTTCTTCTTTTCATTTTCTTTAAACCTAACACAGAGTGCAAAGCAATCTTCTGACGTCCCTCCTGATCTTGAAAAACCAGTCTGTACCTGTTGGAAAATGCAGTACACTTTCTCAGCTAAACACATTTCATCTCCAGACTTATCACTGACTACTTTCTGATATCCAGTTGCTCACTTTACACAGTTAGACCCATGAATATGATCTAAATGGCACAGCAGTTCATATTAGGATTAAATGCAGTTTGTGTTTTAACCTAGTCAGGGTCACAATGACTCCGGAGCCTATGCCCTAAAAACACTCGACATGAGGAAGCAGAACCAGTGTCCCATCACAGTCCACTATGCAAACACAAAAGCACATGTTGTTCATACATCAGGGCAATTTACTGATTTTAATCTAGTGTTCTTAGTGTTCTGGTGTTCTGCATGGCTTGGCATTTCCAAATTGCCAGTTAGCACAATAATGTGTGTGTGCCTGCAGCCTTATAATAAATTACAATACAATACATTGTATTGATTTTACCATGAAAATCTCACATGGATTTTCTAAGGATGAATAAGCATTTTATAAAAATTAAAGATTGTGTTAGCTAATGTGCCGCCGTTGAAATGACAGGTGTAGATGCTATACAGTATGTTTCATCAACAATCTGCTGTTTTCAGGGATAACACTTGTATACAAGATACAAAAATCTAGACTGTATTTCTGAGACATTGTCAATCCTTGTCAGTAAATCTAATACCTACCCAATAGTAGGAGGCTGCAACACTACACCAGAGTGCTTCGGTGAATCAAACTGAAGTCCATGTACAAGTTCATGAAAGACTTTGAAGATGCACTTGAGGATGAGGCCACATTCACTGCACACTGTACAACAGCATGCTGTGTCTTGTGTTTGTACCCAATGAGATGTGTTGTGTATTTAGGTTGACCAACATTCTTCAGAACAAAGCTACTGATTCACAAAAACAGATTTGTAAATTTTTTGTAAATGTGAAGGCAATAATTCCATAAATCCTTTTTCAGGAACTCATGACTGCTGGAAATGTGAGTGCATCACTTTAGAAAACAATTACAGCTTTGACTCATTTTGTACAGAAAACAAAGACTGAGATTCCCTATTTGCCTGAGAATGATGTGATTTTTATCTGTTTTCATTTTTTATAAACATTTTAATGCTATGTTTAATCAAACCAGTCAAAACTTCTTTTTTTTCCTCCCAGACTGTTTTTTTTTTTTAATATTTAGACTATTTCTTTCTTTCTGTTGTGTGCAATGAGTGTGTGAATATGTAAATATTTAGATGGACAAACTTTTAAAGAATTTAATTTAATGTTTTGATGCCGCATAATCTCAGTTAGTTCAGAAAGAAGTTAAAATAACCAACGAGACAAAAAAATGTAGAGTTTCTTCATAGTTTTAATTGCAATGCAAAGAAATGAAACTATTTTAAAAATGTATTTCTCTCGCTCTCTCCATGTCTGTGTTAAGATTCAGTATTTCTTGCCTCAGGAAATACCAGGAATTATAAAAATATGATCCAAATCTAAATTTATGAAATAATCGAAAAGTAAAACAGTGATCACAATCAGCACAATCAGGCTATGGATAAGAAGCAAAAAGGGTTTAGAAGCATATGTTATGCTATGCAGAACTGATTATTAAAAGCAGCTATTGAAACGGAATGGCGCAACAAGTTTGGAGGGATGCACTATCCGCCCCGTTCGCTTGGATGAACTGACAGGCTCCCATGAGAGGAGTGCGAGTGTTCCATGTTTCTGTTGTGCCACTTAGGAGAAACTTTGCAGTAATCTAATCGAATTAAGGATTTTTTTTCCCTTTTTTTAAAATAGATGGTTTTATCATTAAGCTTAGATTGTGATAAAATCCATGTGTATTAGTTGTTACTGTAGAAGGGATAATACATTAGAATTAGTGCATTTTTGGGGAATTTAACAATGCTGTAGGATACAGGGTATTAACGTTAATTTTTTATTTTAGCTTTTTTAATGAACAAATCAAGTGTGTCTCACACATTGTGCAATAACAAATGGTATGATGTCAGCATGATGGTAGATGTAGGGTGGGGTTCTCTATAGGAAGCTCATCACTGTGCCTTTCTTCCCCACCTGCCACGGCTCCAACGGATAGAACCTGATCACAATGCTATAAACAGACACACGAAACAAAAACAAAAATCTGTAAGGTTGCTGATAGACAGATTTTCATGGTACATATGCAGCATACAGTCAGGTCTATAAATGTATGGATGTTCACCACTTATTGTTATTTTTAACTGTCTATAGTTCTTTATTACGTAGAAGCAGAAATTAAATAATTTACATTGAACTTATGGTGACTTGGTGTACTATTGGCTAGCATTCCGTGCTTTAACCCCTACAGTATGGGGTCAATTTCTGGGTAGGGAAACAACCCCAGCCACTGAGGGGTTGGACAAATTGGTGCACTCCGAGTGCTGGTCCAAAGCCCGGATAAACTGGGAAGGGTTACATCAAGAAAGGCTTTGGGTGTAAAAATAAACTAACTGACCAAAAGAGAAAGCACAACACTCATTATACAAGACTCATTACATTCTTAAAAAGTAAGTATGGATTGGTCAGCTTAGCAACACCAAGATCTCGTAGTGGACAATTTTTCCCGTCTTTAAAATTCCCTTGTATTTATTGACCGTTGACAGAAGTATTAGGATGAATTCTGTGTATAGAAGTATATTAACTTTTAGCTTACTGGCCCTTCACACTGCAGATGGACAATGACACAAAGCATACATCCCTAGACTAAACAACTCAACACTTTCTAATACAAAAAGATGCATGTTTACACTCATTTACACATGATTTAAAGGGAAAAAAACAACACAGAATTGTAGGAAGGAGCGTCTTTTTCCCACGACGGCAAATTTTTCAAGGTTTCTGCATATCTACAGCAATCTTTTTTCAAGCAAGTAGAGACAAAGGATAAAATAAACATGTCAGTTCTTCAGAAGAGCAACTAATCAGCAATCATGCACCAGCAACTCCAAATCATAAACCTTGTCGTTATGTTATCTGCTTTAGAACCAGAAACATGCTCTGACTGAGAACACACTTGACTAGCTGTCTCGGTTGAAAGTGGAAGATGTTCTTTGCATGCAAACCCAGGTCTCGAGAGTAGACAAAATTAGGACAGGTTTAGCGAGGTTAATGTGTTTCTAAAATGTCTTATGTTTAACCATAAACACAGCTTGAACTCTGAATGCCATCTATATTAAGAAGCAAATACCTCTAACTAAATGTGCTTTTGGTACACACCTAATCTGTGGTAGTAAAAGAAAACACACATACATACACACGTGCACACCCGCATGCACACATACACATGCACACATATACACACACACGCTGTAAAATACTGTACACATCACTGCCTTGGTTTTGGCCTAAAGGTTAAAAATGTAATATTTCTTGCTTTAAACGTAGACTTTATAAACTGAACATGTGACCACAGACATCAGGGTTTACAATACGCTACAAAACTACTAAACCTGAAGGCCACATCTGTACCAATGTCTGTCTGTTTTCTGTTTAAAGTACACTTGATAAACTCGAGTAAAAGTTAATTCCAGTGTTGAACCAGTGGTGCTACTGTACATGTCCTACTGACCGATCCTGGCTGAGTCCCAGCTCCTGGGTGAGAAACTGGAAGAGCTTGGCGCTGTGCTCCTTGTTCTTCTCTGCAGTATCAGTCACAGCAATGGCAGAAATCAAAAGAGACACAGCAGGAGAACATGAGCCGGCGATAAGCATGGGAAGATCAGGCTTCACCACCAAATTCATTCTCTATGAAAAAATAATAAATAAATAAATTACCAAGTGTCTGGTTACATCCATGATTATCCTGTAGAAAAGTTTTCAAAGCTCTGTAATGACACCTGGTGGCCAAACTATATAATTGCTCAGATCCCAGGTTCCTTCCCAGCTAATTAAAAATTTTTCCTGCTCCCAAGATACCAGATTTAATCAATCAAGCAGAATCTAGTTAAAGTTAGTATGCCTCTGGCTTAGATGCTATGTAATTTAATATAATTATTAGTAATATATGCCTCTCTCTCGCTCGCTCGCTATTAACATCTACTAATAACCTCTCCTTTTGTAATGCATTTATTTTTACCATGGAGAAGGATTATATAGAGACATGTGGGACGTTGGCCAAAGTGATAGCTACTGTCTCACTTGGCTCCGCATTTACCTATAGTGGTCTCATGATCTCATCATTGTGCGAGTACTCTCAGGCAGAATGCAGAATATGACATGGGGCCTAGAATTAATGAAAAGTGTTTCCTGATACAGCAAGACTAAATAATTGTGAGGATAAATAAATGTATACAAACAGAGTAAATTATGCTTGAGCAACCTGTAAATGATCAATTAACATTTCATATTTGGGTAAAAGTGCAATCAGGACAATTTGTCCTCATGACAAACATGATGAAACATGACAACATATAAGGTTATTAAGTCTATTTATAATGCTATTTTGTAATAGTAGATGTGTTTCAGAAAAAAAATGCTTAAAGTTACATTGCCTGGAAGAAAAACAATCGTTAGTGAGACTAATCAGAACAAAAGGCTTCAACTTGCTAGGTAGCATAAAGATTGGATTTGAAAGAATGGAAAAAGGTCATGTGATCTGATAAGTACAGACGCTATTCCAGAGCGATGGGTGTGTCAGGGTAAGAAGGGAAATGTATGAAACGATTCACTCATCATGCATAGTGCCTCTGGAGGCAGTGTTATGATCTGCAGTGGTTTCAATTAGTCAGGTCATCGCTCATTTTTTAATTCCCCTCAGGCACGAACATAGTCCAGGACTCCGATTATGAAAGTGTAGGAGTGTGAGAAATCATTTTCACACATGAACTGGCCTCCACATGTGCTGCAATCAAAGCAAAGGGTGACTGAATTAAATCTTAGAGTATGCAACTTTTTTGGGGCCAGGCAGTGTAATTTTGCTACTTTTATGAAAAAGTTATGGAATTTTTACAATGCCGTAATAATCTTATATTTGCTTTGTTTTAATCAATTGTTTTTTACCCTGGTTGTAAGATTTTAGTAATTAAGACATCACTTAAGACATCATTTTTAAGTAAGTTCATTAACTTTAGTTAGTTAATTATGTTCGAGATTATCATAATGAATGGATTATAAGTAATTGTCTTGCTTTGAACTTTGGGATTGTCGAATCAAAGTCCGGCACTGCTGGCATTAGACTTTGGAACAGGACGACATGGGCTTTTTCGGGAGGCAGGGAAGTAATACAGAGTGCACTTTCTGAATCGGACGGATAGCAAACTCTTTCTAATTTACAACAACAGATAGCCAATCCTAGGAATTTATGTAGAATGTATGCAGAAGATCTGATAGAGTACAGCTGTGTAATTTATGTGAATGGGCAGTTTGAGGGGAAAAAAATAGGAGGAAAAAAAAAACAACACCAAAAAAAAAATGCATGTGTTTTAAGTTATGTAATGAATGCTGATAAATACACTGTTTTGTTTTGGTAACAGATAATTTGGCTGGGAACACAAAGTCCAACAAATACCTAACCAGCACAGACATATGTGCTTTTTGAACATCCCATCCCACAGTTCTGGCAAGGATTTCCACTAGATTACGGATCATGGCTGCGAGAATCCGTCCTCATTCCGCCATGGAACCATAAGTAAGATGAGCAACAGATGTCAGTTGAGGATGTTTGGGATGCAGTTCATCCCAAAGGTGCTCAGCTGGGACTCTGTGCAGGACACTCAAGATTTTCCAGCACAACCATGACATACTGGAACAGGTTTGAGCCTGAGCAGTGAAGGGACATTGTAATGCTACAGCATACAGACATCCTCTGCAGCACTGTGGCACATGTTGAGAAAAGCCCCACATATGGGTGTAATGCTCAGGTCTCCACAGAAGTGTACTCATTCCAAATAGTACAAAATGTATTTTAAATAATAAAAGCTAACACACTTAAACATCATTAAGAGCTAACACTGAGCCTGACTCAGACTTCCATGACATGACCTTATTATCACAACATTAGCTACAGTAGCTGTTTGAGTGAATACTCACATCTTCTGGTTTCCCCAGAACAGCCGCTGTGGTGGAACATAGCTTTTTCAGAAAGTCTTCAGAAAATTTACTTGCAGGCAGATTGCTCTCTAAATCGATAAAAGGCATTTTAGTTTTTTTTTTCGTTTTAAAGACTAGTTTGGTTTCTCTTCCGCACTGGATACCGTACCAAAAAAAATGAATGCCCCGCTCGCGCAACACGTGATTGGGTGAAGCGCAGAGACGCCTGCTTGTTTTGATCTCTGATTGGTGGGTTCGCTTTAACGCGAGGTCGAATCACGTGAGAGTGGAGGCGTGACCAGACCTATTTGATGAATATAGCACGTCATGTACATGTAGTGAGGTTGGTATACGCCTCAGTGTATCTGAATGTCGTGAAAAAAATTAATTTTCTTTTTCATATTTTCTAACACTTATCATGTACAGCGTGGCGGGGGCCTGGAGCCTATCCAAGGAGACTTTGGGCACGAGGCTGGGTACAGGCTGGACAGGGTGCCAATCCCTCACAGGGCACACACCCTATGTGAAAATAATTTAGGAATGAGAAATAGTCTAATGTGCATGTCTCTGGGACTGTGGAAGGAAACAGGAGTACCCAAAGGAAAACCCACCAAACATGGGGAGAACCATGCACACAGACCCCGAGGCGGGAATCGAACCCGGGCCCTGGAATGCTCACCACAACACCACCATGCTGCCAAGTTAATCACTTTCATATTCACTATATTTTTAAACTCAACAAGTAAAACCATCGTACATTCTAGATTAATTACACAATGTAAAATATTTTAAGGCATTTTTTGTTTTTCATTTAAAAATCTCCAAATATTAGAATATTTCACTCATACCTTCAGTAAATTACTACTCCTACAGTATATATACTGCTTATCTCTCTGCCTAGTTCAGAACAATCATGGGAACACTGCTTCACAAGTAGCGCAGTCAGGCACATAGTGTCAGTGCATTAAGAGTCACCACACACAAATGTCTTCAGAGAATAGGTTACTACTGTTGCATTCCTAGTATCAAGCCACTCCTGAACTAGAGACATCAGAAGTGTCTCATCTGGGCTTTAGAAAGAAAGAACTAGACCGGTGCTCAGTAGTTCAAATTCCTCTTTTCAGAGGCAAGTACATTTTTTTCATTTTATTTGGAAATTAATGTCTAGTTAGAGTCTGGAGGAAGAGTGGAGAGGCACATAATCCAAGTTTTTTAAAGTCCAGTGTGTGTCCAGTGTGTCCACAGTAGGTGATGATTTGGAGTGCCATCTAGGGTTGGTCCACTTTGTTTAATCAAGTCCAAAGTCAACTCTGTCAGAAGATTTCTAAAGTGTTTCATGTTTTTGTCTGTTGACTATCTCTATGTAGATGGCGATATCCTTTTCCAGCAGTACGAAGCACCTGCCCGCAGTGCCAACACTACCACTAATTAGTTTGCTGACCATAATATTACTGTGGCCTATATAGGTTATATGGAACATCTTTAAGAGGAAGATGATAAACACCCGACCCAACAATACAGATGATCTGATGTATGGGTCAGCCAGTGTCCAAAATCACAATTACATTAGCATTCAGTGAAACACATCAAATAAAGAGTCAGGAAGATAAATAGCAGCTCTTTATTTATTTTATCTCACATACAAGTCAAAAACTAGAACAGAATAAGTAAATACAAGTCAAGTGCTTAATGGATCTAGATGTAGAGAGTTTAGTGTTTTCTTTCAAAATGTGCTTTACACCAGGGATGAAATACCTAGAGTGGAAAAGGGAAAATGAGAATATTGAACATTTATTTGGATTACAGTTCTTTAAAGTTTTATGATCAACTACAAATAAGGTATGAATAAAATCTGAAAATGTTGGGAAAAGTACACCAAGTCTACAATTTCAGACAGCATGAAAATATTTAAGCTTTTTTTCTCTTCGCAGAAATTATTTCATAAAGGTAAATAATGGACAATTGGGTTTTGTATTTTATTAGCAACCATAAGCAGAGTTTTTCTATAAAGCAATACAACCTGATCATGGCGCATTGGATGGAAAGGTAATGTGCATACCGTGTGAAAATTTGCACTGTTTGAGAGCTTCGTTGAAACCTTCGCACAAGTTGAGGTCTGTCTGAGTAGTAGCGCAGTCGAGAAACTGCCTCACTTCGAATAGACATGGCCCTGCCTGAGGGGGAGCAGCTCGCACGGTCTCCTAAGAGAGAGAAAGAGAGAGGGGGGGGGGGTTTGGGGGGTTGGGGGGATTGTTGTCAAGGTCTATTGCCAAGGTCTCTGGAATAACAATCCTACATGAAAAACAATACTGTTTAGCTTTATTTTTATATTTCTTATTTTTCGCTGAGGATTCCAATTGGATGTGCCCTTCAGAGATAGAATAGAAGATAAGATAAATTGATGAGCTAATTTTAATTCAGCCAGCCAGTTCATGGATTATACAACAATATACAAACAAATAAGGTGCACAAGAATATTAAAGACATGGGTTAAAATCTAAATAAAAAAACCACCATGAGAAACGAGGGTAAAAACAATATTTAACAAAAAGAATACCAAAAGACCAATACCTATGACTGTTTACAATAATGCAGTCAGGAGAAGATTACAATGCTCAAGAAGGTATTATGTTGCACAATAATAATAACTGTTTTCATGTACATGATGTGTGTGAGCCGTGTAGCCATCCTTACATGTACGTGGACCGTGAACGCGAGGGCTCACCTGTTGTGCAGAAGCCGGTCTCTGTGTTTCAGATGAGCCACTTCCACTGAAGGCTCCGGTAAGGGCGCTGCCCATGACGTGGCCCACGGCTGAGCCTACAGCCACACCGGCGGCCGTCGTGGCCATCTGAGCCATGAGACCTGGCTGTTTTGGCTGGGCAGGAGCCGCGGCCACCGCTGATGGAGGAGAGGCCACTGGAGCCGGAGCGTGGGAGTGAGCAGGCGCACTGGCAGAAAAAAAAGAGCTTGTGGGATTAAAGAATGATATTTGGAGTACACAGTAATTTCGATATAATAGTTAAGAGTATATATTGTTAATTACGATATAACGTGTGTAGTAGTAGACAGTATCTGCTGTGGTTAGTTTGTGGTGAGTTTGGCTGGATTTGTGCTGAAGGTTACATAAGCTTACCAAACAACTGTAATTCGGGTTATTGCCACAATATTCCACATACATATATTATCCTCATGGTAGGAGTTTGACATTAAGTGACCTTTGGCTTAGTATGAGGACAAACTGCTTAGTTAATAATCAAATATATGTTTGTCCTTCCCTAAATAAAGAATCAAATCTCAGTAATCCACTAGATCTTTCTGAAAAAACAACTCCACCATGGATTAGACCAGTCTGATCTCATTTCAGTGTTTAAACATACAATAGTGTTATTCACAGAAACACATTAAAAACTTCAGATTAGTTAGGATTATTTTCCCCATCCGTTTTCAGGTTTGTCCCGCCTCTTGCACAGAGATTGCCTATCGCATTCGTCAGTAATATCTGATAGCCAATCCTAGCGAAGCAGGCGGGATCGTTTCAGCCAATCCAGAAGCAAAACGGCGGAATACGGGTAAGGAAAACGGCAGATTTCTAATGCGTCAGTGTTAACGACCTAGATGTATTACTGAATATACTAGGCAGTGAGTCAGTTTTACCTTGCTGGTGCTGAAGGACGACTCCGACTTCCTCTCGCCATGACTAGAGAAACTTTATTTAAACTCTACGTTAGCTGAGCTACTGCACACAGGCTGTCCTCGAGCGCTGCAACAAACTGAGAACTTCTTGCAGCCGGTACACGTGCAGGTGACCTTGTGTGGGCAAGATGGACGCGCATGCGCAAGCACACGCTCTACGAAATCCTAGCGCACATGAATCACGTGACACGGTGTAACGTTCTTTGGATTAAGCTCGTGTTACAGTTTTTTAGTCCCTCGATTTGGCACATTGAAATTCTCAAAAAATTCTTTCTACACCATCTGATCACCTGTGCACATCATGAAAGTAATGTGTCGTTGTGCTAAACAAAATGCTATTCAAAAAATTCCAGTCTCAAAATATAAAAATACTTCATAGGATCAGTTACAAAGGATATAAAATATTAAATTTAGGAAAATTCTGTTAATTTATGCAATAAATAACATTACAGAAGAATATTTGCCTGCCTGTAAAAAAGCGACATTAGGTTTCTTTACAGTGACAGACAGGTTTTCAGATGGGGAAGGAAAAAAAAAAAAATCAATAATGTAGCCTCCAGGGTTTTGCATGAAAATAGAAAGGAGCGAGTGTGACCAAGTTACCAAAAGAACTCATATTCTCCAGCATGCTCAGTAAAACCCAACAGCTGTTTTACTTAGACTACTTAGACTTCTGTATCGAACACTAATACTTATGTTCAAGCAAAGAATTTTCACACCAAATATTGACTATTTATTTTTATGGTATTACTTAGTGCTTTTTATAGAAGCTTCTTTTAATGTAGAAATGTTTTCAAAAGCATCGTTGCGTATGGCTTTTGTTTGGATATACTTTTGCACAGTACTGTAAATAAAATAGCTGTTAGGTTTTACTGAGCATGCTGGAGAATATGAGTTCTTTTGGTAACTTCTTCACACTCGCTCCTTGATTATTGATTTTGATCAACTGTAAGACATAATCATCAAAAATAAAAATAAACAGGCTTGAAATATTTCTCTTTGTGCATAATGCTTCTAGAATATATGAGTTTTATTTTTTGATTCAGTCCTAGCCATAGTTTTGATTAGAACATACAGTACTTCCAGAGAATATGATTAAATTGATAAGGTTAAGCATTCTGACCATTTTTTAAAGCAATTAAATAATATTTTTCATTCATGGCAATGATGGATAAACTAATGATTTTGAGCAGGTCACAGGCTATCGCTGGTAGTCAGTACTATTAAATCAGTTTAGCATGATTCAGGAATTGTTCTAAAGCGACCCAGGAACTGTAATGTCTCCACACAAATAGCTTTTTCGCCCTCTAGTGGAGCGGTAAGGAATGGCACGTATAGCATGCATCTTCATTAAGGATGACTATAAGGTTGTACATACAGACCTTTGATCTTAAATGTCAAATGAATGAGTTAAGAAGGAATGAATAAGAACAGGAAGTTAAGTAAATGTTAAATGACTGAAAATAGATACTAGGACACTTTATATATTGATTCATCCATTCACTTATCTCTAGTGTCTGCTTTCTCTTGGCCAGGGAAGCAGTGGATCTAAAGCCTAACCTGGAAACCCCCATAAAATCGTCTCATGATTTAGCCCTTTTAGCATTGATTTGCGTTAAACTGGACCTATATAATCACTGTACAGTGTTTATTCAACACTCCAGGAGTTAAACACTACAACCTTTTCTGTGCAAAACTCCCACAGACAGTACTATGAGCTCAGGATTAAACCAGAGATCCTAGAGCTGTGAAGCAACATGCTAATGGGTTAGGTTAAATTTGATAATGGTAAAACACTACTATGAAACAAATCATAACCCTCTTAAATCCCCCCCCCCCTTTTTTAGACTCCTACTGCAGTGTAGTCATCATAACATAGCTAGCTTGCTCATGTCCTCCCCCATCTTACATCCCAGTGAGCAGGCTTATATAAAGCCTAATCTACATATTATATGTACCCAGAAGTACTACCTAGTGCACTTTTTTAAAGCTACTTCTCTTGTGGCAGAGAAGCAACAAAAAAGTCTCTTTAGAGAAGTCTCTAAGTGTCCTAAAGACTTGTGTGATTTCTGAGATATGTTCTTTTGCCACTTGTTACCTTCTGTTTTATCTGCGCTACTGTATAAACAATTTGCATCTAGAGTTTATAATGATGGTAGTACTGCAAAAAAGACAATACACGTTTATTAAAGGTAAATACTCGAACATGCTGGTAATACTTTGTAATAGTCTGTTATCAGAATATAATCCTTAGAGGTTTAATATCGGTAGCACATTCTGACACATTGTAAAATTATCCATCAGTTTACAGGTCAACTGTTAAATAATTGAAGAAGAAGAAAAAAAAATTAGCCATGCAACGAAATTACATTTATAATAAACTATACAATTCGGGGGAAAAAAAAAAGAAAAAAAAAATTTAATACTTTGCATTAACCCACAAGTTGATGGCACAGAAGTAGTAGCACAGAATTATGGAAGGACCCATAAAGTGAAACATTATGTATTTTTGTATGCACAGAAATTTGGGGTAAATTATTATGGGTAGGATGAATTGTATTGGTCCTAACAGCTGGCCAATCAACAGGCCCAACATACGATAAACTTTTTAAATTATTATTTAGCTCTGATACCGTAGATCACAAAAGAACTTACAGATATCACAGATATATTTGTAAGTTAATAAAAATGTTAAAGTCCCATACTCCAGATTTATTAAATGTTAAATTAAATATTAGAAAATATTTAAATATTTTGATGATTATGGCTTATTGCTCATAATAATAATAAATAAAAATCCTGTTTCCTAAAATATTAGAATATTTGATTTCAAATTTAAGTAAATTACTATTCATACACTATAAAGACTTTGCATCTCTCAGTCTAGTTCAGTGCAAACAACCACAATTAAGAATACAGAATCCTAGTTGCTTGAAGTCCAGTGTGAAGTTGCCAGTCTGTAATGATTTGGAGAGCCATGCCATCTGCTATAATGTCCAAAGTCAATGCAGTTGTCTACCACTTCATGCTTTTATCTGCTCACAAGCCTTCTGGAGATGCAGATTTCCTTTTCACCAGGACATGGCACCTGCTCACAGGGCCAAAACTACCAGTTTACTGAACTTGATGTTTACAGTGCTTGAATGCCTACAGAAATCACCTGAAGAGCAAAGAGGAATCTACTGTCAGTAGGAAGATGGAAAAATACCTGACCTAACAATACACAAGCTGCTGTCAAAGTTGCCATAAAAAAAAAAAAAACAACCTGGTCTGTAATAACGCCTCACCAAATCAGTGGTGGCTCAGAGCGTTACAGAGTTACTGATCAGAAGATCGGCGGTTCGATTCCCAGCTCAGCCAGGTTGTCATTGTTGGGCATGTTGTACCATGGCTGACCCTGCGCTCTGACCCCAGTTACGCTGGGATATGCGAAGAAGGAATTTCACTGTGCTGTAATGTATATGTGACAAAATAAAGGCTTTACTTTACTTTAGTATAACTGCACTGTAAGGAAGCCAGGGATAGTAAATGGTCTCATCAATTTCTTTGATGGAAGTTTCAAGGTAAAAAGTCAAATAAGCTCCCATGTTACAGTATTGTTTTCTAGCTGCATGTTCTCACATTTAAACAACTGAACACTGACATTTTTAGGATGGTGGTGAAATGTCTCTCCTTAGGGTGCCATGTCTATGAGGCTCCAGTTATTTACTGACAGCTGTGTCCCAATCCATTACATTGACTTCATATTCATGCTTCACGTTCCTACATATAGACACGAGGCGATGGTGAAATCTGAAGTCAGACAAGATTTAGGGAGGGGAAAAAAAGAAAAATTCTGGAAGCAGGTTAAGTAGTCCATTTTCTTATTTTATTCCTTTGTTAATACAATAAATATACAAAACTCAAACTACTCAACATGCGTTGCAGAGGGAGACAAGAGTGCATTTGTACAGTACGATGGAATTATTCAGGACGACAAGCAACCACTCGTCAATTATTATTCCTTTTTTGTCTTTTTTTTTTTACAAAATATACAAATATCCCTTGGGTTTGCTTGAACGGACTTCGCATCACCACCTCCTCAGTGTTTCAACTAGTAATGTCATTGAGTTCAAAATCACAAATTAAAAGCCACAAATCCAATGCAACACACGCACGCACAGGCTCACGTTTGATCTTTTCTACGGACTTTTCCGACTCGATTCGTATTAATATAGAACAAACATTCAGGTGCCATTTGTTGAAACGAAGTTCTAAAAAAGGAAGAACGACTTGCAGCAGCTCATCTCGAGATGATGGAATTGGAAACACTACAATAGCAAAACAAAAAACAAAAAAAAACACAAGATTTTAAAAACAAGCAAAAGGTATCTAATGTACGTCTTCACGTGACTCTGTGTCTGTGTTAACATCCATGTATCAGTTCTGAAAAGAATACTGTATAGAGATGACTGAAGCTACCACACACACCAACACACAAATACGGTCTCAAAACACAGGCAACCCAAAGTCTTGAGAAACTTTCCAGATAGATGTTTCTCAGTGCTCAAGGCTACAAGGTTGCATTCATTAATGAGGAATACAAAAACATAATCTAAAACCTAAACTGTCCTGTTGGACTGAAATGATAAGACTACTTCAATTTATAAACCTATGTGAAATCACTTGCTGCGGAGTTCATTCAAATTCATTCAATACACATTCTCTCCCTCTCACACACACACACACATCCGTTCATACATACACACACCCATAACCACCGACACAAAGGCTAGCATGCTATAATCTTTCTTGGGTTTTCTGTGACCCTGAAGCGTGCCATTTGTTTATACAGATAGTGTTTTCTTTTCTGGAGGCTTTACTTTTCACCGGCATCCGAAAACCTCAGATACATAGCTGAGCTGATGGCTTAGTGAGC
The DNA here is from genome assembly GCA_013621035.1 of Clarias magur. Taxonomy (NCBI): domain Eukaryota; kingdom Metazoa; phylum Chordata; class Actinopteri; order Siluriformes; family Clariidae; genus Clarias; species Clarias magur. Next base: position 461,531 of record QNUK01000410.1, read on the forward strand.
TTCTCAAGCACGGCTAACCCAGGTTTTGTTTTTGTAGGTCGTCAAACAAGCCTCAGAAGCAAAATGAAGGAACTTTTTTCAGAAAAGCAGGAACAGCATGTAAGGCAGATTCGGAGATAAAAAAGCAAAAAAGCAACAGAGGAGTCACCCGAGTCTCCCACCGGGTGCAATCAGTGAGGGACATTCCTACTGGCCAATGAGGGGTAGGAATGAAATGCTATGTTTGTGTGAGACATTACTGGATTTTGTTGGTGAACTGGATGGTGTTTCGACCCTTTGTTTGCTTACAGATGTTAATAGCAAATGAACAGAATCCTTTGCAGACATCACTTCCTGTTTTCTTTTTGTTCATGAGCAAGCACAGGATTGATCTGAATGGACAACTGGGAAATGGATGTTGGGACAATGTCAACTGCGTACACACACACACACTCATCACACACACTCATCACACACACTCATCACACACACTCATCACACACACTCATCACACACACTCATCACACACACTCATCACACACACTCATCACACACAAACACAAACAAAACCTCAACAGCCAGTTGAGTGCATCCACTTTGCAATAAGAGTAGAGTCTCGGTTAGCCAATGAAGTGCACCAAATCGATGAAAGGGCGTGGTCTGGGATCCTCCACATCTGAGACAGGCTTACAGATGACTCACAAGTCAAAGGAGTATAATAAGAAAGAATGAAAAAGGGAACGTGGGACGAGCTTAAAGCTGGGCCTGCTCTCTCTCGCTCTCTCTCTCTCCTAACCAATCAGAATTGCTCTTTGAACGCTCCGCGAGCAGCGGTCGAGGCGGCGTTAGCGGCGGCTGTCTGCACTGTTTTGTTGGACATGACGCCGGTGGCGAATTCCTGTTGGGCCTTCTCAAAGCTTGCACCAGTGGTCCGATACAGCCCGTGAACCTACAAACAGACATACATCATAGAACAACTGCTGTAATGCATAGGTATTCTACCGAGAAGCATCAAACACACTCAGTCTTTAAAAAAAAACTGGAACACACATGCTCCATTATCATTAATTCTACAAATTAGCTTTAATTACTCGTTAGCACATGTTCTCTTTATCCGTATTCCCCATTTCCCCTCCTCATACAAGCAGCTTTACCTTTTTAAACATAATGAGAGAGATGACAGCTGAGGCGGTAAACAGAGCAGCAATCAGGATCATGATGATGCCCACAGGAATGCTTTTATTAAGGCCGGTCAGTGCCGAGATCCAACCACTATACAAAACACACACGCAAAGTGTTTTAATTTCATTAGCATGGGAAAATGACTTGCAGGAGAAATTCTAAAGCTGCTTTAATAGGAAATAAGCATGTGGGAATACCTGACTCCCCAGTCTGCGATGCCAATGGCCTGCATCACATGGACACCGAACTGACAAATATAGACAAAGAAAAACACAAAGAAGCGGAAAGAGCTGTCACTCCTGCAGACAGAAAGAGATAGAGAGAAAGGAAGATGAATAATATTAAATATTAGTGTTTATTGATAAAACTCATTAATTGCCTAAGTACTGTTGTTTCATATAATATACAGTACTGTGCAAAAGTCTTGAGCTACCCCTTATATTGTCATATTATATAAATTTTTATATAAAAAAAAGAAAAACGGAACGAATGTTTAACTGCAACATCCTGCAAAGTGCCTAAAGACACAATTTAAAAAATGGTTGTTTATGCAACTACCTCAGCAGTATACTAATCACCGGTCGATCATCTTTCTTTATCTGCAACTTTTTCCTCACTGATTCATGTCTCGATTTAGATTTTTTTATGCTTGAATGAATTTTAGGTCACAGTGTGGCTTAATAAAACAACAACAAAAAAAAAACATTCCTCTGAAACTGGTCAGTTACGGGTACTGGACTGAAAATGGGGTCTGTGGAAGCTCAATGGTTAAGGCAATGGCCTATAGTTCGGACGGGCCCATGACCACCAAATTGCCCTTTTTGGGCCTTGAGCAAGGTCCTTAACCCTCTACTGCTCACATAGTGGGAGTTGCTCTGGATAAGGTCAAACGCAGTAAATGTTTTTAAAAATAAATTAAAAAATAAATAAAAATCCCCTTTTCTGCATGTTTTTGTCGTCAGATTACAAGTTGGAAAATCTGCAAAAATGTGCGTGATGTCTTATAAATGTTCCAAACACAAGTGGTTATAAAGTGGGTACTTTTTTCCCCCCACAGCAGTTTCCACTTACTGTGTTCTGATTTGCTAGGAAATTGTACATCACCAAAGGGGTGTTCTGTGTGGTTTATTTAAAATAACATCTCATTTCACCCACTGAAATGACATGTTTTAAAGAAGATTGAAACTGAAAGAAAATAAGTTATGGCAGAATACAGAATCTGTGCTTTCAGCTGGAACATTAACAGACACATTTTACAGTAGTATAATTGGGGAGGTTTAAATGATCCCATGTGTAGGTTACCTGAATGCTCCATACAGAGGTCTGTACCAGCAGACAAATGAGCAGGGAGTGAAAAGCATGAACCACAGCATGGCCAGGCCAAAGTCAACACCACGTGTTGAATCTACACAAAACCACGCCAAGCACCCGAAGATGTTCAGAAACAGTGTCCCCGTGTGAACTGGAAACACAACAACAACAAAAAACATACATACATTAGATCTTCAACAATTCAACCACCAGGAAAGCATTACTCACTTTTAACACTTCACCTAATAACACTACAAGTTCCTGAGTAAGTGGTAAAAGCAGAGAAACTGGTGCATTTGAGAGGTTTCACCCTCACCCACACACACTATACAGACTATAATAAAATAAACAGTTTCCGATTAGAAATGCATGAACTAAATCATTACCTACTTTCCATTTCCGAATTGACAAGCTGTTCACTCAACATACTGGTTTGAATCCAGCAATGATCTGAAATTCCCACAAACAATTTTGTACCTGGGCCTCAAATGAGGAAAGTGGACTCCATATTAAATTAAACACCTCTCCTGTTATACTGAACTTCCAGCCTCCTAGCACACAGTATGAATGCAGATACATGACTTTTTTGACAGTGTAAGGTTATAGGAATGTAAAGATTTATATCACTAGTGACCCATTTTGAAGTCTGCTTCCTTTGTCAGTAACATACTGCTGCTGTCATGTCTGGCTTTCTCACTAGGAATATAACTCTGAATTCTGCACAGCTACTTAAAAAAAAAAAAAAACTGAACCTATTGCGTTTTAGAAATTAAATATGAACATGAAAGTTGAGCACAGTGATGATATAAGCCGCAAATAAAAAATATGTTTGCATCCATGTCAAATTTAATATTAATCCATTTTTAAGTCATTAAGTCAAAAAATAAGTCATTACCCCCTAATGCAATATGGAGAGGAGAAAAGAATGATTAAATTAAAAAATTTATTTAAAAAAAAAAAAAAGCCAGGAATCCCATTGTAAAGGCATGTCTCCCTGTTAGACACTGATGGGTTGAAAATCTTTTTAGAAATACATTGTAATATTGCACCTATTTCAAACCAGTGAAGCCAAAGAGCCAAAAAAAAAAAAGAAAAAAAAAAGATTTAGAATTAGTCTAAATCTTTTTAAAGTAATATTAATTGTTTCGGGAATGATTTCCACTTGTTCCCGGAGCGCGACGATATGGATGTGTGTTCATTCAAGTCCATACAAGTGCTAGTGATGTTCAGTGGAGGAGGCTTGGGTCGCAGTCAGTGTTCCAGTTCATCCCAAAGGTGTTCAGTGTGGATGAGGTCGGGGCACTCGAGCTCATCTACTCCAATCTTGGCTAATTATGCCTTCAGAGACATCGATTCATGTACAGAGCACCGTCATGCACGAACATGTTCAGTTCCAGTGAAAAGAAACCCTTGAGCAACCACAAACATTCCGGACAGCTGTGGTCATCCAACTCTGTGGCAACAGTCTGGGTAGGAACCTCATACGAATGTGACAGTCATGTGTCCGCAAACGTTTGGTCATACAGTCGCACAATCCAGTCAGACCAACAACAACAAAAAAAAAACACTAAAAAAAAAACCTAAAGCTCAGTCAGTTTCAGATTACAGAAATTGCTTTAACCACTTCCACAATGTACACACGAGTGACTAATCGTAAATGAAACACCCATGAAACACCCCTGATACATTTAAACTAACTCAAATAACACACCCACAACATGCTCAACTAGACCTTTAATGGCTTCAAACCAGTGGATTAAACTGCTAGCTCAGGCTTTGAAAACATGAAGATTAGATACAGTCAGGCACATAAATCTTGGAACAAAGACTTATCAGTGATCTAAATCAGAAACTGTGAAACCTACAGTATGGAATGTCATCACAAAGTCTCTTCTGAAAACATGGAATAATTTGATTCTATAGAGAAGGACTTCTTTTGTTTTTACAAAACCCATTTTTAGGTTGGGTAATGATTTAGGCACGCAGCAGCATGTGACCACATTACAGCTGATCTAATTTAGAGCTCCGCTTAAGGAGGGAGGAAATCATCTGTGCTTTGGAGAAATGCTCCATCACTTACAGAAAGTGAAAGATGGAGAAGTTTATATTGTATGCTTCATGCATCAGTTATGTAGCAAAATTTAGTGACCAGGTGCTCGGGTGTTCGTTTTTAGTCGCCGAATGGTAACTCGAATAACCATACTGGACAGAACAGCACATCAGCACACAACACGTGCAGAACCTTTATGCTACAGCAGCATTCCACTCCTGCCAGGTAAGAACAGGAAGCTGAGGCTACAGGGGGCACAGCCTCAAGAAAATTTAAGAGCTGAGGGAGGAGAAAATAACGCTTGGTCTTTTTCTAATCTATAGTCATACAGTTTTCAGCGGTAATCATGGTGTTATTGATTATTTTTCAAAAGTAGCATGCCCCTGTAAAATATTGCATTATAAAAATACATGAACATCAATACCAAATGATAGTTATAAACAAAAAAAGGAAGAAGTTTGGATTACATCATTGTTTTCCACATATCTTTCAGCCCAATCATTCACTAAAAGGCCACAGTGAATCTGGCTCCCTCGCAAAGACACCACTGCACATGCTCAACACTGTAGCAAGCTCCATCTGGAAATATAATTGCTGTTAAACCACTTGATGTGTATGTGTAGTCGCCCGGCAACATCTTAAGGCATATCTTCATAATATATCGAGGCATGTTGCTGGAGGATTTCAGTAGGGGGGGAAACAAATGACAAACGTGGTGACACTCGAGGAGCTTAGTCTCCATGTTGACATAAAAAATACTTAAGTACTTATCTCCAGCTAACTGTTTTAACAAGCATATTTGTCACTATGCAATGTTAAAGATTCATCATACAGATGGGGGTACTGCAGACCTGAACGCACAACATCTCCTTGAACTTGCACACCATGCGATTTGCAGCTTAGTGGCACATATAAACACTCTGCATTAATTTCTGAGGATGTGCACAAGACACGTGCCAAGAGAATTATGGATACATGAGGCAGCTACTGTATGATGGGTACAGATAACCACAGTAGTTATAAGCATGTACTGTAAATTTACACAATTACACTTTATGTTTTGCGGCGCTAGTTCATACAGGGACTCCCCCCCCCCCCATTATAGTTATTATAGCAAAACTGGCATAAGTTTATTCCTTTAAAAGAGTTCCTCCTGTATTTACTTTGAGAGGGTAACAGCTTTCACCATTTACAGTGTTGTCTTTAAAAGTATTAAAAAAACAGCACTGCTGATTGGCTGACAAAGAAAGAAAGTGCTTTGTGACTGGAAAGGAGATACTCACACATCCACAGGTAGTACATGATCTTAACCGTCTTCTGAAACTCCACTGGGATATCCACAGATATGTCATGGTAGAAACATGGACCCACAGGGAACTTGTCAGGCAGAGGTGGCCAGTTGTTTTTCCTTCCTGAGAAAATGAGAGGAAGGAGAGAAAAACAGGGGATTATATGCCTTGACAGAAATAAAAGGAGATGTTTAACAACTGCCAATGTCAAGCATTTTACATGAGTCACAATTACTTTTAGGCAAAAACTGATTATTTTTTAGAATTCAATTACAAAACATTTAGTCACTTTATTTTGCAGTTATATTTACCTCTCCTATCCCTTTACGTCAATCGGTAAAATAATCAATACTAACAATAAGAAAAAGCAAAACAAAGGGGGAACAAACACAATCTGGAGTTTAGCAAGCTATTTTGAAGAAATTATGGACTTTGCTTGAGTTTACAGCACAAGTAGAGGTTCTAATAAGGGGCTACATGGTTCACACCTCCAGATGCATTGAGTGACTGCATCTCTCTCTCTCTGCGGTCGAGCTCTGCAGCTTTCCTCTCCAGCTCCTCCTGCCTCCTCAGCAACTCAGCCTGGGCCCGTGCCTGATCCTGCAACACACAAACACCTCATTAAATTTCAAGTCAGGGTGAATAAGGTGACAATCGTAAGGGAGGTTGGTCGATACTCCAAACTTCCATAATAATTTGTTTCTCCCTCAGACACATGCAAAAAACCCTACCCTAAGCAAACTAGCACACTTTTTTTTTTGTTTGCCCACTTTAGCATTGATTAATTCCCCATCCTTAAAGATCTTGTCACATTGTGTGAGTGGAAATTAAATACAGCTATTAAAAATAGATCTGATTTCTGTTGATTTTTTTTTTTTTTTAATGATGCAACTTTACAGAGCCTTCAAGTGATCATGATTTAGTTTCAAACCCATTTGTTCTAGGTTTATGGCTTCCAGGTTTTAATAAAGTTAATTTAAAATCTTCTTAGTGATCTTAGTAATCTTCTTAGCAAAGTGATTGTTCGGTATTTACTATAGCTTGGTTTTGAAGTTACACTTCGGTATGCTTTCAGTGCAGCAAAATGTATATAAAAAACATCAACATTTAAAAAATGTATTATGAATTTAACTTGTGAACATGTCAACAGTGGTAAACCGTCCATAATGTCCTGAACATATAAGGATTGCATGTAGATGCATCAATACCCTTGTCCATGTACCTTGGCGCACTAATAACAGTAACAGCATTATGTATAGCAACTAGTGCAAACAATTACTCTTTTAAATCATTATTTTCACTATATTTGGGTGTGTATTTACACATCATTATACTTGCAAAACCCATCAAGCACCATGATTATTTGTGTGTGTATTTACACACATAGACATACAGATACATATATACACACATACAATTTGATTATGCAAGCCAATCATTTTCCAAAGAACAGCAAGTGTAACAAAATACTCATCATGTATAAATTGAGCCTGGTAACCCGATGTGCTGTGTAGAAAATTTGCAGGAATGTAACGGTGTAAATACTAAAGGAAACCTTTTATTTGCTGTGAAAATGCAATATTTTCCTGTTGATAAAATTTCTGCCTCCCACCACACACTGCTTCACTCGCGCAGAATGCAGACACCTGAATAACGTAGGCGATACAAAAATACCAAACACAAGCCAGAGCAGAAACTGGTATCTGGCAATGTGAAGCAGGTTATTAAATCAATGTGTATAGTCTCCTGCAGGTATACATACTAGTGTCTTTCTGTGTGTTTTTAGTTGCAGTGCAGAATTATAACGGTCACGCATTTCTTCTTGTTTACTCCAACACAGAAGCACTGTAGTTCACTGAAAAATCTATGAATACATATAATACCACAGAGTAATTAGAATTAAAATTAAACAACATACAGGGGCTTTTTTGTATGCCGATTTCACCTGAAGCTCAGAAAATGAGATTTCCTGTTTGTTACATCATTAAAAAACATGTTTAGCCGTTTTAAAGTGTAAAAAGTACTCAGATTTACATCTGCAGTGTTGCTAGTCGACACCAGTCTGAAATAAAACAGAACAAGAACCGAGTTCCAGTTGCCATGTGCTGAAAGTTCTAGTACAGGAGATGAGATGTGTGTCATTAGGTCTCCTCAAGGACCAGGACTGCCCCCCCCCCCCCCAACGACCTCTTTATTACCAAGGTCATTTCTTGCACATGCAATACCTGACCATGTTACCCCTCAGGTGATTGTTTTTTTGTTTTTGTTTTTTACTCCTTCCGTGAAGCTACATTATAGCACCATTTCTCCTCACACAGAAAAATATTCCAGTTTTATATTTTATCTTTGAAAAAATTCAATTAAATTAAAAATATGTTACATACATACACAAATAAGTAAAAAATTTGAATATACCTTCTGCTTCAGTGTTTATTTTTATTATTTCCAACATTGTACCTCAATACTAAAGACATCTAAACTATGAAAGAACACACATCATGTAGTATGCAAAAAAAGTATATGATTTATATTCTTGTCCAAAGTAGCTACATTTAGCTTTGTTTACAGCTTGGCACACTCAAGGTGTTCTCTCATCAGATTCACAAGGCAGTTATCTGAAATGATGCAAAACTTTCAATTGTGCCTTGTTAAGAGTTACATTATGGCATTTACTGCCTTCTTAATGTGCTTTAGATCATTAGTTGCCTTGTGCAGAGGAAGGGTGGGTACAGAGTCAATAGCCTTATTATTAATGCTACTACAATTACTGTACAGCTCCAGATAATGGCAAGAAACACTCACTTAAGTAAAGAGTGAAGACACCATCATTACTTAAACAAATGCAGGGCAGACAGTCCAAAAAAATCTCAAGACATTTAAATGTATTTAAGAGCAATCATCAATACCATGATGAAACTGGCTTGTCCCAGGAAAGGAAGACCAAAATCTACTTCTACTAAAGAGGTTAGGTTTAGTAGAACTGCCAGCCTCAAAACCTGATGATGTACAGCACCTCAGATTAGAGCCCACATAAATGCTTTTATAAAAAGTCAGACATATTTCAACATCCACTGTTCAGGGGAGACTGCGTGAGTCAGGCCTTTATGGTCGGATTGTGGCAAAGAATCCATTACATTGAAAGACCAACAAGCAGCAGCAAAACTGTCCTTTGGTCGAGATTGATGTAGAGAGGGAGAAAAGACATTTCCTAATTGTGTGGTTCCCACTGTGAAGCATGAAGGAGGAGGTGTGGTGATGGGGGGGTGCTTTGCTGGACACACTGTTGCTCAAATTCGAGAGTACACTTAACCAGGATGTCCACCACAACATTTTGCAGCGACATGCCATCCCAGCTGGTTTGCGAGTAGTGGGACTATCATGTTTCCAAACAGGACAATGACCTCAAAACACACCTCTAAGGCATGTATGAACTATTGTCCAAGGAGTAAAAGTGATGGAGTGCTGCATCATATGACCTGGTCTCCACAGTCACACAAAACTAAATCCAACTCTGATTGTTTGGGATGAGTTGGACCAGAAAGTGAAGGAAAAGCAGCCAACAGGTGCTCAACACCACTGGGAAATTCATCAAGACTGTTGGAAAGCCACTCCAGGTGACTACCTCAAAAGGCTGACTGAGAGAATGCCAAGAGTGTGCAAAGCTGCCATCAAAACAAAAGGTGGCTACTCTTTATAAGAATCGAAAATATGACACATACTATGGATTATTCTCAGTTTTTCTCTCTTGTTTTCTATTAAGTTTTGTAGGCTAAAATTGGTGTAACTGAGGAGAGATGCAATTTTAGACATTTGAATACATGAATAAATCAAATAAAACCCCTTGGTCATTCCTTTTTTCAGCAATGCTCAAATCCCCCCCTCTGGCCATGTTGAATTAAACATGTAACCGTATGTCTGTAACGGCTGAGGGCTGTACCATGTGCTAGTTGGGATGATGTTCATGCCAAGCTCCTCTCCATCCAAATGTTGCTTTTTTTTTTTTTTTTTTTAACACAATCTCTAACTTATACCTACTCTAATGAAGTCCAACATCACTTGTACACATAACCAGTGAAATTAAATGTGGTCGAGAATAATTTTTTTTGGTAAACCTTTCTGGCTACGTTTCAGGATCTTAAAGCCCAAGTGTTTCACGGAGGGAAAGCAAACTTTTAAACACTGTGACACAATGTACACAGTCACAGACCAACGTAAAAGTGTGCGAGAGTGTGAACACAAAGGAGTCTCTCATGGTATTATACTCGCTTATTATATTATAGGAGGATAAAAGGTTTATGTTTTCCCTGTACTGATCTGGTAAATGGTAAAGGATTTATTTGTTCTCTTTATACCAAAGTAGTGAAACAGACTGCATTATCACTATAAATAACAACCATATAACTGTCAGTAGAGCAACAGTACAGTCTCAGAGCAGGTTCACTGTGGTGGTTCGTCTACTCATTTTATATACCGAAAATGAAGACATGCCTTTATTATAAGTATCCCTGCATTTCTCTCTCTCTTTGCCCCGGCCATCTCTCAGTCAAGACGTCTTTTAAATTGTTAGGAGAACAGGGTGTCTGACACACACATGTACGGTACAATTGAATGGCTTTATTATTATTGTATTATTATTAATTCTAGATGACAAAATTGTACAATAAGAATTAAAAAGAACTAGAAGGGAGACTCATGGTAAAGGGATGTTTCGCCTTTGTTCTGTATATAAGGGACTCCAGGTATTTATTACTACAGCCACTAGGGATGAAAATAAATATTTTGCAATGAACAAATCTGACAGTGTGCTTACCATTTCCGTAGCTTCTTTGTCTACTAGTACAAAAACCCCAGTATAATGTAGAACAATACAAGTTTTAGAAAAGTAAATGCTCCATCATTTTATGTGTTTTTGATTCAATTACATTTTATAATAACCATATTTAATTTCAAAAGAGATTAGCCAGCTGAATCAGTCTCTCTTATTTCTGCAAAACTAAACCTGATTACAGGTAATGCTGTAAGAGTTAAAGTTCTTGCTTCGGGTGTATTATTTCCTTGTCTACATGCCATTAATGATTTATTTCCAGTCAATGCAGCTGCACTGACAACTGTCCCTAGTACTGGTGGAATGAGGATATATGTGTGTGTGTGTGTGTGTGTGTGTGTGTATACACACGTGTGTATATACCTGTGTTTGCTGCGGCTGTGAATAAGCTGGTGGTTCCTCAGTGGGCTTCATGATGGCTGGCTGTGTGTTAGCAGTGGGCGGGACTTTGGGACCCGAGCCAGGCGGAGCCTAACACAACAAAACCATATTTTAAATCGTTTTTTTTTTTTTAACTTTAAGTACACCATTAAAGTGTAAAATGGAGCTAAACAAACAAATATATGTTATGATTTTCAAATGTGATAAAAGGAGACTTACTGGTTTTGTATCTGTAAATGGATTGTACTCCTCCAGGCCTGGTGGCGCATTCCGCGTTACTTGTGTGACCGAGGGATCCTAAAAAAAACAAAAACAGAAAACACAGAAGTTTAAACAGAGATTAAAAAAAAAAAAAAACAGCACAGTCTCCGAGTAGTACTGTAGTACTCGTATCGTTCACTTATTTATTCATGATAACTGGTGGTTTGTTGACTCTGGTAAAACTATTACTAGTTAAACTACTACTAGTTAAACTATGGTTACATTAGTTCAGTGTGATCAACACAGCATTTGACTTACATCCGTTTCATATTCAGTAAGTGATGTAATCACTAAAGCTGAGGAAGACTTTGGTTTCGATTTAACATATTTTTAAACAAAAAATAACCAATGCTTATTATGCATTAAAAACTACTAAACGTATTTAATAAACAGTGAAATGCCGTGTTGATATTTCTGTTGATGTCCTGTCTCATACTAAGCAACAAACTTTTTTTCCCTGAAAATCCTCTACTCTACAGTCCAGTCCAGTCAGTGGCAGTAATGCACCAACCGCTATAAGATCAAAGAAGAAGCAGCAGCGATAATATTTCAAGAGTGTTTTGCAGAAGATGGTATTTATATATAACTGCTATTTTCTGAAAAGCTATACTGTATTTCTAATTACTTCATCAAGTTTAAGAGTGTGAATAGACTCGAGTGAGACACTGCTTTCTCTGCACTAAAATATTGCCACACAGGGTTTCTTTTTTTTTCTGATTTTCTTAGTGGCTTAACATGAACACAGGGCACAATTGTTTTAGTATACAAATACTGTATACTGCATTTGTCTTTTTTTTCCTTGACCGGTTGCTATGGACGGCAGGGAAGTAACACATACAGCAGGATCATAATACAGTACAATAACTGGCTAATCTTTATTGCGAGAACTTCTGGAAATCAAACACATTCAATCAAAACAACAAAAAAAGTGCTTTCCTTCAAGCATGCTTAGCTGCACATATTGCACTTAACACGTTAGATTAAAACTTGCACTAAAAATTAGGTACAAGTACTAAAGAGCTGAAAATGCTACTGATGGTAATAACCTAAGGGACTACTGACATAATAGGCGAGTGTGAATTGTAACAAAGTCATGAGAAAAGACGACTCTGTATACAAACTTACCTCACCGGGTAATGTGAGTAAATATCACTATCCTGAGATAAGTCGTGAGACTCACAGCAAGTCACACTGGCTTATATACACTTATCAGACATCCACATGACCACTAACAGTGAATAATGTTTTGTTACAAAGGTGCCTAGGAGTGGAATTATGCCAATGGTTGAACGATTTATGTTAAAAGAATGAGCAATGCCTGCAATCTTTTCACCATCGTAGTTTGTTATGTTTGGAGCGGCATAGCTGCAGACCGGTCAGGGTCCAACCACCAACCAAAAGTGCTTATTATGGCTACATGAGCATCAGAACTGGAACACAGAGCAATGCAGGAAAGTGGTCTGGTCTAATGAATTCAAGTTTTTTTTTTATACACATTATATGGATGGACAGGTGCTTGTGCATCACTTATCAGGATGCATTATGGAAAGAAGGCAGGCGCGGTGGAGGTAGTGTAATGCTCTGAGCAATGTTCTCCCGGGAAACCCTGCGTAATGCCATTCATTCATGTTGATGCCTTTTGACGCGTACCACCTGTGCTCAAAAATACAAGTCTGATCCATGAATGATCCACCGTACAACTCACAGGACTTAAAAAAAAATCTGCTACTGACAGCTTGATGACAGACACCACAACACTCCTTCAGAGGTCTAATGGAATATTCAATATTAGACAGGTGGACAAAGTTATGTCTGGTCAGTGTATATATATATTTAAAAAATCCTTTTAAACACATAAAAAGTGCATTTTTTCCACAATGGCAAAAACAGGAAAAAATTTAATTCAGACTACACTTCTCTTCTCTCCCTCTGCCTGTCTCTGTCTCCTGCGCTAACAGTGATCCAGACCCTCTGGACCGGTCTGGCTCGTCCTGGTGCCCCACTTCGATCTCATCGAATGTATGGTCTGTTTGGGACGAGTGTGGTGACTTGGGACGGTTACACTTTACCATGAAGACGGTCCTGGCTTCGGCTGATGCAGACAACTGCTCTTTGAAGACTTGTGAATGCAGTCTCTCAATAATCCGGAATTTCCTACAGATTTGTATCCGAGACTCCAGTAACAAACTGGACTCCATATTAACTTAAACACATCATCTATTATATTGAACTTCCAGCAGGCTAACACACAGTACGACTGCAGATCAATCCTTGATATCTGAGATCACCCAAATGAGGAATGGTTCCCTGTTGAGTCCGGTTCCTCTCATGGTTTCTTCCTATTGCCATCTCAGGGAGTTTTTCTTTGCCACTGTCTTGCTCATCAGGGACAATCTGATCATTTTTTATTTATACACATTTTCTCAAAATTTCATGCACTTTTACATAATTTTTTAAATATTATATAATATGTAATGTTTTATTATTATTATTATGTTTATATTTTTATATAAAATCGAATTGAACTTAGATCTGTAACTAAAACAAACAAAACCTTTTAAAAACATTATGTAATATGTTATAATGATACAAACACTACTTGAATACTAACAATAGCTGCAAAAATCAAACCTTAATTTTTAAATAAGGTTACATTCTGGTTAAAGGGTTAGAGTTTCAGAACGATAGCTGATGCTACCTACTGTAGCACACTAAAGCATGACCTAACTAATTAATGCTGTCTCCTTAAAACTGGCTGTAAACTTATGATAACCAAGATAATTTTACCTTCTGACCCAGAAGACTTTGTGGCAAGCTTTATATCCTCCATCTAAGGTTACTAATTAAGCAGCCTAACTATATGAACAAAACTGTACAATACTGTCTCTTCCAACTCAAGGAACTTGTGTTTATATTTAAAAATGATAGCCACCAGACAATCATGGATGTTCATGAGCTCACACATGTAGGAGTGGGCAGATAGTGGCTTCCTGCGATTGTGCAGAAGCAACTCAAACACGTGACGCCAGTTGCGTCTTTTCCACGAGAGAAAACACGCTGCCTCTGCCTTCCTTAGTTGCGGGTGGGGGGGAGGACTTAATAAATGTCTGTTAACTGTGAATTTTTAATTTCTTACCAAATTATTTAATCTTTTTAATAAATGTATTTATTATTTAATTATTATGATTATTTATTTAATGGACTTGGGGGGGGGGGGGGGGTAGAAACAGAACCATCAATATACTGGTGTACATAGATGCATAATAATAATAACAACAACAACAATAATAATGCATTTTATTTATAAAATACTTTACATTTGTGTACAAATTTAGACCTGGGTATGTTTTTTTTGTTTCTATTTATTTATTTTAAGAAAGAAAGGCATGTGTCTATACAGTATGTGCATTCCTTATATTCTGAGAGAATTATGACCATTTTGTCACTGTTTATACATATTTTAAATAAAGAAATACAGATAATCTAGAAGCTTTTATGTTTAGAGCAGGCTTCATCTCAGGAGCTTTGCCTAGAAATGCTGAACAAGGGACAGCATTTTAATAACTTGAATAACAACAAGACCCTACACTTAAAAGAGTGTAAAGCATATGCACATGCATGCAAGCAATCCTCGAGGGATGATCCATGATAAAACTATCAGCTACCAAGTGTGCCCAATAAATCTACTGCAAAAGCTCATGCTTCTCCTGCTTAACAGGAATTTCTAGCAGCATCTAAGCTACAACTAAATCAAATTATCCTGTGACCACTGGTTTGAAAAAGCATGACGAACATGGAAATAAAGTCACGAGAAATAGAACGCCAAAGAGATTGAAAAAGACCAGGCATAGAGATATTTGAGGGCCTCTCTCTCCTCTTGACTCTCGAGCAGTAGGGGATATTTGATGGAGTCGCAGCCTATAATTTCCATCTGGCAGAGAAACGATGATTCCAATAATTTTCACTGGCTATAAATAGGCAAAAGAAAGAATCTGTCGGACCAAACATAAGAAAAGACTTTCTTCCCTCCTTTGATTGCAAGACGGCGCTAGAAGAAATGTGAGAACATTTAATTTATACTCTGTCTATCCGTACCTGACAAACTCTATACACGCTGTTGAAGGAGGTCTGAAGTACCTGAGGCATCTCTGGTTAGCCATCAAGAGGCCGGCGCTATGAATATTTCACACGGTATAGTCATGAATGTTTCAGGAGCCAACTGTGTGCATGCATTTACAGACACACACACACAAACAAAGCAGACTGCTTATCCAAACTCAAGTACTCAGTGTCTTCATAATAAATCAGGTCAGTAATGCCTAACTTTTAAGTGCTAGGGCTTTAACAAAATTTGACTTAAAATAACACACTTGCTTTCAACTCACAACACAAATGTACAATTTGGCACTTTTCTAAAGATGCAAACTTGACACCAGTGGTGGCTGATTAGAATCCACAAGTATGAACTGGATCTGAGCAGCTTTCCGAAATCCATATTCCAAGATGGGATGATGCATCACAGGCAGTTGTTAATTTTAATAGAGGTGCACTAAAGATTTCTAATTAGCGGGACATTAGTGAAATCATTTAATGATCTCTCATAGGGTTTTTACTTTATTTAAGGAAGGAATTTAAAGGAAGGGAAAATGCAATACTATAACATACAAAGACATCCTACACAATTGTGCACTTCCAGTTTCATGGTAACGTTTAAAGGAAGTTCTGTGGCCAGAACAATAACATCCGACACACATTGGTGGATGAAGACGGGCAAAAAAGTATGTGGGCAGCAGCAGGCAGACAAACATTAAGCTCACAGGATTTAAAATAAAAAAAAAAAGAAAATGCAGTTCAGGAAAATGCAGATTAATTAAACCATTGTATAGCCAATGAGACTCAGATACGCAGCATGTCTAAACCGGTTTCAATTGTTGCTCTTGTGTTGAATAATCATCTTAATTCTTTTTTTTTTTTTTTCCCCACTGGTTTAATAAATCACCACTGAAATACCTGGTCTCGGCAAACATGCATTGCAACAATGATCACTAATTTCCCAATAAGCTCTCTGCTCCCAGCATAGAACGTAGCAGATACTTCTAATCAACGAACAAATGAATGAATGAAAGCATGCACTACTACAGTAGGAATACGAGCGGAGAAATTAAACTGAAAGCTTATTTCTGTACATCATAAACTGACACAAATCCTTAACATATATACTGCTGATAGTCTATTCATCTCTATCAGGCGCTCCGATCAATTGGCCACGATCAGGTTCGGCTGATAATCACTTAATTTTTACAGATCGGTTGTCTCTCAACTGGTTGATATAAATAAAAAAAATTTTAAGCGATTCTATGGCGAGTCGACAGCCACTTCAAATTTGGCATATGCAGTTTTTTTCCAAAGCAAAACTACGAGGGAAAACATCGCCCAAAAGCTTGAACACAACAACCCTTATTTGTCGGTTAAGCACAATGCAGCGTGAATAATTTGAGGATTAAAACTTTTCTGCAAAGGAAGCATCCAAATCGTGCAAGTCAACCCTCTCTCAATCACCTACAGCAGAAGCTCTCAAAAACCTTGAGCCTTACTCCGCAGAGAGTAAAAAGACTTAAGAAAAAATAATAATGCAGAAAGAAATAAAGAGCAGTTTAATAAAAGAGCTGGGTTTACCTTACTGCTCCATGCATGCGGAATGACAGTGAGAGGTAAGAGGAGTAGTCTTTTAAATTCTTAGAAATTCTGATATTTATAAAGAAATGCCTTGCCCGCACTGCTTACTAATGAGGAGTCATAATTGGCTCGGCAAACACAAAGTGACTGATGTCTGTGTTTATTTTAAAGCGTATGTTGTAGAGTTTCGATCTGTTATTCACTGACACAGAGTGGTTTCATGTGCTGCACGTACTAAGGAGTGAGTATAGCAGAACAGTCACATTGTACCTTACGCATTTCGCTGTGTTAGAGCCCCTTGAATCTAGTTAAAGGATGGAAAATTTTTGTTCTGTGGTCGAGTGTAGGCTAATCTGTTTCAGTTTCTTTATAGTCTACATAAAATAATAAGAGAATGGAATATGATGCATATGTTGCCTTGCAGATAAATACACGTTTTCAATGCAAGATACTTTCTCAGATCTTAATTATATTTAGGCACTACTGTTTGGAATAGTTATTTACTGCTATAAATAGTAAATAAATAAACAATACTACACAATGAACCGAACACTCTAAATGTAAGACTCCATCACCCGCACCATTTTTTAAGCCCTACCTCACTATACTTTCCATATCTGCCTCTGTCTCACTTTACATTTCTTTCCACACTCATCTCTTCACAGCTCATTATCCTGCAGCATGAGTGACATTTGTGTGTGTGTCAGGACCCTGCAAGCTCAAACACTGTAAACACTCTTCACATCCTGGTTCACATCTATTTTTCTCCTGCACACGCTCATGCTTTACGGACTTGATATACCAGTATAATATTTGCTCAGTTGTTCTAACTACAGTCAGTCATCGGTAGCAAAATGTCTGGTTCGAGTTCAGGAGTACAACCAACCCAATTTGAATGTAGCTTTACTCTCAGCAAGCCTGGACAAATGAAATTGCCAAAGTGGTGGTCAGCTACCCAGAAACCTAATCGTATAAAGTATGAGTGAGCTAGCTGGCTGATTAAGTGCATTATTCGAGACGACGAATTCATGCAGCTTTGAAAAAAAGTTCCTGATGTTGGGAGGGGGAAACAAACAAACAAAAAAAAAACAGCGCTGTTTCATACATACTGAACTCTCAGCGTATGCAAAAGTAGGATAGCATTTACGTCTGGCCGGAATCAATTTCACTGAACGTGTCCGGACGCGAACAAGCACTGTATTTTATTAGCTCGTTTTCATCAGTGTTTCAACAGACTGCTCTTCTCCTGATTCTGGTCTTCCGTCTCCTGCTCCTGACAGTTGGTCTGTCTAGTGAGAGCCATGCTGCTGACAGCGCCTGTGATCTCTGTCCTCATTTGTAATGCATACAGCATCAAGGGCCATCTTTTTTTTTTTTTTTACATCTTTTTGAATTTTATATACATAGAATTGGACTTTTATTAACTGTACAAAAAAATCTTTGTGCCAAACTATTCTGTATATAAGTATATCTCCTTATGTTAGACAACAAGAATAAACTGTATACATTTTAAATGTTCAAAATGTTTTTTTAAATAACATTTTTCAACCTTCCATATTCTAGACATGAGCGTTAATACATTTGGACAATTGTGTTAGTTTTATTATTTCAGGCAGGCTTGTTTAGGCTTTTTTTTAAACTAACGAACAATCTATAAACTTTTGAATATACTAAAAATGTATAACATTAATATAAATAATATATAATCAAAAATATTCATGAAAGTAGACCTGGGTGATAAAACAATCGATAGACACTTCATCAATCTAATATTTGATAGTTTCACTTCAGCAAATTAAAATACAACCCGCCAGGAAAGCACATAACAAATAGGCAAAGTTTATTTGCATGAACAAACACACTCGCTCCCTGTCTGAAACCTTGTGTCATAGCCCTTTATAATGGAACGTCCTATGACACAAGAACAGAAAAACTAGATACGATTATACATGGACAATGTTGCTTAAAATCATTGACTGTAACAGAATTCTAAGAGAATCTCTAATCTAATCATGAGATCAAGTGGTTCTGCCCGTTCTGCTGCAGAAGAAGTAGCAGTAATTTGTGCAGTCAGTGAAGAAATTGTTGATTTAAAAAAATAGGTTAGCTTACCAAAGCATGAAAGGATTTACATAAGGTTCCTTATATCAGGAATTTATTCAAACATTTTGACTGAGGCAGCAGCGACACATTCATCCAAAAATGTGCCTTAGAGTTTCCCCATCATCTTTCAGACCACATCATGAGTGATAATATTGCATGAATTTTTTGAAAGCTCAAACTTTCCCTGCTATTCTACAGAACAGCCCATATATGCATACATCTTGCTCTAGAATGTGGAATGAAGGTGTTCTACAAGGCGGCAGCCTACATCCTATGCTTATTTTAATTTTCATGTTGAGTCAGCAGCTGTCACTCGACTCGCTTTGTGCTTCCTCAATACTGGTTGATGCACCCTGTGTTCAGCAGTCACAAGAGAACGCTGTCCTGTACACATCAAAAGCACTGAAGCAACTCAGATGGTGCTGGAAACAAATTTGACAAAGCCAAAAAAAAAAAAACAATGCATAAAGGAAACAGTAGCGTTTTTATTTTGGTGATGCAAAAATGTTTTTCTGTAACTCTTCAGCACAAAGTGTGGCACAAAAAAAGCCATCCTCTGATAAGAGAAGGCTACACCCTAACAGCCAAGCTCTAAAACTCAAAGATTCCAAAATTAGTACCAGTTTTAAATGAACCGCACTCAAACACCTCCTTGCTGAAATGCATTTTCCTAGCTCAGAAATATTATAACCCAGTGATTTCTGGGGAAGAGCTGAGCCCCAAGTGTACAGCATGTATGAAATGTACATCACACTTATAGAAAAAAAAAAGGCAAGGGAAACAAATTTAAAGACAACAAAAGGGAGGAGATTTGTTTTTGTCATATTTTTACACGCACGCATACAGTGACTGGCCAAAATGATCACAAAGTGAATTTTGAATAATTGAACCACTTATATTTGCTCAAGATTTTTAATGACACACTTCATAAAGATAGGAGGAAAAATGATTAAAACACGACTTAACAAAACTGCAGCTTTCACACAGAAATCCCTTTACACTGCAAGTCTAATAAATATCAAAAATCATATGAAAATAGTAAGGTCCAAACCCAATTTAAATCATTGCCCTTTGCTACATGTATTTACCCAGCATGATATTGAGTAAAAAAAATCTATTTAGGGTATATCTTTTGGTTACTAAGCTACATTGAAAGCACATACAGTATGTGTGTGTGTGAGAGTGAGAGAAAGAAAGGATGCCATGATAATGATGGCATGTGCAATGGTGCGGATTGTGAGGCTTTTCATAGGTCGTTTCTGCGTGGGAGGCGTGATTGTGGAGGGTGAGGGCAGCCGGTGATTAAAGTGATGATAAACACATGCATGGCTTTATTACTGAGACAGATGAAATGAAAAATAAAAAAACGAAGCCGTTTGAATGCTTTACGTCATTGCGGTGGACAGGGTTAATGCTAAACCTTCTCGAGATTACCTACAGAACACATGAACCGCACACAGCTCGAAAGGGCAGCACTGTGATTAACATCTCTACACTCCACGCCGCCAGAGTGGTCCTGGTATGCATGTGTGTGACTGAGATTCCAGGACAAATGTTAAGGAAAGAAGAAATACTGATTAACATTCGTTACCTGAAAGATTTAGCAACAATACACATTAAGTAATGAATGAAGCATGGTGAGGTGTGCTGATCTAGGAAAACAATCAATGACAGAGTACTACGATGCAATATGACTCAAAGCTGATTGCTTTTCCCACCCTGAAGTGGATGATTTCCATATTACAGCATGTCCTGCAGCATTTAATCCTTCTTATGATACTGGGCTGCACAAAAAACTGTTGCTTGGTTATCAGTCCATAAATCTCTCACACAAACCCATCCCTATTTCCAATAGCTGTTTACCAAAAAAAATGGATGCTTTGCAGTATGAGTCACTTGGTGCATTTTAAATTATGTACTTCTACTAGGCAGTACTAGCGCCAGCATTGTGCTGAAAGCAGGGGAAAAAACAACCGCTATTAATGCCCGAGTTATGTAAAAACAGAGACTGGACAGTTTTCATACTCGATGACGTAGCAGGAGGAGGAAGACATCAAAGACTATGGTATATTAATCGAAATGTATCTTGTCCATTCTCAATTATTTCTTATTCTTAAATTCTTCTGTTAATACATTCTCCGCTATGTGTTCATGTACTGTCCCCGTAACCCTTAAAACACAAAGCATTTTAGCTGTTTTGTTGATCTTTTTTTTTAATCAATATATATATATATATATATATATATATATATATATATACGGTTCAGGATTGTGCAGTATAGAGCGACATCCTTTTTTTCAGAACACCTAGGCAATATGCCAAATTGAATTTTATTTTATTTTAACAAACTTATTGAGAAACAATTGGTCACAGACACAAAGAAATAGCACAGATACACTGGATTACGAGTATTTCTGGCTGTTTCCGGTTGTTTCTATTACCTAAAAATACTAATTATATGCTTATTTTGTGAGTGCTACATTTTGCCAACGTTATTCCCATACTCTTGTAGTGTTTCAATTTACATATGAAAGTAATGAGGATTTTCGATCTACCCGACATATCCGAAAACGCAAATACAAAGTTTTATTTATGAAAACCATCCGTTAACACACAATAGCAAGGCTTCCATATGAGCACTTTTATTTTTTTTTGCTATTGTTTTTTTATTTTTTTTAAATCATCATTGACCTATGCTGTATTGCTTGCACAGATCTGTGCCACTTGGATTTAGGAGTTTTAAAAACATTTCACCATGTGTGTAGTCACATGACTCTGACTCCAGACACATGACCCCAGTCTGCATAGAGGAGAAACTCTTTCCTTCGGAAAAAAAATATCATCATAGGGGAAAATGTTCAATTAATTGCGATACTAATTTGCGGTCGTATCACCCAGGTGGCTTTCACCTTTTGGCAGAGGACGCACTGTGCAAGAACATCATCTTGTCACAGGGGCAGAACTGTGCCTGAACAACATGATTTAAAACATTCAGTCGTTCCTAGAGAAAATAGTTAGAGCGTTTTCACATTATGGCAATGGAATCATTTCTGAGAACACTTGACCGCAAAGTCTGATTCATTATGATCAGCAAGAACACAATAGTTTCACACTCAAGAACCGTGCCCTAGTCCGTGAATAGGTATCGCTCTTGAGAACGATACTGCCTATCTGGGCGCAGATCGAATCGGATTTTGAATCGTACTTGAACATAGAAGTAGATCGATGTTTAGATGAAGCCTCTTCTAAAATCTCCATGTGCGCATATCATGCGACAATCTCATCCTCTGACCTACACAGTCATAGCTGCTAAAGTAGAAAGTCACATAAAAAAAATGTCACCAACCTGTCATCACTATTCAGACGAGAAAAAGAAAAATTTGTATGAATGGATGAAAAAACTGTATGAAACTCTTCACGTTCTGAGTACAGACTATTGCGCGTGTACGTGGTCTGTGGTCTGATTACCTTCCTTCAGTTAAATCATGTGAATGTTTAAGCCACAAAAACATGATGTCCAAGAGGCATGTTTTGAAAAGTTTGAGTACGGAATGATTTCCCCATACGCTGAATGAATCTACTACTGTACTTTTGTAAATTCGCTTCACTTCAGTTCTTGCTAGGTCCACATCTGGACCCCTCATATGAAAGCTGTTCCGAAGCAATTCATTACAATGACTTACGGTACGGTGTGATTTCTTATCTCCATTCACACAGTGACAAAACATCATGGTTTGCATGAGAGATCTCATACATGATACTAAAGTCTTTTGTAAATACACTGCATTACAATATACAGAACGTAGAACTGAATAAACATAAGGATGCTAGAGCATGAACATTGCTTTAGATGTTTGTCCGTGTCCTTATCATGCAGGAGCTTGTTGCTCTGGTGAGCTGATTCTGCAGGCGTTATCACTTAAATCTGCAGAATGAATGTGAAACCGACTTAAGCAAAGGTTTTATTTTTAAATATTGTGAAATTAAATATGATTTACCTATTTTACACGTGTCCTATTCATCAAAACAAGACAATCAGACTGCATGCACAGCGGTTACAGCTCTTTAAGCAGACAACTGAGCCAACTTGGCTGCTCCTTCTCTGTAAACATGATCAGCAAAGCTCAGGAACAGATGGCTACGTTCCAATACCCTCTCTATCTGCCATCTCCGTGCACTACACTGAGCAAATAAACCGGCCTACCTAGGGCACCTACGGAGGGAGCACAGAGCTTTTTGGTGCACAGCCTGCGGATACGGTTTATGGAAGGACAAAATAAGACAATTCTATCTGTAAAGCATTCTAATAAGGAGTACACATTCCACTAAGGTAGTATATCTGATGTAACGACAAATATTATTATTATCTTAAAAAGTAATATTTCAGTAATAACCCAGAACAGCTTGCTTACATGAGCAGCAATATGATGTCAACTGTATTAAGGGAATGATTAAGCCAAAGCTAGTAGCCACGAAACCGTGATAAAATAAAACATGTATATTAAAATAAATATTTATATAGCACAAAGAATACATTCAAATTATTTACCATATATAAAATAAACGCACATATTACCAGCCAGTGCACTTGCCCAACAGGGCTGGGTGCGTTAGCATTAGCTTTAGCTACCTAGCGAGCTGTCTCACTGACACCGCTGAAAGGAAACGGATGTTTTTTCTATTTACCTGAAAAGGGTTGCTGAAATCCGGATCTGCGAAAGGGTTGCTGTCGAAATCCGACATCTTGTCAATGAGCTGTCTTCAATCCTTAAGAACAATAAAACCGTAACACAAACACACACATACACACACACACTAACGCTAAACCTGTCCTGAACAGCAGCAGCGGCCGCTCTCCACCGATCCGCAGCTGCAAAATGGCAGGACCGGAAGTGACGTATGCGTGCCGTTTGGCCAACTGATTACTTCAGATTTTTTGCGCGTGGCGTGTTTTATTCCAGAAAATGTAAACTGTAACACCATATGTGATATAATTTTTTTTCTTCATTTAATTGTATACTATGTTATAATTTAAATTCTTAATGAATATGCAATTAAAGTATCATGTTCCAATCATTTCAACAATTTTATGGTTATTTTGGGTTGTAGTGGTGAAGTTTATATATATATATATATATATATACTTAACAGAACGTTTAAATTAATGATCAGTGGTATGTGAGCAGCTCAGAAGAAAAACACATCCACAGTAGGTGCAAAATGTAATTGCTGCCATCTAGTGACTAAATAGTAAATGAATTAATAGGATTAGTACTAACAGTAGTAGTCACAGCAGTCCTTCCAGTTATAGAATAAATACACTCACTCACTCATCGTCTATACCAATTCATGCTGTATTCAGGGTCGCTGGGGCAGCCAGCCTATTCCAGGAGACTTAGGGGACGAGGCAGGGTACACCCTGGGCAGGGTGCCAATACATCACACGCAGGGCACACAAACACACACACACAACCTACGGGCAATTTGGGAATGCCAGTTAGCCTACTCTGCATGTCTTTGAACTGTTGAAGGAAACTGGAGCATCCAGAGGAAACCCACCAAACATGGGAAGAATGTGCAAACTCCATGCACCCCAAGCCCGAGGCAGTATTCACTCCATGCACCCAGACCTGAAATGGGATTCAAACAGAGACCCTGGAGGTGCAAGGCGACAGTGCTGACCACTAGGCCACTGTGCCACCAGAGTAAATACAAGTACTGGTAATAATTATACAGGCATTTCTATAAATATAATTATACTTATTATACTTATTAGTATTGTCACTTTCATGCTGTTCATTGTACGCTTACATCACATTTGTGATGTTCTTTGCACAATTATTTCTATTTGCACTGTTGTCATCAATACAACTTCACATCAAAGGTTGCACTGCATTTCACTTAATTTTAATTATTAGCATTATGCATTTATGTTCTTTTTATTATTGCTTGTGACTTAGCATTGCATTAATAAATTAGTTGAGTTCTCACATTACCCAGTATCTACTATCTATCTATCTATCTATCTATCTATCTATCTATCTATCTATCTATCCACCATTAGTAATAGTGGTAGTATATCGAAAACACTGCTGTTGATTAACTCAGGAGGAATTCAATTACATGAGTGAATACAATACATGTATATTTCATGTACACAAATAAATAATTTTAAAAAGACAAAAGGTACTAATAAAGCTCATTAGACATTATATTTGCTATATTTAAGCATACAGTGAAATCTTGGATTGCGAGTACCTTGGTCTGCGAGCCTTTTGCAAAACGAGCTAAATGAGCGATGTCTTGACATACGAGTAGTACGCATGCGTTTTGTCTGCGGAGCGTCACGGGATCACAACTGAGCCAATGGTTCTTCTCTCTTTTGGGTAATCGTCTTCCATGCTCATTTTCAGTGAGTGCGTCACATATAGTCAATATCCGTGCATGTGTGTACTGTTTATTATAACATTGTGACCATGTGTGTGTGTGCACTTAAAGCAAAAGCAAGTGTCATTAGAGAGGTTACTTGTTAAAGATCCAGAGTCTCTCTGTCAAAAAGCAGTGATTCTGTTAGTGTGTGCTTTTATATACAAGCATACTTCAGAACTAATTATGCTTGATATCTTATTATTTAACTATACTATCTTTTTATAATAACCAAACAGAAAAGCTGCCCTATCTAAGATTTGGAGACACATGACTAAAACACTCATGTGTATTTGCACAGAATCCCATTTCAGTTTTAGTCCTCCTGCTATTACAATAACCTTCACTTTTCTGGGAAGACTTTCCACTAGATTGTGGAGCATACTGTAGTTGTGGAGATTTTTTCCACAAGAGTATTAGTGAAGGCGGCGCGGTGGTGTAGTTATTAGCACTGTCGCCTTGAATCTCCAGGGTTCAGTTTCGATTCCAGTCTCTGTGTGCATGGATTTTGCTTGGTGGGTTTCCTACGGGTACTCCGGTTTCCTCCCACAGTCCAAATTTGAAGGTCCTACAGTCCAAAGACCTGTAGGTTAGGTTAATTGGCATTCCCGAATTTGCAGTAGTATGTGAGTGTGTGTATGTGTGTGCCCTTCGATGGATTGGCCCCCTGCCCAGGATGTACCCCGCCTTGTCCTGTAAGTCTCCTAGGATAGGGTCCAGGCCCCCGTGACCCTGAATAATACAGGATTCAGAACAGGATAAAGCAATATAGACGATAAGTGAATGAGTGAGTATTAGTGAGATCCCACACTGATGGTGGGTGACAAGAAATGTGGTGAAGTTGGCGTTTTAGTTGATCCCAAAGGCAGTGGGGTATTCATTTCATAACTCCTAATTGCCTTACAGAGGTTATAGATACAATTTATACAGTTATGTAACATTGTACCAGATAAATACATATCCACTTAGAATGAAAACTGCTAGGAAATATTACCGTACTGAATCTCTTAGAGAAATAAACGCTCTTTATCACCATCATCAGTGGTTTTGAGGCAACTTGGACATGATTGACCTTGAAAAGATCTACAATGGTGTCCCAAAATATTGAGACAAAAGTGAAATTAATGTTTTAATTAACATGACAATCAAGATCATTTGAATAATTTATTTTGTGCAGTGAAAATGCTATACAACAACTAATATTTGTTATGAAGTCCTTTATTCTTCAAAACGTGTTTTATCCGGCTGGGCATGGAGTAAAAAATGTCACGGTCTGAACAGGAGAAGATCCAAGCGCAGAGCGCATATGGAAAATAGCGCCGGTTATCCTGTGGTGAACAACCTGTGGCGAGGGGGTGGTACCAGAGGGCAAGGTGCCAATCTGCGGATCTGGGAGACATGGAAAGTGGGGTTAAAATGACGCATGGTCAAAGGGAGGGCCAGTCTGACAGAACACAGGTTGATAATGCGTGAGATGGTGAAAGGGCCAACGAACCTTGGCGAGAGTTTTCTGCACGTTGTCTTGAGAGGCAGGTCACGTGTGGACAGCATGACTCTTTGACCGATCCGGTACTTGGGGGCAGCCGAACAATGGCGGTTAGCCTTACGCTGGAATGTACTCACTGTGTGTTTCAGCTGAGCACGAGCGCGTTGCCATGAAGGCTTGGGCTGACGGGACAGCAGTTTCCTCCTCCTGAGTGGGGAACAGTGGTGGTTGGTAACCAAGGCAGCATTGGAAAGGGGACATTCCAGTAGAGGAAGTGAGGAGTGTATTATGAGCATACTCTACCCAAGGAAGATAACGGCTCCATGAGGCTGCATCACGTGAGACCATGCATCGCAAGGATTTCTCAAGCTCTTGGTTGATACGTTCTGTCTGACCGTTACTCTGGGGGTGAAAACCTGAAGAAAGGCTAGGTATGGCTCCAATGAGGCTGCAAATGGCCTTCCAGAATTGTGCTGAGAATTGAGGTCCCCTATCAGAGACTATGTCTATGGGTAATCCATGGAGCCGAAACACGTGGTCAATCTTCAGTTCAGCTGTCTCTTTGGCCGATGGGAGCAAGGGTAAGGGAATAAAGTGAGCTGATTTGGAAAAGCGGTCAACAACAGTGAGTATGCAGGTGTTATTGTTTGAAGGGGGTTATCCCATGACAATATTGAGGGCGATGTGAGACAAGGGGCGGTGGGGGATGGGGAGGGGTTTTAGGAAACCCTCAGGAGGACAGTTTAGAATCTTGTTTCTGGTGCATGTGTCGCATGAGGCCACAAAGTTTCTGACATCGTCCATGATGGATGGGCACCAGAAACGTTGCTGCAGTAGGGATAGGGTGCGGGTTTCTCCTGGATGGCAGGCTAATCTTGAGCTGTGGACCCAGTCCAGTACTTGGGAGTGGACGGCAGCTGGGACAAAGAGCCGTCCCGGAGGAACATTACTAGGGCCTGGCTCCTGTTCGAGGGACTGCAAAACCTGGTTCTCCACTTCCAGGCGGGTCGTGGCCACGAGACATTGAGGTAATAGGATGGTGTCCAGGGTGGGCGTGTCCCAAGGGGTGGAGAACTGTCGAGAGAGAGAGTCGGGTTTAGCGTTCTTGGGGGATTGGACAACGTGAAGTTGAATCTAGAGAAGAATAGGGATCAGCGTGCCTGGCGTGAATTGAGCCTCTTGGCTGACTTGAGATACTCTAGGTTCCTGTGGTCTGTCCATACGAGGAATGGGAGGTCTGCTCCCTCCAACAAGTGTCTCCATTCCTCGAGGGCGAGTTTGACTGCAAGAAGTTCATGGTCCCCGATGTCCTAGTTGCGCTCAGGGGATGTGAGTCGACGGGAAAAGAATGCACATGGGTGAAGCTTATTATCTTTGAGGGACCGCTGAGAAAGAACAGCTCCGACTCCTGTTTCGGAAGCGTCCACCTCCACAATGAATTGAAGACATATGTCTGGAAAGAGAAGAATGTGTGCTGTGGTAAAATGATGCTTGAGATCGTTGAATGCTTTCTCAGCTATAGTGCTCCACCGGAAGGGAGTCTTTGTGGACGTGAGTGATGTAAGAGGAATAGCCACAATGCTGTAACTTCTAATAAAGCGCTTGTAGAAGTTAGCAAAACCCAAAAAGCGTTGGAGCTCTCGTCTAGATGATGGTGGTGGCCAGTCAGTGACAGCTTTTACTTTAGTTGGATCCATCTGAATGCCTGATGGAGAGATGAGGTAACCTAAAAATGAGGTGGATTCTTGGTGAAATTCACATTTTTCGGCTTTGACATAAAATTTGTTCTCCATCAGGCATTGCAGGACTTGACATACGTGTGCTCGGTGTTCCTTTTGTGAACGGGAGAAAATCAGAATGTCGTCAAGGTATGTGAAAACAGAGATGTTTAAGAAGTGTCGAAGGACGTCATTGATCAGAGCTTGAAAAACTGCTGGGGCGTTGGTTATGCCAAAAGGAACTACCAGATACTCAGAATGGGCAGTGGGGGTGTTGAAGGCACTCTTCCCTGATTCAGACTAAATGGTAAGCGTTCCTCAGTTCCAGTTTAGTGAAGAGACGGGCATCTTGCAGTAGCTCGAAGGCTGTGGACATCAAGGGGAGTGGGTATCGATTCTTGACTGTGATTTCATTGAGTCCTCTGTAATCTATGCAGGGACGAAGGGACTTGCCTTTTGTCTCTACGAAAAAGAATCCGGCGCCGGCCGGAGAAGAGGAGAGGCGAATGATGCCTGCAGCTAGGGATTCAGAGATGTAGAGTTCCATTGCCTCTCTTTCGGGGCGCGATAGGGCATAGAGGCATCCCTTTGGGGGCGAGGTACCAGGGAGTAGATCAATGGCGCAATCATAGGGGGGGTGGGGAGGGAGCGAGACGGCGCGTAATTTACTAAAGACCTGTTTCAGATCATGATATTCTGCGGGAACCTTGGACAAGCTGGGGATCTCTTCTTGAGACGTGGTTAATTAATTTTTGGGAGAAGCAGAACGAAGACAGGAGGACGAGCAGGCAGGGCTTCATTCAAGGACATTTCTTCTTGTCCAATCAATGTGGGGGTTATGTTGCTTTAACCATGGGAGGCCAAGGACGACTGGTGCATGGGGACTCTTGATAATTAGGAGGGAGATATTTTTGGTGTGGTTCCCTGAGACTTGAAGTGTAAGTGGGACTGAGCATGATCGAAGGGAGTCTGCTGCCATCTAGTGCCTGGACGGGAAACAGAAGGAATCTTGAGCTTAGTGAGCGTGGAGGCAGCTATCAGGTTTTGATCTGCCCTGGAGTCTACGAGGGCGTTCAGAACGTGGGACTTGTTATCGTAGGTCACAGTTACGGAAAACAATGGTCGTGGATCTGGGAATGAGCTGAGTGTTGGGCCCTGGGCTTTTAATGGGCAGGTTTGTACTAGATGACCTGCTTGACCACAGTAGAAGCAGGAGCCCTCGTTGCAACGTCGTTGACGTTCCTTTAATCTGCATGAGCTTATGTGAGGTTTCGAGGATAGGCATGGTTATGGTTGAGACTGGTGGTTGAATAAGCACTGGGGTTCTGGACTACTGATGGTCAGTCTTATAGTGGGCACGTTTGCGAACGTCAATACGTGTTGCAAGGTCCATGAGCTCTTGGAGGGAAGCTCTCGAGCTGCTAGTTCATCCTTAATAGGATCAGCAAGTCCATGGAGAAGAGCATCGAAGAGCGCCTGATCATCCCAGCCACAAGAGGGGGCTAGGGTCCTGAAGTCGATGGTGTAATCATGTACAGAGGGGGATCCTTGACTTAACTTGAGTAATTGGCCTGCCGCCTGGAGTCCTGGCGTCATTTCAGAGGTGAATGCCCCATGGGTGGCGCAGCAGGGGACCTGGGCATCCCATAATGATGTTCCCCACTCCCTTGCTTTTCCAGTAAGGAGCGTTATTATGTATGCTGCTTTAGACCGTTCAGTGGGGAAGGACGAAGCTTGCAACTCCAGCACAAGAGAGCATTGAGACAGAAAGAAACAGCAGGTGAGTGGATCGCCATCATATGTGGGCGGTGCAGGGAGGCGTGGCTCGTGGCATGTGGTGGGTGCTGGTGGTGGTCGTGGTACCTGAGGAGCAGGAGATGGAATAAGGTGCAGCTGTTTAATCTGATGTGAGAGATGTCAGCGTTGCCGTGACAGTGCTAAGCGTAGTCATGATGTGTTGAATATCCTGCTGATGAGATCCTAAAAACGCGCCTTGGTTCTGCAGCACCGCCTCCAGCCGCGTAATATCTGCTGGATCCATAAGTGGCCAGATTATACTGTCACGGTCCGAACAGGAGAAGTAGATCCAAGCGCAGAGTGCCTATAGAAAACAGCACCGGTTATCCTGTGGTGAACAATGTGCTGATAGTTTTATGAATGATAGGAGGCGTGGCGCAAACCTCGAGTAGAGAGTGCAGGAATGAAGAGCTTGCGTGCGCTGAATGCAAATCTGGTCAGTGGGGAATAATTGTGATCGAGAGCGTGCGTGGTTCAAAGCCGAGAATTCAAATACAGTCTGTGATCCTGAATCGTGGTCATGAAAGGTGAGCGAGGGTCGATATCCAGAAATCCGAGACAACAATAATCCAAAACGTGAAACGAGAGCAAAGTCAAAAGCAAAGTGGACTGGAATGTGGAACGGATTCACGATTGAGCATCGCTTGGCTTGAGGTGTGGACGTGACCTGGTGTACCGTGACAAAAAAGACATCTGCAGTAATCCATACCAGCTTGGTTGCTTCCTGAAGATCATGTACAGAAATTCACCACAGAAGTTTGCAATGGGAATTTTTATGGGAAGTTTTGATAATTCTCCCAGAAGCGCATTTGTGAGGTCAGACATGTGTGTTGGACGAGAAGGCCTGATTCACAGTCTTCACTCTACTTCATCCCAAAGGTGTCCTATCAGGTTGAGGTCAGGACTCTGGGCAGGCCAGTCAAGTTCTTTCACACCAAACACACTAATCCATGTCTTTATGGACCTTGATTTGTGCACTGGTGCGCAGTCATGTTGAAGCAGGAAGGGGACATCCCCAAACTGTTCCCACAAAGTCGGAAGCATGATTGTTCAAAATGTCTTGTTTTGCTGAAGCATTAAGAATTCCTTTTAGTGGAAGTAAGGGCTCGAGCCCAAATCCTGAGAAACAACCCAACACTAGTTCCCAAAATTTTCAATAAACACACTCATAAGCCTTGTTGATAGCCTTCCCAGAAGAGTTGAAGTTGTTATAGATGTAAAAATGGGCTAACATCATATTAAACCCTATGGATTAAGAACTGGATGTTACTCAAATTCATATGCATATGAAGGCAGATAAGTGAATACTTTTAGCAATATAGTGTAGATTGAGATTATCAATTTAAATTTTGATTTATGAATTAAAAATCTCCAATATAGTCAGATTTCCTATCTGTATGGCTCCCTTTTATCAGAAACCCATTCACCTTTGAATCCTCTAAGACAGGTTTGGGAAAAGGATATGGGCCGATTATTCAATGATGATGAATGGCTCTCCATATGTGAGGAGTTTTTTCACAAATCAACTTCAATTTCTGTGCATGAGAAATATTCAAATTCATATACAGAACATATCTCACTCCTGTACGTCCACAGAAAATATATCCAAATGTATCTCAGTTGTGTTTTAAATGTTAATCAGAAACGGGAACATTGAGTGTAAGAAAATTAAAACTTTTTAGTATGACGTGCATGATCTGATTAAGAAAATACTGGCTAGAAAATTTGCTATGTCTCCAACTATATATCTGTTAAATTGTAAAATATCACTAGATCTTCCTTCTGATTTAAATTGTTAATTAAATTTCATTACTTACCTGGCAAATAAATGTATACTTATCTTATGGTCATCAACTCGTGTAAGATGAGTTTGGCACAAGTGGGTAATCTTCTCCCATTGGAAAAACTTATGTACGATTTACAGAACTATTACTGAACTATTCTGAGGGATATGGGCCCCTTTGTGGGATCTACTTGAACAGTCATGACTCTTTCTTTTATGTTTTCTTTTACTGGACTCTTTTGCCCTTGGGTTCTTCCATGTTCACTCTCCTATTAACAGATTATTTTTTGTTTTTAAATGTTTGCTGTGGGTGTTGACTGTATATTGATCTGGCTCTGCTTTTTTGTTGTCGTTAAATACCAATAAAAAAAATAATAATAATAAAAGCAAATCTCCAATATAATGATGGAGGCAGTGGTAGCTCAGAGGGATAAGACACTGAGTTACTGATTGGAAGGTCGGCAGTTTGAGTCCCAGCTCCACAAGGTTGCCATGGTTGGGCCCTTGAGCAAGACCCTTGACTCTGTTTACTCCAGAGGTGCTGTATCATGGCTGAGCCTGCGCTCTGACCCATGTCATGCTGTGATATGCGAAGATAGAATTTCACTGTGCAGTTATGTATATGTGACAAATTAAGGCTTAATTAAAAAAAAATCTTAACAGTGAGACATCCATGTGAACAATTTTATGAAATTAATTTATGAAATCCAGTTAAAGCACAATCTTCCTGAAGTGAGGCTTTATTTGGAGCAGCCGCTTCTACTCAACACAAGCTTCAGTGCAGGCATTGCCTGCAGTGTTAAAGTGAAACAACAGATGTATGAGACTGTATTTATTCTAGTTGGTACAATTGAAATATTCACCCAAACAAAAAATTAAATTGGGCCTACCCTACCCACCATCCAAATCACCTCCATGCTCTACAGCACAGAAATCTGCATTATGTTTAATATCTGATATTAAGTTTTATCATACACAAAACACTGTATGACTATTTATATATAACAAAAAAAAGATTAAAGGTTTTAACAAATCTGAGGAATAGAGAGTACAACAGAATGCACACAACATATGAGAAATGCAACAGTCACGCAGGAACCCTGCAACAAAGAGAAGATAGAGAGCGGTAAGGACATAGAGGAAACTTGGGCCTGAGGAAATAGCTGAAAAGGTCTAGACAGTGTGTGTGAGCGTCAGAGAGAAAGAGAGAGAGCTTCAATAATTCAAACGGTGCTTTATTGGTACTTTACAATGACAAATATGGAGAATCATATTGCCAAAGCTCAGAATTAAGTCACAAAATAAGAATAAAAATAAAAAGATACAAACAAACAAACAAATGAAAATAAACAAATAGATTCAAGTGCATTAACTGTGCAGAAAGCAAAAAGCAAAGGTATTACTATTACTACTACTACTACTACTACTACTGCTAATAATAATAATAATAATAATAATCACAACATTACTACTACTACTGCTGATAATAATAATAATTTTATTAGTAAACACATATTTATTAGTAATAAAAATATTATTAGTGGTATTAATAATAATAATTATAATAATAATAATCACATCACTACTACTACTACTACTACTACTAATAATAATAATAATTTTAAATAATTAAAAATAGAGAACATTTAATCAAAGAAGAATCATTATTGATACAAAAGAAGGGGAGAAGAAAAGAAAAGAGCAACTATAAAGAGGCATTACGCGTTTGATGAATGATTGTGAAACTCTCTTGATCATGTTTGTTAGCCATTGATTGTTCTTATAAATATAAAAGCGCTCGAGCCTTGTCGCCTTCTGCCTGAGCTCACGCGCAGGTTACTTTATTAGGTGAAAGGTGACAGGTGCCAAAGTCCACTTTTGTACCTGTTTCCCGCAGAATGATATGAACAGGGCTGTCTGACATTACGTCATCGAGTATTCAATGGTAAACTGACCGCACAATGAGCTGATTTGGTATAAAATTAGGGAAGGTCTTTTCTTGCGTAATAATCCTACAAACAACTCTAGTTATTGCAGCGAAGTTTCGCAAAACCTCGCGATATTATCCGATATCTCAAACAATAGCCGGGTACCGTTCTGGATGAGGCGAGTTCATCCCGAGTACCGAGGGTCGCTTTAACACGCTTTACGCCGCACTGACTGGACCCGCAACGGAACCACAATGCGGCTGAGGTGGATGTTAGTTCCACTCCTGTGCGCTCAGTGGAGTTTAATGATCTCGACGGCGGAGGCGATAGAGCCGATCACCACCAGCGTGGCTGTGGGCATTGCTGCCGCTGTGACCGGGTTTCTAGCCCGGTATCGCAATGTGCTGTACTACTTCCAGGAGTGCTGCAGACCAGAGTGGATCTCGTACAATAAAACAGGTGTGTAAATTGAGTACCTGGAGCAGGAATGTCACCATAGAGTTGCCTACTTCCAGGTTGTTTTGTATGTAACATTTAGTTTTTCCGCTGATGTATTTTTTTTAAATAAATTCTTATTCACAAATAATTATTCTTTACTCTAAATAGCTAACACCCCTAATCTGTATATTCACGATTACTCTAGATATAGGAAATACAGAATAGAAAAAAAAAGACATGCTAGCAATGCCTTATTTTGTTTTTGTAGAATCGTGGCATTCAGAAATCCATTCATAAATCAAGTGTATAGTAGGATTTTATACGTAACACTTATTTAATACCGAATTTTGATCGTCTTCGCTATTTTGCTTAACTTTTTGTGTGGCGCAGAAAAAACGCGTCACTGCCTTGGTGGAGTTGTGTCGCGTGGAAATGACGTCTGTCTACGGCTAAGCGGAACAACATGAAGTAGTTGGAGCGAATTCACTTTTCAAGCGGATCCCGATTCGTGTACTGGGTTTTTTTTTTTTTTTAATCTATGACTTAATTCAATATGAAAGAGACAGTCTCGTCGGTGTTGCACTTTGTTTTAATAACGAGCGTGGTCGTGCACGCGTTTGAACCTATAACTACAACCTTCTTGGTCGGAGCTGGCGCGGCTGTGGCAAACAAATTATACAAATATTTATTTGAGAACTGTAATGAACACTGGATCGGCTTCAACTCGACTGGTAAACACACACACATAATGTACAGATGATGTAGTCGCAAATAACTGTGTGTGTGTGTGTGTGTGTGTGTGTGTGTGTGTGTGTGTGACTAGCTTTAGCCGTTTGTTTTTGATTGTAGCTTCTGTTTCGATTCAGCTTTTACTTTCCAAACACGAAACTGATCAAGACAGTGCCTAAAACTCTCCAACGGGACTGAGTGATGTATTGTATTGA
Source organism: Clarias magur (assembly GCA_013621035.1). Classification (NCBI taxonomy): domain Eukaryota; kingdom Metazoa; phylum Chordata; class Actinopteri; order Siluriformes; family Clariidae; genus Clarias; species Clarias magur. The sequence continues at coordinate 497,109 of QNUK01000410.1, forward strand.
GCTGTTCCTGATCTGTACATTTGTTTATATTTCAATGAGTAAAACAGTAAAAGGATGGATGTGAATGAGAGTACACATGCGTTTATATATATATATGGCTGTAAAAAATAAGAGACCACAGCAATTTACACCAGAACACTTAAGGAATATCATCAAGAGGAAGATGGATGGTCACAAACCAGAGCTGTTTGCTTTTTTGCAAAAAGAGTGATATGAAGTTACCTAACAGCAATGTGAAAAACTAGTGAAGAGCATGCCAAAATGCATGAAAGCTGCAATTGCGAGTCAGACCTATTCCACTAAATACTGATTTCTTAATGTCATTAAGCCAAAGAATTAACACAATTTGTTTACAAAGTATTATGTTTGCACAATATTTCTCTGTGCTTAGTGGGTTTCCTCCGGGTGCTCCGGTTTCATTTCACAGTCCAAAGACATGCAGATTAGGCTAATTGGTGTTCCCAGAGTGCCCATAGTGTGTGAATGCGAATGTGAATGAAACATGGGAAGAAAGACACTATTGACCTCCACAGTTCCTAGTTGGACTACAGAGGTTCCTAAATGAATGGAATCTTGTTACGCACTATAATGCCAAAAGGTCTCGGTTTTGCATGCTGCCTAACAACAATGACACGTGTGGTTGGCATGCACTTCCCTAATCATGAGAGGGAAATATGTTCAGATTGGGATGTTTACTAGAAACCTTACATTAGTCTGTTTTTTGTATCATACTGCATGTTTGCTACATGTTTTCTTGTCCAGGTTTTCTGCTTAGTGCAGTCTAGATGAGGGTGATAAGGTACACTCTTATTAAGTTTAGGATGTTTGAGTATTTTCTCTACTGAGATGTAAATTATACCACAGCAAACAGGTCAAAGGTTGATTAAATTCTATAACAGCAACTCTGACGTTAGTGTCAACTGCAGGGCAAATCACATGTTTATGTTCATGCCTTGATTTATTGGTCTTTATCATTTTTAGAGTAACTGCCTACACAGGTATTTGTATAATAGATTGTCCCCATAAACAGATTTTATCGGTATCGTAAGGAGTTGTGTGAGGTGACATTTATTGTCCATTGAGTGTTTTAAAACTCTTTTGTTCCAAGTGTCCTTAGGATGGACTGTTGTTTTACTTCAACATTTTTGAAACGACATATGATGTTTAAGTATATTACATTTTATATGAGTGGATGTGTGTGTGTGTGTGTGTGTGTGTGTGTGTGAGAGAGAGAGAGAGAGAGAGAGAGAACTGTGCAAATGTCTTAAACACATACAAATAACTGCTGTAAAGCAAGGACGACTTGAAGAATACTATAAAAAGCAGTAAGCAGTATTAATGAAAGAAAGGTCAATTATTGGTATAAAATATAGTCTGAGATAGAATTTTTGCAATTATCTGCCCAGATTTCCTGAAGATCTTGTGTAACCAGCCACAGTTTTTCATGGTTGCAAAAGGCAAACGTTTTTTTTCTTTTTCCTGTAATATTAAAAAAAATTTAATGCCGGAAAACCAGTGTTTGGAAACCAGAAATATTTTTTGTAAAAAAGTCATGTGGTCTGATGAGTCCAGATTGACCCAGAGCAATGGGTGCATCAGGGTAAGAAGGGAAGCGCCTGAACTGATGCACCCATCATCTATAGCGGCCACTGTACAAGCATCTGCAGGCAGTGTATTGTATTACAGGAAAGATGTTGCAGTATTTTAATTAGTAAGTCATTATATTTAGAGAAAGAAGTCCTAATACTGTAACATGACAGAAGGAGCAATGACAATAAAGAAATATTTTGCTTCATAATGAAGAAATACTTCTTCTGACATTATCACCAGATAATGATCAGTATTCCAACTTTGAAAGGACTGGATAAGAAAAGGCTTTTTCATTTGTTTAGAAGAAAGAACCAGGAAAATCTGATTTGTTGAAGGAGAAATTGCAGATGCTGGTCACCTTCAAGGCTGTCAGTGGTTAGATATATCTGCCACATGATACCTTCAGCTCAGGCAGCAATCCAGCCCACAGTGCGTCATGGCAGATCGACTCACAATATGGTTTAAGTTCATTGTAAGAGTTCCTGTGCCTTAAAAAATTAAGAGGCTTGGAGTGTGGTGGAATTTCAACTCCATCCAGACTTTTGATTATCATTCATCTACACACGCTCTTTGAGTGGTATGATGATGTATCTTTTGATGTTCCTGAAGGTGACCTCTGCCTGAGATTTCTTTTTCAGCATAACTGTAACAAATTCTCAAAGTTTCTTATTTTTAACATCGTAAGTATCATTTTGTCATAGTATTACAAATTTACTCTTAGCTGAGTCTTGAACATTATATCTGTAGGAAATACAGTACATTGCATTGTGGGTACTTTGACCAGTGCATTAAGGGAGGCATTTTGAAGCTTTCATGATTAGTATATATGAAGATAAAAATTATGTCATGTAGTATATGCATAATGGCATATAATTGTCTTGTTTTTGAAGGTCTGGAAGTGGATCTGCAGGACAAGCTGTTTGGCCAGCATGTAGCATCTCGCGTCATCCTCAAAGCTGTGACTGGCTTCATGACCAACAAAGACCCGAAGAAGCCCCTTGTCTTGTCACTGCACGGCTGGACCGGCACAGGCAAAAACTTCGTCAGTCAGCTGATTGCCAAAAACATTTACCAACGTGGAATGTTGAGCAGCTTTGTGCACTTGTTCACAGCCACGGCACACTTCCCACACGAAGCGGAGCTAAGAGTGTACAAGGTACCCTTTAACAATACTTTTAGCTATAAAAGCTATATAATTTTTTTTTTGTATCTCTCAGTTAAACATAAAAAACTCTACAATAATTTTCTATCTGCAATTTGTCAGATGGACATATATAACATCTAAGAGCCTTCTTTGACATGTAGAACAATGAGAATTGTAAGATCTGGGGCATGGGAGCAACAAGACAGGTTGTACAGGAATCTAATTCGCTGTCTTATGCAGAGATGATTGTATATATACATTCCAAATATACACACTAGGCTTAAGATCCAGAAAAGGTGCAGACCAGTGTTGATCAGTTATCATGCAGGAAGTGTTTGTTTCAAGCTGGTGACTTGAAACATCCAGGGATGGACGCATGAAAGTTTTTACCAGTAGTAGGTAGATTTGGCTTCTGTGGGCATCAGGGCATCAGTGTGTGCCAGGAAAACCTGATGCACTTGCATTTCATCTTTACACACAACGATGCTATCGTGCCACTGCCATGTGATCTACAGTATCAGTCAAAAAAAAGTTTGTCTGGACAAACCCTCTAGATCAGAATGGATTAAATTTGTATGCCGAGGTACCACTGTATATTGCTCCCTTTTAAATAAGATACAGCCATTTTTTTATTAAAATTTTTTAAGGAAACTTCCCAATATTTTTTACTCATGCAGACTAATCTTTCTTCTTTTCACCTGTTTGTGTGTGTGTAGTCCCAGCTGCAACAGTGGATAAGGGGCAACGTGAGCGCTTGTCCTCGCTCCATGTTCATATTCGACGAGATGGATAAGATGCACCCGGGCCTCATCGACAGCATCAAACCCTATTTAGATTATTATGAAATTTTAGATGGAGTCTCCTACCGCAAGGCTATCTTCATCTTTCTAAGGTCTCTAACATGATGACTGCATAGAACACATCATACACGAAAACTAGTGATCATGTCATGCTAGGGTTACCGTAAGGGTTGTAACACAAACGCGCGCACAAAAAAAAAGAAAATTGGCATTATAAATGTATTATCTTATTATTTGATCCAGAGAATGTGGATGAGGGTTTTTAAAACATTTTTAGAGAGCATGAGGTGGTTTACCCTGCACTGCAATACCCAAGGTTTTCACAGGTCATTAAAAAGTCTTAAATTTAACTTTAAAAAAAATCTTAAATCTATTTGTCAAAATTATTACAATGCACCAGGTACTGGGTTGTCTTAAGACAATGTCAAAACACCAGTAATATAAGCAGATTCAGGCATTCCATTTCTTGATATCTTCATTGAGTTTGCTTTACTTTGGACATTATTTGTAAAATCCATTCAGGTGATTTCATGTTGTCTGTCTATTAGCATGATGACACACACTATGCGTACATCACAATATCTCCTATTAACAGTTCTGTAACCAAACTGTTGAATAATTTAAGTACGTTAATGATTATTGGACCAGTATTGGTATACACGTGTCCTTATGTATTACCAATCAGGCGTGGAAATGTAAAATGAAATATGTAAAATTACTGGTTTCATAAGTAACACATGTAAGTATAAGTAAGTTTACCACCCCCTATATATTTGTGTTTTTCCTCCACAGTAACAACGGAGGCGAAAATATAGTGCAGGTGGCGCTGGATTTTTGGAGAGCAGGAAGGGACCGAGAGGAGATTGAGCTGAAAGACTTGGAGACAGCCCTGGCCCTGTCTGTTTTTAACAACAAGAACAGTACGTAGAGCATTTTGATAAAAAAAAAAAAAAAATCTTGTGAATCTACACTACTCACAATAAGTTAGGGATATTGTTATTTACATGACTACTTTTTTACTCTGAATTATAATAAGTAAAAGTTCCCTTTGTTATTACTAATAATGTATGAGAAGAAACATCATTTTTATTAGTTTAATATTTATTACCCCAAGAATTATACAATAGCAAGGATAGCCTCAAATAACAAAATTGACGATGTCAGTAGCGGGTGTTTCCACCATTTGCATGCTCCTCGCTAGCCTCATGATGTTGTTCTGAGGCAGTGCGTTCCACTCTTCCACATTGTGTCCAAACCTTTGAATGGTACTGTATGTTGATTAAAATGAATAAAGTGGGAACACAAGCTTTGCTGCGACTGATCATCTGCCATCATGAGGACCTGTTTCTCACTGGTTCTTGCCTCATGTTGGAGGTTTTAATGCTCAAACGTTATGGCTTCACAAATATAATCATATATATATATATATATATATATATATATATATATATATATATATATATATATATATAATCATTCCTCGAAAGTACAGTGGGTACGGAAAGTATTCAGACCCCCTTAAATTTTCCACTCTGATATATTGCAGTTATTTGCTAAACTTTATATAATTTTTTTTCCTCATTAATGTACACACAGATTGACATAAAAACACATAATTGTTGACATTTTTGCAGATTTCAAAAATGAAAAAACTGATATATCACATGGTCCTAAGTATTCAGACCCTTTGCTCAGTATTTAGTAGAAGCACCCTTTTGATGATGAGTCTTTTTGGGAAAGATGCAACAAGTTTTTCATACCTGGATTTGGGGATTCTCTGCCATTCCTCCTTGCAGATCCTCTCCAGTTCTGTCAGGTTGGATGGTAAACATTGATGGACAGCCATTTTCAGGTCTCTCCGGAGATGCTCAATTGGTTTGGGCTCTGGCTGGGCCATTCAAGAACGGAGTCGTTGTGAAGCCACGCCTTCGTTATTTTAACTGTGTGCTTAGGGTCATTGTCTTGTTGGAAGGTGAACCTTCGGCCCAGTCTGAGGTCCTGAGCACTCCGGAGAAGGTTTTCGGCCAGGATATCATCAGGCCGCATTAATCTTTCCCTCGATTGCAACCAGTCGTCCTGTCCCTGCAGCTAAAAAACACCCCCACAGCATGATGCTGCCACCAACTGTTGGCACTGTATTGGACAGGTGATGAGCAGTGCCTGGTTTTCTCCACATATACCGCTTGGAATTAAGGCCAAAAAGTTCGATCTTGGTCTCATCAGACCAGAGAATTTTATTTCTTACCATCTTGAAGTCCTTCAGTTGTTTTTTAGCAAACTCCATGCAGGCTTTCATGTGTCTTGAAGGAGAGGCTTCCAACTGGTGGAGGGCTGCAGTGATGGTTGACTTTCTACAACTTTCTCCCGACTGCATCTCAGCCACAGTGATCTTTGGGTTTTTCTTTACCGCGCTCACCAAAGCTTTTCAAGGATAATGGAGGCCACATTGCTCTTAGGAACCTTAAGTACAGCAGCAGTTTTTTTTTTTATAAGCTTGGCCACATCTGTGCCTTGCCACAAATCTGTCTCTGAGCTCTTCACGCAGTTCTTTTGACCTCATAATTACAGTAATCACAGTAAAGGGTCTGAATACTTAGGACCATGTGATATTTCAGCTTTTCTTTTTTTAATAAATCTGCAAAACTGTCAACAATTTTGTGTTTTTCTGTCAATACGGGGTGCTGTGTGTACATTGATAAGGGAACAAAAATAATTTTAGCAAATGGCTGCAATATAACGAAGAGTGAAAAATTTAAGGGGGTCTGAATACTTTCCATATCCACTGTATATAAAAAAATATGACAAAGTCAGGCTCTTTGGAAGCAAAATATGCACCAATGAGGGGGTAGCTCAGGTCCTTTATACAGTCCTGTACATCTGATAATAGACTAAACAGGGCAGATAATTCAACCACTTCTCTGGTTCATGACCTTTAGTTTATTTCTTCTGAAATCAGATTAAACACAGACGCAAATATTGCTCAATTGCTCCCTCTTTACCCTAGTACCGAAATTCTCAATTCTCACCAAAATTCATTCATTATTAATAATTAATTGTACAAGATGAATAAATTAAGGTTATTACCAGATGAAAGTGCTATGGGTGAAAAAAAAAAAAACTAAACAAAAGGACATTCTTCTCCTTGTCTCTGTTTTTCTAGGTGGCTTTTGGCACACTAACTTAATAGACAAGAACCTGGTGGACTGCTTCGTTCCCTTTCTCCCCCTGGAGTACAAACACGTGGTGCAGTGTGGTCGAGCCGAAATGATCAGCAGGGACCTGACACCCGACGAAGACGCTATAAAGGACATGGCACATGACATGACCTATTTCCCTCCTGAAGAGCGCATCTTTTCCACAAAGGGCTGCAAGGTTATCTCCAGCAGACTGGACTTTTTTATCTAAGATGAAGACAAATAACCACACATGCTCAACGCTGTTGACACTTTCCACGAAGAACTGTGAAGGTTTGAGAAGGAACCGTATTTGCAGTATCTGGAAAGGATCCTCACTTGATGAAAATCCACGTGAACACTACTCTGACATCAGTCAGCGCGTGTAGGAGGAGAGAGCAGTTTATTTTAATTGATTTAAATGGGTTAAGATATTTCCGTTTTTAACGTGAATCGATGAGAAATGATTCAGGCTTGACTCCTTGTTTTTTTAAGGAGGATTCAGGTCTGATTATTGATTTGGTGGTAGAATGAATGTGTTGAATCTTTAATGGTCATTTTTCTATGACCAAATAATAGTGCATTGATATGCACTGCTCATGAACAAAATACTTTAAGTTGGCATAATTTTTTATATGTTTATGTAGAAAGAACAATAGCTTAATTTCAAATCTAGAATGTCAAAATACTGAGGGGTGTTCAAGTCAAACCGAGACTTTTGATTGTGCAGAATATCAGAACCCAATTATGATCTTAAACTCCCTTTATTATTATTTCTCTATGTATAAGGAAGAATTTGTTTGTATGTGGGAGCCACGAACTCATTTAAAGGCTGTAAGTTGGTGACAAATTATCAGTGGATTTTCAAGGATCAAGTATGCTACTTGCTGAACTTTCAGTTCACTGGAACGACTGCAGTGGACTCCGAGCCACCCTGGCCGGGATCTTCACTCACAGAAATACGGCCACCTTTTAAAAAAAAGTTTGCACCATTCAAATGTTTTAATCCACTAAGAGTCCCATCACCGTACTGTGCCTGGTGGTTTTTTTTCAATTGGTTCCATGCCTTCATTCACAAGAATTTTGTGCACAAGTGCCAGTTTCACTTGAACGCTTCTCATACATAGCCTGCTAATTACATTCATTTAAAAAAATAATTTAAAAATGTTTCATATTTTGGGGCAATAGGAAACCAGTAGAAAGAATTGGAGATTTGAAATATATTTTTTAATCAATTTCCCGCTAAACGAGCACCAAAAAAGAGGCAATTCTTTTAACAAACCGTTGTTTTCCAGATACCACTACAGGAACTGTTTTAACACTCACAGCACATTTAGCAAGTTATAATCATGCTTCTATTTTCATGCATTATTCCAACAAAAGAAATGTTCTGAAGATGGTGTGGAAATGTTTTTAGTTTTTTTTGGTCTCAAATTGTTTGATCCCTGCTTTTCGGTTTGTATTGTTTCATTCGCACCTGTCCAGTGTCAAAAATGGATTATTCCACCTCATCATTTCTTCTAAACCCGATAAACTTGAGCTGCTTCTTTAATCTTGTTCTTATGGTTTACTGGCTGAATAATTGCTGTAGGGACCACAACAGTGTCCAGTAGTCGCTTTATGCACATCAGGAACAGAACACCGCAGACACACCTTGATTCTAATTTAGTAGAAAAGTTACCCACTGCCAGTCTATGTATTAAACTGGGAGTCTATGAACCCGAGACAAACAACATGGTCACGACAATCTTCAGGTTACTCTCTTGTGTGCAGTCATTCTGCGAACTTCCAATACAGTACCAAAGTGGCAATAATATTTGCAAAGAGCACTATTGGTACAATCTTATCGGAATGCCACTGGTTTCAAATGATAGGGAATTCTTTTACTTAGTAGGTATTTATAAAACCACTGCCATGTACATAACTAGTATTTTCCCCCAACCTCTGAATTGGTGAGAATCCTCTGCTTAATGTGTGCCACCATGTCTTGAGGAACCAACATACCTTAGAGCTAGATGGAAAGATTTCGGTGCTTCATCATGGCGGTTCACAATTACCAATTGCCATTTCACCAGTAACAGCTGGAATTGCACACACCCGACTGAACTGTTGTTTAACTGGCATAATGTCATAACTGGAGACAATGTCAATTGTTAAAACGCTATACAAATAAAATAAAATTGAATTGAATAATAAGGTATTTAATATAATATAACTTTGCCATTGAGATACGTGACCCGTTTTTGTTTTTTTCGGAGCTCATCCGTAGGCCAGTCACTGAGAGGGTTTACATGGGGTAAAAAACCTGCTCTTTAGTGGGGCCCAAATTAAAATGTGGATGCATCTTGTTGTCTCTGGCCCTTAAGGATGACATTGGGTCGCTTGCACACCTCTAAACACTCATGCATGAGACATCATGCTTCTTCTGAACAGGATCTCTAGGTACCATTCAGTTTGCTAATAGTTTCAAATTGCTTAATACACTAGACATGCTGATTTGCCCTTAAATGTACTGCTCACAAATAATACATTTCGTCCTGGTTTGACCTTTTAAAGGATGCAGACATGCAAGGGATGTTCAAGTCAAACCAGGAAGTTTTCTTATTTTTTCCAAGCATTTAAATTATAACATGTAAAATTTGAATTTAAAGGAAATGCAAAGCTCTTGCATTACAATCTTTAACAAAGCCTATACCCTAACGTATTCTATGATTCACCAGTATTTACAGGACAGTTTCTCTGGTTCACTGAGTATTTTGTGACTTTACACGATTCTGCGAACGTAAACAACAGAAGCATGAATCATACAAGGTCATTTTTATTTGAAAAGATCTTTAATACAATCCATGTTTTCTTCTGCATGTGCAGAGCTCAGATTAGTGCTTTCCCCTATTTTACCACACTCCTATTAAAGAGCTGTGTTAGATCAGGAAAAGAAAAATCACTAATTGCTGTAGTTGCGTAGCGCACAAAGACTGCAGCCTAAACTCAGTTAGGCATGAAAACAGCGGCCTTTTTTTCTTTTACTCACAGTCACATCCTAAAATGCCAGGCTCCAGCATTTTGAAGAAAAATCATTGTGGTCCAAAGCTTCATTGAAAGGTACAGTTCATTCATCGCACCATTATACCAAGAGCACGGCGTTAATGCAGCCATCGTTTTCTGGGTTATTTGTAACCTGTGCATATTTACCTGAAAAAGAAACAGTGAGAAATGTTATCAACACATGAACAGTGTTATTCTCATAAAGCTTCATCATCAAGGTAAAAAACATTTCTACCATAAACTAGGGCCACGTGTCATATGTCTCAATACTTTCTTGAACATTCTATACGAGAAGATTTTTGATTAAACAAACGACATGAGAATCTGTTCCTGGGGTTCCTACACACAGAAACCTTTGGTCTATTAAATGATTTCACATATAAACCAAATCCAAGATTTATTCAAAAAAGTTTGTAAAGTTTTTTTAAGCCACTCAGTATTGCTTTTCTACAAGAGCATTTCAGTTTAGTAAGCTATACTAGTTAAGTTTTGTTTTCTCACAAAATCTTAAGCATAGAGCACATTCCTGAGTGCAACTGCCCTTTAGATCTCAATGCAAACAAGGAAATAAACGAATGAAGAGCAAAGGAGTATCCACATAAGGGATACAGCGTCCTGGAACTAATTTTCATTCAACAAGAATTCGCCCAGCTGGGCAAAGAGAAAGAGAGCATGCAAATAAAGAGCAGCATAATAAAAATAAATAAAAACACTTACCCCAGATGACCTTGCCACCCTGCGTGACCAGACCAAGCTCACTGATGTTGACTTCGATGACTGTTCCCTTGGTGATGACCCCGAGTGTGGTGTAAAGAGGAGAGGAGGGGTTCTTCTTCACACCCAGGATGGGCAGGCAGAATGTAGCCTTCAGCTCTGGGTGAGTTACGTGCGCCTTCTTAAACCTTAGACCCTGCGAGAAGACAAAAAAAAACAAAAAAATGGATGTACAAAAATCAGTAATACATTCAGACTAAATCAAAAGTAGGGTTAAAAGTTAGCATGAATTTAACATTGCTGATAATGACTCTATTATTACAAACAACTCAAAGTGCTGAAAAGATTGAAAGTGTAACATAAAATGATTTTTCACCATTGGCCTGATGAAGCGTTCGTATTTTGGCGGTTTGCGTGTAAAGCCGTCTCCAACAAAACACACTTTGGTCACCATTCTCTTCCAGGCTTTCTTTTGCCTCTTTCCAGTGCGGATCACCTTCAGCACCTCGGTCTCGCCCTGAGCACGCACTTTGGGAAGAGGGACCTCCCACTTTCCCTAGAAACACCACAAAAACGTTGTAAAAAAAAAAAAAAAAAAAAACAGGTCACAGTGTGCACATAATAATACAATCTAGAATAGAAACAAACAGTGAGCCCAAGATGAAAAAGTATGATATATTTAATGTAAAACTCTTCTGGTCAAGAAATGTCACTTTAGTGCTTCACTAGTTCACAGTACCTCAGATATCTCTGGCTTTTTTATTCAGTCGTTATACACGTCTTTATTTATTATACGACAAACCATGCAGCTCTCCCTCTAACAACACAACATAAATATTTCAGCTATACTTAGCTTTACATCATTCCCAGCCTGAATTAAACTGACTGGACAGGGAGTCATTTCACATCCTCTAGAACTTACAGCTTTCTCCTTCCTCTTCTGTTTGATCATGTTGGACAGAACTTTGGCACGAGACTGGCCCTCTCTGTCCAGCAGATATGCTGGCACCGCTCCTTCTGGTGTCTTGTCATCATCTTTCTGTTTGGTTCTTCTTTGTTCATGCATCTTAATTCTGCAGGCGAAGCAGAACAAAGAAAGGTTAGTTAACGTGCAGCTTCCCAAATAAACCCCTTACACTTTTGCAAAGTAAAATCACATACACATTCTCAAACATCAAGATCGTTTTCAGAAATAAAATAAAACTTAAATGTGAACATGTGATTAACAATGTCCTGTATGTTATTTTCACTCTGAGTTAAGTGAAAATTGCTCCATCACTAGAACTCTGTGCAGCATTACATTTTTAGCAAACTTCCCATTTGGAAAAAGGATTATTAATCAAGGGTTATAATCATGGAACACCAAGTCAGTGCTGCCTGATGACATTATCTGACTGAGAAAATGACAGGAACGTGTTAAAGAGCCTTGTAAGGATTATTCAGCTTTCACTAGGCTTTTAAAACAATCAAAAAATGATCTATCTTCTGTTTCTCCTCTTTTCAAAATACTATGAGTGTTTTCTCTAGCTAAACACACACTTAATAAGAAATTGAACTCATCAAGGACACTGTACCGCCACAAACACACACCTAAATTGTGGCAAGTCTACAGAAAAAATTGCAATGATACAAAGCTGGGAGAGAACTTTAAACATTTGAAATAGGGCTGTAGCTATCGAATATTTTAGTAATCGAGTATTCTACCACAAATTTTATTGATTAATTGAGTAATTGGATAAAATGTAATTTTGCTTAATTAAAACAGAAATTTAAAATATATAGGAGAAACAAAGATTAATTTATTTTCTTTATAGAAAAATCTACTTTTATTTTTTAAATGCATGCAGCATTTTATAAAAAATAAACTGTCATTATTCACAATACAAGGAATAGCTTAAAGTTGACTGAGATGAATTAAGGGCATTACAGCCATATATTCTTATTTTAAAGCCTTTTCTCAGGTGCAAAAACTAAAAAAAGAAAAAAAAAGGTATTTCAAATGACTTCAAGCATCAAAAAAACTAAGGCACACTTTAAAATAAATTTTTATATATTTATCGCTCCCTTCCATTTTGCAGCCCGCAACAGAACGCTCCCTCAAATCAATATACAGCTAACTGTTTGCGTCTCCATCCGCTTTGTGGGTGACGGTTTCGTTTCTTCTTCGTTGGTGTTTACTGGCAGCTTGCAGCTGGAAATGTGCTGTGTCACGCCAAACAAATAATTGCGCAAAAAACATAATGAAAGCTTTTAAAATTAATTTAAAGAAGCTTCGAGGCAGAATATTTTACCTTGATCATTTTTTGTAATCGAATTACTCAAGGAATCGTTTCAGCCCAAGTTTGAAATGTTAGATTTTGTCATAAACAAATGGTTAATATCATGTACAGAATATTAAACTTGTAAATGCTAAAGAATTAAAAAAACAAAATGTGAAACGAGTGGGTCATGGCTCCATGGGCTGTCTCACACAAAACATTTTTGCACAGAGCATTTTATTTTATTTATTTTTTTTAGATTTTTCCCTGATTTTCTCCCTAATTTAGTCGTGTCCAATTCCTCCCCGTCTCTAGGGGGCTCCCACATTAAGGCTACTCAGTCGGGAGGGCCAAAGACTATCACGTGTTTCCTCTGAACCACGTGACGCCAACCAACCGCATCTTTTCGAACTTTTTATACTCGGAGGACAGCGCTATCCGCTCACAGATGCCCCTGACTGGCTGTAGAGCCATGATTAATGTGGGAGCACTAAGTACCGCTCATCCCTCCCCTCTGAGAGAACTCGGCCAATCAGCTCTCTCCAGACCTCTGGCTGCGAGAGGTTACAGCATCACCCGGGATTCGAACTGGCGATCTCCGGATGATAGGGCAAGCGCTTTACCACTGCTCCACTCAGAGGCTGCACAGAGCATTTTAGCTCAGTAGGAATTCACTGTTGTCATGGAAAACCAATATGACTAAATATATTTTCTTTAGAAGTTATACATTTTTTTTGGCGATAATGGCAATTCAAATGTTCATTTAAGATTCCTCACGCATGCCTACTCACGTTTTCTTCATCTGGATCTTCTCAGCATGCCTCTGTTTGTGATACAATTTGGCTTTCAGACCGATGAGCTTTTTGGCTTTCTGTGAGCGCTCGTGCGCCTCACGGCTCTCCTTCTTCCTCTTCTTCTCATGGTGGTCGAGTCGGTAGCCGTGACGCTTACGGTGCAGCTCAATGTGCTCGTTCTGCGGCTGTAAAAAACACAACATAAAGGTCAGACACATTTCGTAAAAATACTTAACATAATCTGAGCTCTGCACAAATAATTTTATATACTGTGGTGATAAAATGCACTCATGTTTCTCTTTTGTGATTTTAGAGAATTCAAGTGCACTGACATCTATCCACTTTTCCCAAACCCCTATAGAGATGTTTTATGCAGAAAAAAATGTTTTAGGCAGAGCTGTGAGCCATGAATGCACAGCTGTCTTCACATCTTCATCAGAAGTAAACGTTCGTCCTCGTAGGGCTGCTTTCAAGGGACCGACAGGTTCTTGCCCTGTTTAGTTTGGAACCTTCGTCCTGATAATCTTTCAATACTGGCCCTTAAGAATCCCAGAAATCTTTTTCTTGGTCAGCAACTGAGGAAGTTTCCGTTCCAGACCCTGCTGCTTACTTACAGATTCATAGTGATGAATCCATGTCTCGTCAAGGAGTGAATTATTTCCAGATTTTGTTTAGGAATGTAACAAAATGTTTTTTTGTAAAATCGAGTCGACACATAGGTATCGTGATGATATCGTATCGGGTGATCTCTGACAAGTGTCGTGTAAATAACGTGTACTAGTGATCTATATACAGTATATCAGCAGTTACTTGTACACAATACTACACGCTTACGTCATAGATTAGGTGTAATGCCTTGAACCTGGTCAATCATACACATACTGACACACATACAGTATACATGAAAACAAGTGTCACAAATGTTCCTTCATCATAAAAAGTCCACTGCTGTATGTTAAAATATTAACCAGGATAACACACATACGACATAAAAGGTCTACAGTAACGTGTTTACTTAAAGTTACTCAAGTTAGCATGTTAGCATCGACGCCTCTTCACCACCATATGCGCGTGCTAACCATTAGCCAAGAAATTAGCATTATTTCTTCACGGGCTCTTCACAACATAATTCAACAAATGTCTTCTTACCATGTTGTTTGTTGATGTTTACGTGTTCACACAGAGATACGAGGGCTATGTGGACTGATTCCTGTGATTAAACAGGAATGGTACAGTGTCTTATCCGAGCCGTTTAGGGGTTTCTGATGTTATTTTCCCAAAGCTCGTGCTTAAAAGGAAGTGCGACCTCCTAATTCGTCCGTCTGTAAAAAACAAACAATCAAAAAAAACTAAACAAAAGAAAACCATAACATGACTTGACTGTTTTTTTAATAACACGCGTATATACTTATTATTTTATTTAATTATATAGCAGTTATGTCTTGAACATTACAAACATTTAAATGTGTTTTCTGTTTTATTTCCACCGGAAAACCTTTCTGTCCGGAATTAAAGAAGGCACATCCTTGTTTCTACCGGATCATTTGGAAAAGACACAACAGTGCAGCATGGAAGGTTCAACGCCAAAGAAAAATAAACTGTTTACTGGAGAGGTTTGTGATTTAATTGTGGGGTTAATATGAGATACAATTGATTGATAGCTCAGTACGAGGTAGATATTAATGTTCTTGCAAATTTCGGATATGATAGTAATAGGAACACGTTTTAGGGGAAGCAATAGTGTAACTGTAGGATTCCCAGATAATCTTGTATTATGTGTCTGTACATCATTGTGTAAGAAATATTGGACCTCACACCCCTGATAGTGCGGTATATTGTCTTTAAAGTAGCTATTTGGAATTTATCGTCTTACTGTCTATATAGGGCTATTTAGGGCACATGTTTCTGGTCTTGGAGTTCCTCCTACCCTTGCACATTTAATTATTTTCCCAAATCTAAGACACTCATGTCTCTCCATCAACAAAACTAGACTCCAAATTAGCTTAAATGCCTCTCTGTTATATTGAACCTATATAGATCTCTGCAGTGGTATCAAAACAGTGACCTTTGAGGTGGATCTTCATCTTTGGGATGAAGAGAAATCCACAGGAGCCAAATTTAGGTAGGGTAGGTGTAGAAGTGAGGGCATGTCTTTTCCTGCGAGAAACTCACGTGTGAGAAGAGCTTGGTGACAAGATGCATTGTCGTCATGGAGCCTTCAATTGTTACGTACGGTACAGTTTCAAGAGCTGAGAAAAGCGCAGCCATGGTAACGCTTGTGGTTAGAATTGCACCAGTTGCACAGTTCCCAAAGTACACTGAATGATGTCTTCTGGCACACTGACTTGGTCAGCGCTCCCTGTGACTTTGCATGTAGCCGTGTTTTGCCATCTGTTGGCATGTTACAAAACTAGTCTCAAAACCTTGTAGTTCTTGTTAATAGCTGATGAGTTGAAAAAAAAATTTGCAAGACAGAATATGATTTAATAGCGGTTACACTTCCTGGTCCACAGTGTGGCAAATATGGAGGAATTTAGTGCTTATTTAAAAATTACAGACTTGTGATTAACACTAAGTGGGTTATGTTTTGTGGAGTTTTTGTGTAATGCTGTCCTTTGTTCTTTAATTTCAGGGGGAAGGAAAAGTCAACTGGAAAAAACGAAAAGCAGAAAGTAGGCAACAGTTTGATTTACCACTTTCATTTTGGCTATTAACCAATAATTGTTGAAATAATGATTGGATGTTGTTTTATTTATGCACAGAGTTAGAACAGAAAAAGAGATTGAAAGAGGCCAAGTTGATTCAGCAGCTGGAGAAATCAAACAAGGCAAAGGAGGAAGCGTTGAAGCAGCAGCAATCTCAGGAGGATGAGGAGAAGGCTAAAGGTACTGTATACTGTTTTCTCTTATTAAATTATTTAATCAGTTAATATTAAATTATTAAATATTAATAATATTAAATCAGTTTGGTTTTCCAACCTCCATATTTTAAAGTGTCTGTCAGGGTATTTTTTTTATGGTGCTCTTTTCCATTTGTCTGATGGTATTTGTAACTTGATCTGTGAATCTGCTGACAACACATTTGTAGTTCTAATGTCCCTTGGAGACATTTGTAAAATGCCTTTTGTTAAGAAAAGCTTATTTCTTGCAGCATGTTAAAACATGTTATTGTAATAACAAAAGTATTGACAATCCCAAGGCTTAACTAAATTCTGCAGCTTCAAACTCTAATCTTTGGGCTCCTTCTTCACCAGCCTTCTCAATGTTATTGTGCCCATGGGTAAAAATCCTGATAAATTTTATGCTTATGTATTTGTTTTTCTATTTGATTTTGTTTTTTTATTTTGGAATCCTCCTCAGGTCGTTTGTACACAGTAAGTGTTGCTCTGCCAGGCTCCGTGTTGGATAATGCACAGTCACCTGAGCTCCGCACTTACTTGGCCGGACAGATTGCGCGTGCCTGTGCTGTTTTCTGCGTGGATGAGGTGGTTGTGTTTGATGAACAGGGAGAGGATACCAAGTGAGTCACTAGCATGAGAAAATATTATTATTATAGTTTTTTTTAATAACATGGATAGCACATGATGCTTATTAGTCCAGATTCTTGTTTGTAACTTTTAGGAGCTGTTTGACAAAAGAAAGGTTTGAAAAAAAGGGGCATTCAAGTCAAACCAGGACTTTTGATTACATTTTTTGGAATGAAGACATAAAACCCAGTGACATTTACAGAAGATTTTAAGAACAGTACGGTGTTGTAGCAAAACATTTCAATGGTGCAAATGTTTTAAAGAAGGCTGCATATCCGTGAATGATGATCCCTGTCGAGATGGCTCTGAGCCCACTACAGTCATTGCTGTGAACCGAGTGAAACTCCTGATCCTTGAAACTGAACAGATAACTTGTTCACTGATTTGCAAAAGAGAATTTGCGATTTTGGGAACTATACATGCAATCATTCATGAACACCACTTGCACGTTACAAGAACTGGGCTGGGAGTAATTGCCACATCCCCTGTACAGTCCTGACCTCGCTCCAAGTCATTTCTACATGTTGCTGTATTAAGGGAGTTCCTGGGAGGCCTACGTTTAGGATGTGAAGCAGGCTCTGGCGTACTGAGAAAACGCTGCATTAGTGAAACACTGGGATAAGTGCATTATTGTAGCAGGGGATTATATAGAGAAATAAATATCATTTTCAGTCTTGTAACTGTGCTGTTATTCTGCAAAAGTCCCGGGTTGACTTGAACACCCTTTTTATAATTAAATAACGCGGTTTGTTTTTGCTAACTGATGGAATAAACAGTCACACTTATAGCATTGTCTGATCAAATCCAAGTGCAAATCATTTACTTGGTTTTATTGTTCTGGGATTTTAGAGCAACCATCGAGGGCGAGTTTAAAGGAGTTGGGAAGAAAGGTCAAGCATGTGTTCAGCTGGCTAGGATCCTGCAGTTCCTAGAGTGTCCACAGTGAGCGCTGTTTCTCTCCCAGCTGCACAAACAATACATTTTTGTAGACAGCACATTTTTTAAAGAAAATTCTTACATTTTATTTTGTTAATTTGATCAAGAAAAAAATATACATTAATTGAATTTCATTGTTGTATGTAATATATTTGTTATTTAAACAAGATTGTGGTGCTAGACGTGTAGAGGAAATTTACACTATGTGCGTGAGTTTACACAGGGATGCTGAGTAAACGATTTCTTGATTGTGTGTAGATATTTGCGGAAGGTGTTCTTCCCCAAACACCACGACTTACAGTTTGCTGGTAGGTGCTGCCCAGCTTTTCTCTCTACTTTAAACATCATTAATAATATGCATTATACTGTATAACTGTAGAATGTGTGTTTCAGGTTTGTTGAACCCTCTGGACAGCCCGCATCACATGCGTATTGACGAGGAGGCGAAATTCAGAGAGGGTGTGGTTCTGGATCGACCGTGTAAAGCAGGAAAAGGGTCTTTTGTTAACTGTGGGATGAGAAAGGTGTGTGTGCGAGGTTTGAAAAATTTTCAAATATTATTTTTCTGTATTGTAAGTGGTTGTAGATCTGTGTTTCAGACGCAAGTTGTGCAGATTATTTATTGTTCAGAATGAGATGGCCTCATAGTATTCCTGTTTTTAGGAAGTTCAGATCGATAAGCAACTTCAGTCTGGTCTGAGGGTGACTGTACAACTTAATAAAAACCAAAATACAGGTAAATATTCCTAATACAGAAAATATTGAATACATACAAAATTATCATACTATACCCGAGTTAAAATAAGAATCTGAGCTTAAAGTGGTTTCAGCTAGTTGCTTACAGTCTTGTGCAAAATTTTAGGCAGCCCTTGATGAACAGAGTGGTCGTGTGTGTGGGTGAAGACGGGGTGGGGGGGGTTATTGCCTCCTTATGTCACTTGCATGTAAGCAGATAAAAGGTTTGGAGTTGATTTCATGTGTAACATTAAACTCTGTTTTTGTCTGTTTTCTGATATGAAGTCCAAAGAGTGAAATATCAGACAAATTATTAGCCATTATTAGACAAAAAAAAAAAAAGGCAAAGCCAACTATTTGGTACATTATTAAAAAAAAAAAAACATACTGGTGGGCTCAAGAATATCAAATCTCCTAGAAAAATAGTTGATGAAAGAAAAATTCTTGTCCTAGTGACGATTAACAAATAACATTTGGCCAGATAAAGAACATCCTCCAGAGGTGCATCTGTGTCAAAGTCAGCAACGAATAAAGAAGACTTCACCAGAGTAAATCTAGAGGTTTTACTTCCTCTTGAGCTGTTCATGTATGCTGTGCCCATGTACTGTATAGCTGAAGGATAATTTCTGTAGAGGAATATAAAAGGGCTAAAATTCGGTCTGGATTTGAATCCAAACACAGCTTTAAATTAAAGCTGAAACTGTACACTTTGAGCTTATATTCATTATTGAATTCCAACTCATGCTTATTGTGATGGATGACAAAATAATTACAGGCCCAAGGTGACCTGGTGGCTTTGTTTCTGACTGCTCAGTATCTCTGGACTTTTGTGTGTGTTTGGCGTGCAGAGAGCAGGGTGTATAAAGGAGTCGTTGTGGCTCCTCATGTTCCCAGGACAGAAGGTGGGCTTTACTGGGGCTACAGCGTACGTCTTGCTTCCTGCCTCAGTGAGTTACACTTTTTTTTTTTTTTTTGAAAAGGAAACCAGTTAAACCGTATTAAGGGTTCTTTATACTATAAATTAAAATTTCTATTCTACTTTTTTATTTATCTCTGTATTTATTTATTACTCCTTTAAAAAAACAATGTGTTTACCTTTTACTGTATTTTTATTGTTCACTGCCCTTCTATCTCCTTGTTCTCGAGAGGCTAAGACAAAATTAGAATTTAATTTTACCTAGGTATATATGACAACAAAGATTTTGACTCATACCCAAGTTATTGTGTGCTTGTTAGCCCATAGTATAGGGCTGTCCAAATGTAATCCTGGAAGCCTGGTATCAAGCACAGTTTAGGAATTCCTTTGCTTAAACTATTATTATTATTATTATTATTATTATTATTTCATTTTGTCTTATTATAAATGTACTGCTACTCTTGAGGTACTGGATTTGTGTGTGTCTTCTTTAGGTGCGGTAATGACAGAGTGTCCATTTAAAGATGGCTATGATCTGACTATCGGGACATCAGAAAAGGGCAGCGATACTGATGATGCCACGCTTCCATCATTCAGGTGCATGAAAGGACTACATGTAAAAAAAAAATGAAAGAAAAAAAAAGGGCAAAAACATGCAGGTTTCTCCATAACTAATGGAGCAAAGTTCTGTGTATCTGCACAAGTGTCAGGCAGCCCGGCCATTTCTTATTACACAAGTCTGCACACGTCAGATATCGCAGACATGTTAAGCACTGGTATTGTCTAATCTAGGGCTGGGCGATTGTTTTAGATTAATTAGAATTTACGCTTTAAGACGATTTTTTTTTTTTCTTAAATCAAGGTATCGCGATTTTTTATTAAAATATTAGATAAATTGTAATTGCACCAATGGCAGAATAATTAAGAGGCAAGATTGTCCGACCACATGACGGCACGCCTAATTAACCGCTCACCTGTGAAACACCGGCTAAAAGCGAGGTGAAAATACTATACTGTCTGTTTTTTATTATTATTTATTTTAAGCAAAAAAAATATTTTTAAAATCAAAACTCGAATTTGGTCTTTAAAAAAATCGAGATTTCATTTACAGGGCATATCGCCCAGCCCTAGTCTAATCATACTGTTTCTTGTGTCAGACACAAACTCTACAGCAAGACTGTCATTCCGCCTCGATACACTTTTTCATCGCTGTTTAGTAAAGATTCAGATATCATTCAAATTAATAAATATAATGTAAATCTATCTGCATCTCTTTCTTTTTTTCCCTTCCAGGCATCTGTTGGTGGTCTTTGGCGGGCTTCAGGGTCTGGAAGCGAGTGTTGACACTGACCCAAACCTGGATGTCACTGACCCCAGTGTGCTCTTTGACCTCTACCTCAACACCTGTCCTGGCCAGGGCAGTCGCACCATTCGCACTGAGGTGAAAGCCAGCGGAGTGAATTCTCCTAAAATAATTCAATTAACTTCAGACTTCAATCACAATCTCTCTCTCTCTCTCTTCCCAGGAGGCCATATTGATCTCCTTGTCGTCATTACGACAAAAAATCGCCACTGCTCTATCTGAACAGGCTAATAGCAGGAAGTGATCTCACACATCGGCATGAAGATGATTGCAGTGGTGTGACCTAAAAATGAATGAAATGAAAAAAAATGAAAGAAAACAAGAATATTTTGTCTACAGATGTGTTTTAGTCCCTGCCATTCGAATTACCTGAGTGCAACTACTGCACCTTTTATTCTGTAATAATGTTAATATTGTTTTGTCCTTCCACACACATTTATTACTAATATAAATTAATAGCAAAAAAGACACTGAGGCTTGCATTGATTTTTTTTAAAGATATATATATAATGTGTATTCGCAGTATATATAGGGCTTTAAACCTTTTAAAGCACAGAACATTCACTAAAACACAAGAACACAATTTGGTGAAGACACCAAAAAAAAATCAGTGTCAAGCTTAATAATCATATGGATTGTTTTACATTCTTCACGTCATTGCTGTTTTCCAAGCCCTACTCACATGTCGTGCATATGGCCAGGTATTGTCTTGTTCATACACCTTTTAAAAATCACAGCGGGAAAGAGTAGGGAAAGCGGTCATTTGTTAAATTGTATGGCACTCCAGTGGTGGATTTAAAGGGCTACTCCAGCATATCTCCACATAATCTCTATCTGTAGTCTATGTTCAATTAACACATACCTCGAAGAGTGGTGTATAGTGAGTAAAATAGAGACTCATGGAGGAGTCTGTGCAAATATGGAGCTATAGTTATAGTGCAAATTTGAGTTGCTGTGCATCAAGCAAACTGACTGGTTGAACAGGGAAGGACTGGTGGATTAAATAAAACTGGATCTGCAAGCTGTAATAGCTACGTCTTTATGGCATCCTTTGTAGTTTGTGTCTGCAGTGCAAGACTTTCTTTCTTCCTTTTTTTCAGTACATTCAGGATAGGTTCATATGACTTGTGGCACAGGTTCATGTTCCACATGGCATTTGTGTTGGCAGACACCTGTGCAGGCATTGTGTTCAGATGGTCTCACATGTTCAAGGATTTGGAAAGGATTGGTTGGTGTCTGTCTTTGCAGAAATAAATAGGCAACAAGGGCATTACTTTTGAAAAAAGCTGGAGGGGAAAAAGAAACCTTATATAACCAATAAATTATAAGTGTATATTATAATTATAAGTCCTTTTTAATTAACAGCATTTTTTTCACTTGTGTCTATTCTCCTGTATTCAGCAGTGTCAAGTGTTTCATATATAGATGTACAGTGCTGTGAAAAAGTACAGTTAAACCTGGGTTTGCGAGCTTCCTTGTATATCAAAGCACTCATATATCAAATTTCCCCATAAAAAATAATGCAAACTCCGATGATTCGTTCCACAACCCAAAAATATTAATATTAATTAATACAAAATATAAAGTAAAAATGAACCAAATTAACCTGCATTTTACCTTTGAAAAGAATCATGACTGGTGTTAGACGAGAGAGGGGAGGGGCTACTGCGTAGGATGACATTCACAAAAACCATTGGCTCAGTTGTGATCATGTGACGCTCAGCAGACAAAGTGCATGTGTAGTACTTATATTTCAGGTCTCGCTCATTTATCGTCTTGCAAAACACTCGCAGACCAAGTTACTCGCAATCCAAGGTTTCATTGTATTTGCACCCTTGCTGCCCGCTTAGCTACCATGCCACCTGTGGAACATTCTAAGATTATTAACCGACCATCCAAAACTTTAACACTCTTTTGTGCAATTCCCCACCAACCAATCAGCATTAACATGTAGTATGCTTGATCCACAGCACCACAGATACTCACAGTGCACAGTAATTCCCAGAACTCCAGAGTATCTAAGAGTCTGTACTGTGCATACCCAGAAACATCAATGCAGAAGTTCAACCCAAGCCTTACGGTAGACCTACAAACATTCCCATTACCGCTAGTCATAAAGTAAGTGTCATAGGTGATAAGCATACCGCGAGTGTCCACAGACAGCGAGGTGGTTAACTAACATCCAGTCAGATCACTGGTAAAGCTAGGCAATAGCAATTTGTTTAGTGCCATGCAAACAAACTCAGTTCTTTGAAGAAAAAAAAAACCAGTGTAATAGCATGTATGTAATAACCATTAACCAATAACCAGAGAGTTACAATCACTCTCCAAATGTCCCTGTCCTGGTCAAATGTACTTCCTTTTCTAAACTTTTTTACATTTGTTTGCCTGTTAATGTCCCATTTTTGAATATCTTGAGATTATAAAAACTCTATTCACGGGCATAGTAAAGCTTTTAATGAATAAAATTCGAGTGAGCTGGATGAATTATCTGCCTAAGGCTTTGTTAATAACATAGTTCTAACAGTAGAGCGTTAGCTGCTACAATTACTACACAATCACTCTATTTAAATACTGAAAAATTTGTCTCTACATGTGTTGTGCTGGTACAGTAGTTGGGCAGTGATTGCAATCCATTTTAAAATACTGAAAAATGAAAAACTGTTATGAATCCAAAACCTGTGAATAATAATAACATCAAATAAAAATAGTCACATAATGCTCATGTAATAAAATTAAATAAAATCTTAAAACTGTTTTTGGAAATAAAAAGCCAAAATATGAAATTCTGGGCATTGTCTAAAAATGTGCACTGTGCACTGTTACCTAAAATTCTCAGCATCTCTCTTTTTCTTCCTTTTTCTTTCTGCCAGTCTTTCTCTCTGTTTTTTCAAACAGCTTCTATGTAGAAACGTAAAACTGTGTGCTTTTTTTTTTCTGAAGGCGCCACCCACATTTGAATTCTGTATAGTCTAAAAATACCAGTCATGGGAAGTTGTGTTGTTGGCTTCTTAATGACGTTTTTAAAAATATGCCTGTGCAGCAAAATTTTCAACTAGAAATTCAGCATCGATTTGCTGATTATTGCAATATTGTTAACACTCATAAGTTTCAAAATGTGTACAATCTGTTTAAATAAAATGATTGGTCTATTTGCCAGGTTTTGGAACGACCAAAGTGTGTAATAAAAAGATGACACCCCAGAAAATCTACACATGCACCATATTTAGCTCAGACAGTTCAATAAGAAGGTCTGAATGATTAATCATCGCACAGACAGTGTGAAACCAGTGACCAATTCATATCAGGGCTTCAGCATGTTATAAATATGAAACCAGCAGCCATTTTGGTTTAATCTCTCTTTAGGCTTTGGGCAAAATAAGCAGCCGTTTGACTTCATCTCAACAGCTTGGACAGGAGGTCATGTTTCTGGGGCTTCTTATTAAACACACTCTGAAACTGGACACCATTTTGGATCAGTTCGTCATTTGGCTGAGTATGAATGCTTTTCCTTAGAGGGAGATTGAAGCTATGGGCCATGTTGGGCCATGTTTTGTTGCGCTGAGTGACAGTTTCCCACTGGAAGGATATTGTGGCTGGTAGCCATTTTAGATTAGCATCTCATAGGGCTGAGACTTGGGTTGGCGGCCATCTTGGATCTCCAGAAATGAGCTTTGGCAGCCTTTTGCTATCCATATCTCACCAAGTGGGGTGTACAAAGCTGATGTTATAGAGTTTGGCCCAGCGAGAAAACACTTGCTTTTCAGTGATGAAGCGATGGTGATTTCCATGCCGACCCTTTTCATTCTGTAGGTATGTTAAACATTCATCTGGCCCACGGGGTTTATAGTAGTGATATGGTATCCTTTTGGGCTGAGGATGCCTCCTATACCAGAAACAGAAACAATTATTAAACAAAATTAACTTGAGGGACTCTCACACTTATTATTAACTTGCTGTATAGCCCGACTACAGTATATCTGAACAAAAGACCTGACCCTAGTCCAAAAGACTAAAAGACATATTTCTCATACCGGAAACAATGTTGCTGTGGTGCATGTTTTTTCATAGGTAAATTTATAGACATAGACATTATGGGAGACATTATACACTTCATATCCCCCTTTTCCAACCAGTTCGGTAAGTGTATCGAAGCTGGGCGTTACTTACTGTACATTTTGCCTTTACCAAAAATGGGAAATATTTAATCATGATTTAACCAATATTTAACCAATCTGGGATCCTTATTTTTATTCTGTTCTGTCCACTATTCATCCATCACTAAAATTCGTCCAAAGAGCAAGCATAGTGCATTATGTGTCCTGCCTGAAAGAGTACCTGAACATACTCTGCTGTTGACCACTTGGTGCAAAAACAACTCTATGCAGCTAAAGGGGAGAAAAAATTCTGCCTGTATGTCATTATATCTGTGTATCTGTATGAATTTAATGAAATTTCACCAGTCCTTCGGTTTGCCTGAAGCTGAATCTGTGCCCTAAATGAAATCAAAATGTTGTCGAGAATGGATGTTATGAGCCATTTTTTTGTGCCAGATTTTGTCACAGCAGCCATCGCTTTTTTGGACGTCACTCAACAGAGCCAATCACACGATAGGTTACTGTGTATACCAAGACGTATGTGGAAGACACAGAAACCATAATGCACATACAAAGGAAAACACAAACAAATGCATGACACAGCATGGCTTACTCCAAAAAAAGGTGAGTAGACTATGAAAACTGGACCTTCAAATAAAAATGGACAGATCAGTGTTTATTCTTCCTGCGGGAAGTTTAAAACCAGATGTCTCATGTGTTCCGAGTCCGTGGCATTAATAGCAAGCAGTAATGTGTAACATAATAGAGAAGACCTGAACTGAAAGCCCAGTGTTTTGTCCTAAAATCTAAATTTTTAGTAAAAGCCATGTTATGAACTGTTACGTGCCGAATTTAATAATGAAAAATAAGCTACTTTAAAAATAAACCTTTTTCCAGTCAACAATGGGTAAAAATGCTAGTAACAGTATACAGGTCCTTCTCAAAAAAAATTTTTTTTTTTGTTGTATGCCTTTTATTGTTTTAATATTGATGATTTTGGTATACAGCTCATTAAAACCCAAAATTCTTATCTAAAAAAATTTGCATTTTTCTTCCGACCAATAAAATTCAATTTTTTTCAATTTTATTTATATAGCGCTTTTAACAATTGACATTGTCGCAAAGCAGCTTTACACAATAAAAAGAAGTAAGTTTTTATGCAATGTGTATGAATCAAAATGATAAGATTGTCCCTTAAAAGAAAAGTGTTTTTAATACAAAAAAAAGTCAACCTTCAAATCATTATGTTCAGTTATGCACTCAATACTTGGTCAGGAATCCTTTTGCAGAAATGACTGCTTCAATGCGGTGTGGCATGGAGACAATCAGCCTGTGACACTCCTGAGGTGTTATGGAGGCCCAGGATGCTTCGATAGCGGCCTTAAGCTCATCCAGAGTGTTGGTTCTTGCGTCTCTCAACTTTCTCTTCACAATATCCCACAGATTCTCTATGGGGTTCAGGTCAGGAGAGTTGGCAGACCAATTGTGCACAGTAATACCATGGTCAGTAAACCATTTACCAGTGGTTTTGGCACTGTGAGCAGGTGCCAGGTCGTGCTGAAAAATGAAATCTTCATCTCCATAAAGCTTTTCAGCAGATGGAAGCATGAAGTGCTCCAAAATCTCCTGATAGCTAGCTGCATTGACCGCAGCTGACATGGCACCCCAGACCATCACTGACTGTGGGTACTTGACACTGGACTTCAGGCATTTTGGCATTTCCCTCTCCCCAGTCTTCCTCCAGACTCTGGCACCTTGATTTCCGAATGACATGCAAAATTTGCTTTCACCCGAAAAAAGTACTTTGAACCACTGAGCAACAGTCCAGTGCTGCTTCTCTGTAGCCCATTTCCTGCACACGCCTGTACACGGTGGCTCTGAATATTTCTACTCCAGACTCAGTCCACTGCTTCCGCAGGTCCCCCAAGGTCTGGAATCGGTCGTTCTCCACAATCTTCCTCAGGGTCCGGTCACCTCTTCTCGTTGTGCAGTGTTTTCTGCCACACTTTTTCCTTCCCACAGACTTCCCACAGACTTCCCACTGAGGTGCCTTGATACAGCACTCTGGGAACAGCAACAACTTACCCTCTTGCTTGAGGGTGTCAATGATGGCCTTCTGGACAGCAGTCAGGTCGGCAGTCTTACCCATGATTGCGGTTTTGAGTAATGAACCAGGCTGGGAGTTTTTAAAAATCTCAGGAATCTTTTGCAGGTGTTTAGCGTTAATTAGTTGATTCAGATGATTAGGTTAATAGCTCGTTTAGAGAACCTTTTCATGGTATGCTAATTTTTTGACATAGGAATTTTGGGTTTTCATGAGCTGTATGCCAAAATCATCAATATTAAAACAATAAAAGGCTTGAACTACTTCAGTTGTGTGTAATGAATCTAAAATATATGAAAGTCTAATGTTTATCAGTACATTACAGAAAATAATTAACTTTATCAGAATATGCAAATTTTTTGAGAAGGACCTGTATCATACTTTAGACATTTGAAAGAAAGGAAAGTTTTCCTCACCCACAGTGGCTAGGAGGCACCATCCCGTAAACCGTAATCTTGTCACAGATCTCTATAGCGATGACCATGGTGAACCAGCCAGTGCTCAGCCATGACTGAGACTTCTGCCTAACGACAAAGAAATACAATTCAGAGTTTCACAGATGTAGCAGCTGGAGCAATGTTTTAAGTTAAAATGTAACTAATATATATTTTAGTATTATAATGGAACACAAGTCTAAAATTGTGTCAGGCAGATTTAGATGATTAGCATGAAACAATCAATATACACTTAAAGCAATCAGCACTTATGATTCAGATACAGTTTACCCTTAACATTATTCACTGTATAACTTGCAGGAAATGGAAACTCTCTGTGGTAAGGCATCTAACTTGATGGAAATTTTGGAACATACTGTAATATCCAGTTGGCCTTCTAGACTCCCAGCATTGGCTAAAAATGTTGTGATTGACAGGAGAGAGCATATGCCTCCCACTTAGAGATCATGATCACTTTTGCTTTCTTGGACTACCAGACATGGATGGCTATGACCATGATTCAAACTTATGTTTTTGAATGACGTGGTGCTAAAGCAAATTGTCATGCTTTGCTATGAATCAGAACAGAAATTAACAGTTTGATAATAAGGGGTACCTGTCTCGGCCAGTCTCTTTATGAAAGAGAGTGTCGAACTTGCGCATTTTGCTAGGCGTGACAGCAAAGGTCGCGAGGTTAGTGTTTGTGGAGGCAACACGATGGATCATCCTGTAGAGAGTCCCCTTGGCATCGTGTCCTATCTTCGTGGGAGGACCCCAGAAGATGACAGATGGGCAGTTAGTACAGTTGAAGAACTCTTGGGATTTTCGAACGACACGGAACACGCTGGAGTGAGCGACAACACGAAGGCTGGTTTTATTACCCACATCGGCTTCAAACCCAGATGTGGGTGCATCGTTCATGCGGATCACACACTCGGCACGGTCAATCTCTGCTCCAGCTCCGGTGCCCAGTACATGGCTTGAGCTTGTCACCAGAACACACTGGCCACAGTGCAGGGTCAGGCTCTGACACACACACACACATTTCGTATTATTCTATTAAAACAAATTCTCACTAACAATGTTGAGCAATATATCAACTAGACATGGTCACAGACCCAGGAACGTTGTTTATACTGGCACACTTTAGATGTCATATTGACACAGTCTTACAAAACCTTTTTCCAATTGTTCAATCGATCACAAAATTTGGATTGTACTTTTGTTTAGCTTATCTTTATTTCTTTATTAATTATAGGTAATTTGACATTTTTATTCTTTAAGAATAAGTTTACTTTTAATTCATTCATCTTATAAAACTATTTTACAGAAACCTTTATAAACGGGCTGGAAACTTGTAAGTTTTCCTCAAGACGACTGACTTACATACTTTGGGAGAATACATGAAATTCTATTAATGTGAGAGATTCTCACTTTATCATACAAATACAACAATGTCTGAGTGGTGACCCTTGAGCCTTACCTTGTTGCCAAAAATTGGAATATATCCATCTCGTCCAGCCCATTTCTTCAGGTTAGTGCTTTTAGTGGCACTGTTATACGCTGCAACTTTAAAAATCTCATATGTCTCATTTGCACTGGTGGAGTTGTATAGAATGAAGAGGGTTGTGATGAGAAAGACTGCCACAAATACAGCCATCCGCTTGCTGTGGTGCCCCTGTTTTGGAAACAAAATAAAAAAACTGAACAGAGTACAGTATACACTATAGAGTATACTTTTTTAAATTAAGTTTTTTAAATGTTTTGTGATATCTGGAGTGTGAGTATAGACAGTGGAACCGTGGATTGTGAGTAACTTGGTCTGTGAGTGTTTTGCAAAACGAGCAAAATTTTAAAATACATTTTAACTCGATAAACGAGCATCCTGAAGGTGCTATGCAAATGACCAATTCTGGCTTGCTCTTGATTCATCCCACTGCAAAGATGTGACTAAGGCAGGAGCGAGTGTAGGCTCTTGCAGGGCAATGGAGTAGGAAGTGTTTGGCTCATGCTCTCGCCGAACTCGTTTTTTTTTTAAATATATAAATAAGCGCTTTATTTTACAAAACGCTATATAAAATCTCATATGATTTTCGCTTTGAAATAAGGGAAAAATTAATATGCGGGTCAATGGCGGAAAAGCTACGCAAATATAAATACGACGCATCATCCACCACTAGGCCCAACGTCGCCCCGTCTTCGTGCTCCACCGTCACTCGGTCTCGAGCAACACCACTCCTGCGGGCAGTCCAGAGAAAATGGATGTTGAGGCCTTAAAATCCGAGATTCTTCGCTCATTAAAAGAAAACATCTCAGCAGTAATTAAGGCTGAACTGAAAAATGCCCTTGCCAATGATTTCAGCTCCCTTAAAAACGAGATACAATTCGTTAAAAAGGAAATTATAAATAATGCGGCGGCGTTTCACTCCGAAATAGAGCAGATGAAGACCGTGCAGGAGGTGGAAGGCGGCCTATCAACGTGGTCAGACGAGGTGACAACTTTAAAATCTGTGGTGACTGGTTTAAAAACAGAGATAGCTGAGCTGAGAGGGAAATGCGAGGACATGGAGGGAAGAATGAGAAGATGTAATATCAGGATTGTGGGAGTAGCTGAGACAGATGGATCAAACTCCACTGCGTTTGTTTCGAGGCTGCTGAGAGAAACATTACAAATGGAAAGAGATGTGCTTGTGGACTACTCGCATAGGATTCAGGCTCAAAGAAGATCGGATGGGAAACCGCGTGTCATCATGGCTAAACTTCAATATCACCAAGACTGTGTCGAGGTGTTGAGCCGTGCGCGCGCTTGGGCTCCGCTGAGATTTAACGGAGAATCAGTCGCCATCTTTCCGGATTATACTGCAAGCGCCGCCAAGGCCAGGGTTCACGGAGGTTCGGAAATTACTGCGTAACCGTCAGGGAGTCCGGTTTGGCATCTTATACCCAGCCCGTTTACGTGTTTCACATGACGGAAGAGAAAAGGTATTTACAGATGAAGAGGAAGCGATGAGGTATATTAAGAAGAACATTATCCCCATATAGGCTTGAAAATCATATAAACACTTAACTTCTATCCGTCTATACCGTTTTACAGCCTAGATCACGCTTCAGTGGAGCAGTGACCTTTGTGTCTGCACTGTTTTTAGCTCCTCTCAGAGGATGTAGAAGGTACTGTTCAGTCATGAGCGGGAGACTTTCCACGGATAATTCTGACATGACAATATTTACTTAATAGTCTCGCTGCTGATGAAAACATTACTGATTCTATTATAAATGCATAGTTAAGGTTTCCTTCTCTTTTTGTATTTATTTAATTTACTGTTTATTTTATTTTTGATTTTTTACTATATCTTTTAATAATTATATAATATTGCTCTTTCTCAATTGTGAGCTCGAGTTGCTTAGTTGCATTTTAAGAGAAATGTCTAATATTATTGCCTTTGCCGGTGCCATTAGGCTTAATTTTATTTACTTCTTTTCCTATTGTTATTAATGTTATTACCATTATTATTGTTATTACTATGTTATTCCACAGATTTTACGATATATCATAATGCGCTATTTGAGTTACTTTAGTATGGTGGGTTTGGCGGGAGCATGAGCTGTTGGCTCTGTAGAGCTCTCAACACAAACACTTAATGTGTAGATTAGTTTTCAAAGGGTATCTAGTTCACCATGTGCTTGTAGGTGATAAAGGGGGAGTGGGGAGGAGGGGGGTTTATCGTTTTTTCTTTTCTACCAGACCAATTCTGTCAGATGTCCATGTTAATTTTGACTTGTTGTCATGTTGCTTTTATAGATTTCATATATATAAACACTTCCCTTTAAGATGACAGGTATAAAAACTTCTAAAGGGCTAGATGGCTGTTCAGTCAATTTCGTGAGCTGGAATTTTAAGTCACTTAACCATCCAGTGCAGACATCACATTTCTTCAAGAGACTCATTTACGTGCAACTGATCATTTCCGGCTTAGAGAGAGTGGGGCGGAACAGATATATCACTCCAATTTTCATTCAAAAGCTAGAGGTGTGGTCATACTTATTAAGAAAAATACGCCATTCACTATGACTAGTGTAGAGGCTGATTCCTTAGGGCGATACGTTATTGTGGTGGGCCAACTTTATTCCCTCCCAGTCATCCTAGCCAATATTTATGCACCAAACTGGGATAACCCTGCATTTCTCTCGAATCTTTTCTCTCGGTTACCAAATATGACATCACACCACCTTATTCTTGGTGGCGACATGAATTGTGCACTCTCCCCTGTTTTAGACTGTAGTTTGTCCAAAAAAGCTCCCCTTTCTAAATCAGCACGTACAATTAAACTTTTTCTTAAATCATATGGTGTAGCTGACGTTTGGCGGTTTCGTAATCCTACGAGGGATGGCACTTCCAAATTTCCTGTATTATTATTGGGCAGCCAATATAAGAGCACTAATGTTCTGGTTAAATAATGACAATCCTCCTGTTTGGACAATTCTGGAGGGGGCTTCAGTTAGCCCCACCTCTCTAATAGCACTATTGTGTTCCAAAATACCATTTGTTCGTTTTCCCTTAAAGAGTTACCACAGGCTGCCCCAATTGCAAAAAATTACATGTTTGTTCCATCAATGATGGATAATGCTTTTGAATTTTGGGCTAGAAAGGGTTTGGTCTCACTGTCTGAACTTTATATTGATGGAAATTTTGCATCCTTCGAACAGTTGGTACAGAAATACGATATCCCCAAATCACATTTTTATAGATACTTGCAGGTTCGGAAATTTGTGGCATTGAATTCTAATAATTTCCCATCATGCCCTCCACTTTCTTTATTTCTTTCTTTATTGTAAATCAGTACAAAAACAAACTATACACAGGATTTATGAATTACTCAGTATGTACGATTCAACACCTTTAGATTTACTCAGAAATAAATGGGAGACAGATTTAGATGAACCAATTTCAGAGGAAATCTGGCACAAAGTAATACAGGGAATTTTCTCTTCATCCATTTGCCTTAGACATGCTGTAATGCAATTTAAGATTGTGCATCGTCTACATTGGTCAGACTTTCTAAGATCAAAGCCGATGTAGATACCACATGTGATAGATGCAGGCAGGCTCCTGCAACTCTGCTGCATATGTTTTGGACTTGTCCAAGACTCTACATGTTCTGGACTAATATTTACGAGACCTTTTCTGAACTATTTGGAGAGATAGTAGAGCCATCTCCATTTATTGCATTGTTTGGTGTGGCCCCAGAAAACACTAGTTTGAACCAAAGGAAAATTTAAATATTGGCTTTCTGTTCCCTTTTGGCTAGGAGACTGATACTGACTAAATGGACAGACCCTGATCCACCTACATTTAGCCACTGGATAAGGGAAGTGATGTACCATCTTAAGCTGGAGAAAATTAGATATACACTTAGGGGGTCTACTGACACCTTTTATAATATTTGGCAGCCTTTCTTAACTTTTGCTGAGGGCATGAACGTTGATAATATTGTACTGTAAAGGAAGATTGTGGGGAAGATTACTTACATATGTTATTATTATTTTTTAAAATCTTTTTATGGACATCTGATTGTTATAGCATCCTTGTGTTTGTCTGGTGTTGGGGTGGGGGGGGGGTTGGTTTTGTGTTTTCTTTTGTTGTGTTTTCTTGTGTTTTCTTTGTATAGTTTGAAAATAAATAAAAAAACTTTGATCCAAAAAAAAAAGATGTGACTAAGGCTTGTTGGATTCCCCATCAAGACAGTTAAAACTTTTTGCACTGTAGTATAAGCAGTGTTGTGGGACGTTACTTTTTAAAGTAACTAATTAAATTACAAAATTACTGTCTTCAAAAAGGAATCAGTTACATTACTGCGTTACTTTCTGATAAAAGTAACTAGTTAGAGTTAGGGTACTTTTCCAAAACTCCTTTGTGATTCCTCATGCATGTTGTTTTAGTCAAGACCTTTATCTACTAATACCCCTATTTCACCTATGCGGTTTCGCACGGTGGCCGTAAGTACGGTTCATCATGATTCACCGCGGCTCTTTCCGCGCGTCAGTCCTCGCATAGTCAACGTAGGTGAGATAGGGGTATATCAGCAGGAATAACAGAGGGGGGCGGGGCTTGTAGGACACACACTAATGGATTGGGAATGAGTGCTGTCTGGCTCACGGATTACATAAATTGTCTGAATAACGTATTACATTTTTGAAAAAGTAACTAAATAACTAAGTACTTAAATGGCAGACCTAACACGTTAGATTACTCGTTACATCATAAAAGTAATCCGAGTACGCTAACTTTAAGGCGGCGTAAACATATAAAATTTTTCGCGCAGAAATATGGAAACATAATCGCAGCGCCAAAACTCGCGGTGAATCATGAAGAACCGTACTTCCGGCCACCGTGCGAAATCGCGTAGGTGAGAGAGGGGTATTAAAGTTGACAGAGATTAATTAAGTGCATTACATCACCATACATTTTTATTTTAAAGCCTTTCTCGGATGGATAATAAAAAAAAAAAATTCAAATGACTTTAACAAAACACACTAAGTTGTGCAACTAAAAGTTTAAAAATCTACATCTCAGGCATAACATAAGCCTTTACTGACAATTTCTGCTTTCTTCTTCTCTTGGCCTCGCTGATAATTTTATTGCTCCCTTCCGTTTTGCAGCTCGCAACAGAACGCTCCCTCAAATCAATACACAGCTAACTGTTTGCGTCTCCTTCCGCTTTGTGGGTGATGTAAGTGCTTCTTCTTCGTTGGTGTTTACTGGCGGCTTGTCAAAAGCGTGCTGTCAACAAATAATTGCGCAAAAACATAACGCAAGCTTTTAAAATTAATTAAACGAAGCTTCAAGGCAGAAGATTTTGTCTCGATCATATTTTGTAATGATTTACAAATTTACTCGAGGAATCGTTTCAGCCCTAGTTAGTTGTAATCAAGAATGTATTGATGTAAGGCTAAATAATGAGTATGGTGATGATTTTTAAAGATTTCCTGAAACATTAAAATCCATAAATAAATTTGTAATTGTTTAATAAAATAACAAATTAGACCTATTTAACGCTAAACTCCACTTACTGTACCTTGTCCACCAACCGCAGCCCCATTCTCCTGCTTATGTTTGCCTATGACATGACTTATTTGTCTTTATACCTAGAAAAAGAGAGAAAGAAAGAGTATATAATTTACTGGTTAAGAATTAATAATTAAACTGTTGTGAGGTTGTTTATATAGAAGAAAATAACATACAATGAATATAATTTGACTGATGCAGGACACAGGTAAGAGAGTCTTACTCAATGACCGAGCTGTAGGAGTTTCAGCAAGGCCCTGATCTGAACTAAAACTAGTTGTGGTAATACTGAGGTGTTGCGTACTTGTTGTCTGATTTTCTTTCACTCTGCAGTCCAACGCATCTCAAACCAACTCAATTTGATTTCGATCAGGTGATTGTAGAGTTCAGGTCATCTGATGCAGCACTCCATCACTCTCCTTCTGTCACACCCTAGGTGTCAAAACTCCCACATTCCACTCCTGGTTTTGTCTGCCTCGGGTCCATTCTACCCCTACACACTTGTCTCCACTTCACTTATCAGCTTCTAGCTTTAAAAGGCCGGCATCAACCTTTGTTTCTTGCCAGATTCTTCCGTGCCTCCACGGCAAGCTTTGTAAGGTATTTCAAAGCTCATGGATCTAGCCCTTGTGTCTCAGTGACGGATTTCAAACATCTGTCTAATGTTGAACTAAATGCATCTGCATTTATGAACATTTGATCTTCCATGTTTCCATTTGCAATAAGTTTCAATCTGCTGGCTCGGATACCACACGCGCCTTCAGTTTCCTCTGAACAACGGATGTTAAAATACATCTCAAACTTGAACCCTGAGAAGCATTTATGTGGGCTCTAATCTGAGCTGCTATAAATCGGAAGTTTCTAAAGGCTACTCATTGTATGAAACATAGCCTCTGTACAAGAGAGATAGCTGTTGATCTTCCTTTCCTGGAACAGTCATGGCTGTTCACTCTGTACCCACCCTTCCTCTGCACAAATGAAACAATTGTCTAAAGCACATTAGGAAGGAAATAGATGAATACCATTTGACGTGATGAACTCTGTAAACTGAAAACTATTCCACCAATCACCCAAATGAAGATGGGTTCCCTGTTGGGTCTGGTTCCGCTTAAAGTTTTGTCCTATTACCATCTTAATGTGTTTTCCTTGCCACTGTCGCCCTTGGCTTGCTCATCAGGGACTATCTAATCATTTTGATTCATACACATTCACATTTCATACAAACTTGCATTTTTAAAAAAATGTGTAACGCTGCTTTGCGACAAAAGTTAAAAGCACTATACAAACAAATTTTAAATGTATAAAGTCAAATGTATAAAGTTTGAAAAGTTGGATTCAATTACATATCAATACCAGGATACCAAATGGCACATTCAAATGTTAATATTAAATTGCATACGACAAAGTGACATGTATCTATAGGAAATCCATAAATATACAAACATTTTCATTTTCATTGACATGTGTTTGTGATGTATACAGGGTGCAGGGTGAGAGTATTAAATAAATAGTTATTAAATAGTTATTAAATAAATGGGTAACTGTACCCTTTAAGCCCATGTGCTATTTAAGGTCAAATAATAATAATAATAATAATAATAATAATAATAATATAGGAACAATGCATGTGGAACTGTTGATAATATTTATACTTACAAATATGTCATAATAGTAATAATACTAACAACATATTATCAATGCATGAACTGTTGATATTATGTACACTTTAAATATGTTATAATAATAATAACAACAACAACAACAACAACAATAATAATAATGATATGAATACATGAACTGTTGGTTATTTAAACTTAAAAATATGTTATAATAATAATAATAATAACAACAATAACAATAATAATATTAACAATGCATTCACTCTTGATGTCATTTATACTTCAAATATGTTATAATAATAATAATTATACTAATACTAATAATAAGAATAATAATATAGAAACAATGCATGAAATGTTGATACTTAAAATGTATACTTAAATTTATACTTAAAAATACGTAATAATAATAACACGCTCATAAAGACCATACAAAAAACAACTGCTATGATATCAACGTATTAAATAACCACGTATTAAATAATACAGGGTAAGAATATGTTGCTCAAGGCAATTCTTCTATTTCTTCATTCGGAGCCTAATATTTTTTACTGTAATATATTATAGAATAATATGTATTAGCATTATTAGGAGACTGGTTACATAAGCCCTGGTATCAGACTAGCATTAAGCGTTAACTGTGACGAATTAACGGCCTTTCTGCAGCCAGGAGCGAATAACGGTTCAGGTGACGCTGCTATAAATAATAATAATAAAAATAATAATAGTAAGAAAAAACTAATAAATATAGTAGAATAAAACGAAGCTCTTCTCTCCTTAGCTTAAATATACAGTGTAGTGTATTAGAGACGGAAGGCTTTACAATGTGTGAGCACTGACCACACCGGTGACCGCTCGGTGAATAAACACCGAGGAATAATAAACAATAATCCTAAAAGCCTTCAGCAGATCCAGCCCGTTACACAATACAGCAATATAACGTTACTCACACACAAACACACACACACTCACCCATATAGCGCGTTTTTGCACTATGTTTGTCGCAGCGTCGATTTCTGCGCGTGCACAGGCATGGTAGAGGCGTAGATAGATCAAAGCAGTGCGAGGGAGGGAGGGAGGGAGGGAGGGGGAGGGGTGCTCGTTGGGGTCAGTCTACGTCATCAGCATGGGGGAGTACGCATGGTCAAGTGTATTTGGCGAAACCTGTAATCGCCTTGTATCCAAATACATACACTTCAATATGGAGTTGGTCCAACCTTTTTGCAGCTAAAACAGATTCCACTCTTCTTGGAAGGCTGTCCACAAGATTTTGGAGTGCTTCTTGGCGCTTTCATTCTGTAGAGCATTTATGAGGTCAGGCACTGATGTTGGACAAGAAGTCCTGGCTCGCAATTTCCGCTCCAGTTCATCACAAAGGTGCTGGATGGGGTGAGGTCAGGGGCTCTGTGTTATAGCTGGTCAAGTTCTTTCACACCGGACTCATTAAACCATGTCTTTATAGTCCTGGCTTTGTGCACTGAGGCACAGTCATGTTAGAATAGAAACTGTTGTCACAAATGGGAAGCATGACATTGTCCAAAATGTCTTGGTATGCTGAAGCGTTAAGATTGCTAAGGATAAGCGGCTTGATTGAAACACTGAATTCAATAATTAAAAGGATTGGCCAAATACTTTTACTCATATAGTGTATCTTTGGCAAAAAAGAAGTATAAGATGTCTCCTGAAATACCGATTCCTGTTTATGGCTACATATGACACCTCAGATCTTGATGGCAGATTTTTTTTTTTTTTAATGAAAGTCCCTCCTGGCCTCATTCAACTAATAATATATAATTTTGATGATCGAGCATTACCAGACTACAATTCAAATTTTTTACCCTAATGTTACACAGAGCAATTTTTTTTACAGCTGTCTGAATGCACAGATCTGATATTTTTAGATCTGATCTGAGTCACTTCCATATGCGATCTGAACGAGAATGGGCAGGTCAGAATCGGTGTGACTTTTTGCCTCTGCGTATGTATGGGACACTCGCTGATGTCAGTCAGCACCGGCAGCATGAGGCTTTCGTAGCAGTGATGCGTCTGGCTTTCTTACTACTTCTGGACACATACAGCTGACTAACTGATGTTGTGTTTTAACCCAGGTGGCATGAGCAATCAATACATATCAATATGTGAACTTGTGCCATGCAGAGGACAGATACGTTCACATTAGTGTCAGATAAAAGTCACTTGTAATTCACTGAATTGTGTTCACTGAATGTGAACCAAATCTTATCTGACCAAAATTCAGAATTCAGCAATGTGGTTTATAGTGGGAACATAGCCAAGGACACACTTGGACCCAAGGACCCAGTTACCAAGTTAGTCAATCATGTAGCAGCAGGGCATCATGAGAGCATCAGTAAACATGCACATCAAACATCAGAATGGGGGAAAAGTGGCCTATAATCTGTGTTACTTTTATGCACACTCGTAACACGACCGGCACAAGGACCCGGAAGTAGTACAGTCGCGATTTAGGAAGCAAAAAGGAGACAAAATGGCGCTTCACATTGCTCATTCATTGAGTTCGCCCATGCCGTATCTGACGGTTCGCCGGATTTTCAGTGAGTACTCACCGATTCGGGTTGCCTTTCTGATTCATCCTCCAGTTGCGGTTGAATCCTCCGGATTCTGTTTCATCCTCCGGTTGCTTGTGACAGAATGACTGAGCCAGCAGTGAACCCAGCGGATTACGCACATCTCTGCGATGTGGTGAATCGGCACACCGAGCTGATTGAGCAGCTTCGCGGTGAAGTCGCTACCCTCCGAAGTAGCGTCCAAGAGATGGCGGAGCTACGGCAGGAGAACGCGACCCTCCGAGAAGCGGCTGGTCAGCAGGTTAGCCCACCGCCCGTCGCCACCTATTCCGGTTGGAGGTGTACCGGTTCAGGTACACCTCCAATTTGTCCACAAACGAGTCCAAAGTACTGTGTTCATCGAATCCGCTGCCGCAGGAAACTTTATTGACTCTTCCTATGCCAAAAGATTGAAGCGTTATCCCAGCCTGTTCGAATTACATCTGTTGACGGTCGGCCCCTCTCCTCCAGCCCTATCACAGCCCAGACTCAACCCATCACCCTCATCATTGACACCAGGAATTAATCCGCTTTCACCTCACCTCCATCTCATCTCCTCCCATCATCCTCGGACACCCAGATCCTACATTGGTGGCCGACCTGCCTCGAACTCTGCCTGCGGGCTCCCGCTGGGACATGCTCTAGGGAGTCTGAGGCCACTGATGTCGACACCAACGCCATCCCCGCTGCTTATTGGGATCTGGCTGAAGTCTTCTGCAAGAGACGCGCCACCCACCTTCCTCCTCATCGCCCCTATGACCTGCCTATTGAGCTTCAGCCAGGTTCTGTCTCCCTTTGTGAAGAAGGAATCCGCGAACTACGTCCTTGTGTCGACTATCGGGGACTCAATAACCTCACCATAAAAAAAGACATCCATTGCCTCTTACCAACTCTTCCCTGGAGCCACCATTTTCACAAAGTTGGACCTCCGGAGTGCCTACAACTTGGTGCATATCAGAGAGGGCGATGAGTGACATGACGTTCTCAGGGACATGATAGGCCGATGGGTATTCATCTACCTTGACAATATCCTTATCTACTACTGTCGAAGCACACATCAAGAGTGGTCCTTAAGAGATTGCTCGCCCATCAGCTGTACTGTAAGTTGGAGAAATGCACCACCACGTTCCTGGGTTTTGTCATCTCGTCCCAGGGTGTGGCCACGGACCCACAGAAGCTGGAAGTTGTATGTCATTGGCCCCTACCCAAGACTCTCAAACAACTTCAACAATTTCTTGGGTTTGTGACCTTCTATCGTCGGTTTATCCGGGACCACAGTATGGTTGCAGCACCTTTAACCGCTCTGACTCGGCCATCGTCTCATCACTTCCAACTCAACTCTACTGCCATCTCCGCCTTTCACGAGCTTTGCCGTCGATTCACCACCAACCCAATTCTCCTCCACCCAGATGCAAACAAACCATTCGTTGTGGAGGTGGACGCTTCGGATGTGGGCACCGGGGCCGTTCTCTCCCAACGAGGTTCAGACCAGAAAATGCACCCTTGTAGTTTCTAGTCCAAAAAATTTGACCCCACACAGCAGCGATACGGGATAGGGGACCGTGAGCTGCTGGCCATAAAGTGGGCATTGAAGGAATGGCGACACTGGCTCCAGGGCGCCAGGGAGCCGCTTATTGTCTGGACCGACCACCAGAATCTCATCACCATCCGTAACCTGAAACAACTGAACCTAAGGCAGGCGCGGTGGGCTCTGTTCTCACACCTGTGGTTCTGTTCATTTGGTCCGGACCAAGTGCAACAACAAATACATACTTTTTCTGCCGTTTTGGTTCCTTTTCACACCATACTGATTGAATCAAACCAAAATGCAGCCACGTGATAACATACACATCACTCGTTGGCCACATGTGTCATTGAACGTATTTCCTAATCTGTTTTTCGATTGGTCAGAATTGACGTGCGGGTAATTTGCAAAGGAACTCCCAGAAGTAACAAAGACAGGAGGACAAGCCGGCAGACAACATGCCGCTCTTTAGTATGGAGAGATGATTTCGCAGCCTAATTATAACCTTGGTCGTTGTGTGCTATATTTTTGTATACATCAATACAAACAAAGCATACAATTTGAGAATGAAGCGCGGATGCGGCTAGAAAACAATGTTTTAATGCACTACAAACAGCGAAGGCGCATTGCAAGTCACTTCAGGAGGAGGCGTGCATTAATTTTGCGAAACTGTGACATGGTCATCTTCCGGAAATATCACCAACGATCCATCAGGTAATATTATGACAATGAAACAACTCCACGTTTGTCCGTGAGCTGCCATGTTGCTTAAGCGCTAAGTGACCTGTCAACAAATACTAGTCTTCATCCCACAATCCACAACGCAGCTCGATTAGTCCAAAAATGTGCAGTACGTTTTGCAGTTGGGTCTGTTCAAGTTCGGAACGTGTTCTCACCACAAACGAACCGCTCCAGTGTTCGTTTGAAGGCGTACCAAAACCACCTCTCCGAGGAGGTCTCGGTACGCTTGTTTGGTCCGATTTTGGTCCGAACTAGAGTGCGATTGCTGCATTCACACCTGCCCAAACGAACCGCACCAAGAGGGAAAACGAACTCTAGTGCTATTCAACCGTACTAAATAAGGCAGGTGTGAAAGCACCCTATTTCCATCTGTCATACCGCCCGGGGTCCAAGAACATCAAGGCCTCTCCTGACAGCATGAGGAAGACGCCCCCCCAGGCGGACCCCGTGCCGGTCCTTCCTCCCTCCAAGATCATCGTCCCACTGCGCTGGGAATTGGAAATGAGGGTTCGCCAAGCACAAGCCGCAGAGACCGAACCAGCAGGCGTGCCACCTGGACGAATCTACGTACCCAGTAACATCCGGACCGACGTCATCCAGTGGGGTCATTCCACCCCTCTATCGGGACACCCAGGCATGCAGCAAACCCTACAATATGTGCAGCCTGCCTTCTGGTCGCCATCTATGTCCAAAGACATCGAGGAGTTTGTCCAGGCATGCCCAGTATGTGCCAGGGCCAAGGACACCAATCAACCAACAACAGGGGAACTCCGATCACTCCCTGTTCCCCTCCGGCCCTGGACACACATTGCCATCGACTTCATCACGGGCCTGCCGGTCTTCGAGGGAAAAAAATACCATCTTAACCATAGTGGATCTGTTCTCTAAAGCTGTTCACCTGGTGGCCCTCACTGGACTCCTGTCAGCTAAGAGGACAGCCAAGCTGATCTTAGAGCACATAGTCCGCCTGCATGGGTTCCCAAAGGACATCATCTCGGACAGAGCGCCCCAGTTCACTGCACGGTTCTGGAAGGCCTTCTGCCGTCTGATCAATTCCACTTGCAGTCTCTCATCAAGTTATCATCCGCAGACTAATGGTCAGACGGAACGGACCAACCAACAACTGGAGCGCTACCGGAGATGCTTCATCGCCAACCGTCAGTGCTACTGTGCCCGCTGCCTCATCTGGGCAGAACTTTCTCACAACCTTCATGTCTCCTCCGCCACCAAGTTAAGCCCATTTGAGGTATGCCAGGGTTTCCAGCCTGCAGTGTTTGAACATCAGGAGTTTGAACTGGAGGTTGAAGTACCCTCGGCCCAACAGATGGTCCGAAGGTGTCGACGGTCATGGATCTAAGCTAAGGAAGCCATCCAACGTGCCAAAACCCGTTACACCATGCAACATCGCCGTCGACGTGTACGATTGTACCACGTACAGTAGGTGACAAAGTGTGGCTGTCTAAAAACTAAAAATCTAAAAAGCTGTCACCAAGATTCACCGGCCCCTACCGCATCACTCTACGTATCAACCCTGTCACCTACCGGCTCCAGCTGCCTGTGGCGCTCCGGGTCCATCTGGTATTCTATACTTCGCAACTTAAATCCTTCACCTATGTTACAGTTACCTTATCTATGGCATGGTTGTTGATTCCAGATTGGATGGCTCGAGTATTTCAGAAACTGCTCATCTCCTGGGATTTTCAAAATTTTTCAGATTTTCTCAGAATAGTGCAAAAAGGAAAAAACCTCCCTATGACCAGAAGGCTTTCAGGCTGAAAAATCATATTGAGATCAGAGAAGAATGAGTAGTCTGAGCTGACAGGAAATCTATAGTAATTGGACAGCTGAAACCTGGAAAAAGGAACAGATGATTTTTTCCTCTTTAATCTCATTTTTCCACTTTGGGGAGTCTGCGCCCATGTCAGATTTTTGTACAAGGCTGACAGGACAGGAACCCAGTGTGGTTTTCGGCTAGCCCAAGCATAAATGCTTCTAGAGTCAAGTCTGTGACTTGAGAGTGACACAATTCTGTACACCAACACAAAATTCTATATTTTCTATATTTGTGCGGCTAGGTTTTTCTTAAATTTTCTTGTATATTTTGTATTGTATAGATATATTATTTCTTCTTACTAAATTTACTTTCTTCTTTTTTCATGTTTATTTCCTATTAATAGTCTTTAATTTAAGGTCACAGGCAGTCATCTAAACATTTCACTGCCTATCCTACTGTGTATGACTCAGTATGTGACAAATAAAATTTTAATTTAA
This sequence comes from Clarias magur, assembly GCA_013621035.1. Taxonomy (NCBI): domain Eukaryota; kingdom Metazoa; phylum Chordata; class Actinopteri; order Siluriformes; family Clariidae; genus Clarias; species Clarias magur. Next base: position 540,542 of record QNUK01000410.1, read on the forward strand.
AATTTGAATTTGATTTGAATTTGAATGTGAAATGAAGCAAACAAGATGTGATTAAAACTCAGACTTTTGGCGTTAACCCAAAATCAAATTAATTAATCAAAGATACTGGCTTACAGTTTATTTTTTTATACAGCCTTCCATTTTCACACTTTCAAAAGTACAGTAATTGGTCAGTACATAAAAAAGTACATAAGTGAAAAACAGCCCAGTTTGACTGAGGATTGACTTATCTTTACAAACATTACATTCCTTTCTTTGAGTGATAACAGTGTTTTCTGTTATCACAAACATTCATTTCCTTCTCCACATTCTTTACTTTCAGTTATCCTGTTAAACCCTGTATCTGAACTGGCCAGGCTTTTTAAAATTTATTTATTTATTTTTAGAGATTTAGGTCTTTTGTTTTCGTAAGTATTACAAGTGGTTTGCCTCCTTAGTAAACCATCTGTATTTACATTCATGAAGGCATCTCTTACATTTACACTTTAACAATGACCTGTGACTTCCTTCAGAGTGTCCGTGACTTGGCTAGATGTTTCATGGGGTTTTCCTTTCAACAAGGAAAGAATTCTGCACTCATCCATTTCAGCGCACACCAGTACATTCCTTCTCTTGTGTAGCCCAATTATGGCCTCTTTCACTTGCATCAACACCTCTTGGGACTGCATATTGAGAGTTTCCTTTAAAAAGCTAACAAATGCAAATGTAGCATTTAAAATTAAAGTAAGATCTTCTACCTGCTTAATTAGTCTTGAAATAATGACAAAGCTGGACACATTTTGTATCTATGAAAATGAATGGATGGTGTAAAATTTCTAAACAGTTAATGCAATGTATTAGGTGAACTCCTTAAATTGATAGTGACCATATATTATTCAGGCAGCATGGTGGCTTAGTGGTTAGCACTGTCATCTTGAACCCGAACCATGGAGGTTCAAGGCGGCATGGTGGCTTAGTGGTCAACACTGTTGCCTTGAACCTCCATGGTGCGGGTTCCCACCCCAGGTCTGTGTGCCCAAGGATAGGCTCCAGGTTCTATGCATACTCTCACTCTATGCATGATAAAGCAGTATAGATGATGAGTGTCTATGTTTCAATCATACTTTGATTGCTTAATTAACTTGATAACCACTGTGGTGGTGAAAATTGCCAGTTACACAAACTATGTCCCTGTTGAAATATGTATGCGTTTCTAGAGTATGTTGTGTGTGCTGAGATGCTTTTCTGCTCACCACAAAAATTTGGCCATTTTACTTTGGCTTATCTTCTCAACAAGGTTTTTCCACCCACAGAACTGTTACTCACAAAGTGTTTTGATTTTAACAAACTCTAGAAATTGATAAAAATCCAGGATGCAAAATTCTGGAATTCTAACACAACCGTCCTATTCTGGGCTTGGGACCAGCACTGAGGATGCTTCCAGTAGCTGGGAATCAAATCCAGACAAAGACACAGGAAAATAGACTAAAAAGTAATGTCTATATATCTTTGGCAAAAATGATTACATAAAAACCCTTCGTGTTTAAAGTATTTATTTTCAGAACTGAGAGTCGGTAATGTGCGATTTGAGTTTCAATTAGTTTAAAGACATAAATTACTCTTTTGTCATGTCTTGGCCAAACATTACTTTATTTGAAAGATTTTACAAAAAGATGTTTGATAAAGCAGATTTATTTGTTTTTATGAGTTTTGAGCCACCCCTCATTTCTTCATAGTCTGCTTTCAAAAAGCAAGACGTTCTTGTGTTTTTAGTGGTTTACCTGGCATTTGAATAAATTATAAATACAGTACATTGGGCTAGCATTTAGTGTACAGATTTTCATAGGTTAAAACATATGCCTGGTTACATTAAAAAAACAGTTCCATAGCAGGAATGCGCCTTACTGCGCAGTGTTACTGTGCAGTGATGTACAAGAGATGAACACTGAGCACTAGTGTACAGTTTGATATCGCTGATCCAAACTGATGATGAGATTAATTACTAATTAGGGCAGCCCTGCTATAGAGCTTGAAATGTACATACACAAATCAAATTTCTGAATGCTAATCTTGTTGTGGTCAATTAAAATAAATAAATAAATAAAAATAATACTAATAATGGGGAAAAAAAAGAAAAAAAGAATGCAGAAAACAAACCTACCACAATTGGTTCAGTGGCAAAATTATATAATTATATGACTATAGCTTTACATTTAATGAAAGGCAGCTTTTTAGTTATTAATATCAAAAGACTTCGATAACTTAATGCCTTATATACATTATGGTAAGAAATTAGACAATAGATTTACAGATTAAAGTATGATAGAGGTTTCATTAGATTAGTGAAAATATTTTGGACCAAATGACAAATACAAACAATATTACAGCTTCAAAGATTAAAACCAGAGAAAATCAATTACATTAGTTTGACATTAATAAAAGACAGACAGACAAAACAAACCCTGAAGCAATTATTTTTGTACTAACATAATTAAAGATTTACAGATGAACATTAAATCAGATTCGTTTTAATAGCAGTATTATTATTATTTTTTTTTAAGTATCATAATAAAAGTAAATTATTTTCTGTTCAATTTGAGCTTGTGAAGGCTTTTCCTAAGCCGAAACAATAAATAGTTATTATAAAAAGTTTTCATATATTTATAAGCAAATAAAACTTTAAGGGACTTCCGGTACTATTAAATATTAAATTAAATTAAAATGCAATGGACAGTTTAAAAGTACATAATGATCCCCAAAGCCTAGCTCATAATCAGAAAACAATTTACAACCTGTATAAAGTGCAAATAAAGAAACAGTAAAATTGTTCTGTAGTTTGTAACACAACATGCATTCAATATGCTTGAAACTATAAATGAAATAATATGAGAACCAGTGCTTTTAAAGTAACATGTCATTTTGTAGTTAAGAAAAAAAGGGTTTAAAAAACACGTCCTAGAACACACGTTAAATGTAACCATCATCAATTTATCCTAAAACGTTTGCATTACATACACATCGCATCTGTATAGGTAAACATTTTAGCTAGCACGTTTGTTGAAGAAGCAGCATGTTTATAGTTTCCTTTGGCTTGACTACAACATCTATGCCAATATTAGATTTTCATATTTGCACCATCATCACAATGTATTGAAGATGTGCTTTTATCTGCTCCTGTTAAATCAGACAACATTTCAACTCAAAAGAAGAACGTCGGCGTCTCATTTCACATTTCATGTTTGAATAGGCAGGTTCCTGTATCATCTAGTGAAATTAATACATTTCAACACGAGAGAAATGTGCAGCTAACTTCTGTAAACATATTCCTCAGGCAGAGTAACAGTTCTGTCCAGATTCCTGTTGATTCAAATGCAGGAGCAGTAACAGCATTGTAAAGGGTCTATATTACAATAATTATTATGAGTATATTTTCGCTCAGACCTGCAAGACAGTCATCGGTCTGTAAACATTATCACCCTGCAAGTCTATAATACAAGGCATTCGAATTGGAACACTCTTACTTTTAATAATACTAATGTTGACGTTATATACAGAAAATAAAAATTAAAGCGGCAGTGTGTTGTCCTACTGTATGATTCTACAATCAGTCTTCCGACCTGCTTTTTGAAATATCATGAACCACATAATATATTTAAATAGAGCTTCAGTGGCCAGTGCAGCAGCTTATGCTGTGTTTTAAAACACTTTTTAGCTCCAGAGTTGCACAATAGAAAACCTTACACTATATCATCTAGAGACTGCGAGTTTAAATCCCACTGATGCCACAGCAGGGGGAGGGATGGTATATCTGGCACTCCCATGTCAATCAGACCAACCTTAGGCAATCATGGATGCCCTTGAGTTCACACAGGCGGAGGGGGTGGAGATTGTTTTTCTCTGAGGTGGATACATCACACCTTTATGGCTGCTGTCACATGTCTTGGAGGAAGCAATAGTGTATAGCCTCCCTGGTTGGCAGGGAAGTGCTACAACTACATTAGCTGAGAAAAAAAAAAAAATCAGTCATCAGATATCTGTAAAGACGTTCTTATTACATTCTGTATTATTTTAATGTAGTCTTGAGGAATAGTGTTCTAGGCTTCCTGAAGGACTTCTTTGGCTCTCAGTCTCATTTTATTAATGATAGTAATGATAGTAATGATTCAATTACTTGTCACATGTACCTTACAGCACAGTGAAATTATTTTTCTGCACAGTTCAGCCAGGTTACAGCACCTTGGGAGTAGATAGGATTAGTGATGCTGAATGCTGAGTGGTTGGAACAGACAAGAGGGGAATTGAGGTCACTGCTGAGGTTGTTACATAAACAACCAATTTTTAAAGTGTATCTTTAGACACTTTGCGGCCTGTCACAGTACAACACTTGTTTCTACATTATTTAATGTAATATGAAGAAATGAAGGGTGGGTCAAGATTTTTTTTACAGTGCTGTATATAGTCTATATCTACTGTTGGCTAAATAACAGTATTAACAAACATTTTTGCATTTTATTTCAAGCTAATGTACTGCATTCTTTATTTACCTTGATAGAGGGCACTCTAAGAGGTGATGAGACTAATGTGAGATGGAAGAAGTGGGCGGGACTAATATCGGAGCATTCAAAACACTTCATTTTCGCTGGCTAGTTTAATGTAGTTATTGAGTGGGGAACGCCTGTGTTTTGCATTTTTCATTAACGTAAAATGTTTGGCAGGCCTTCAAAACAGAGGACCCACTTATTTTAACAGACATCAGTATTTAAGACATGCTTTTCTTATAGCACAACTGCGTGTTATGTTATTCTTGCCCCTTTGGTCTAAAATAAGCCTTTTTTTTTGGTTTTATATCAATTCAGTTTCAAACAGTACTTTACTAATAATTCAGTACTCGATTAGTCCAGTGCTTGTGCCCGTCACTCCCCACTCAACAGAGATGGTTAGAGATTTAAAACACTGAGGTACCCAACACTGACACATCTGGATTCAGATAATTAACTATAGTTAATAATAGTTACTATAGTATATATGGTATACATACCATATATATATCTTGACCGAAAAAGTTGTGTAACCTCAGACAGCCTCATGACACTTTCAAGCCCTGTCTTACGTAACCTCAGATAACACTGTGTAACATGATGTAGCCTCATGTGACGTTACATGATCTAATAACAGCCTTAAAAGTAATATTATACAAAGGAAAACAGAGAATAAAATGAAATCAGGGACAAATCAGAACAAATAATATAGAAACACACCTGCTGCTGTAAAGTAATCATCTCTAAACCAAAATCTTAAGTAAATGAAATGGATAAATATTGAACATATTGAATTGAATGTACTGTAACATGAGCACCAGTTCTAAGTTGAGTTCAATTTCACCTTTCTTTTCTTTCTTTTTTTTTTTTGGACATCTTACAGCGGTTTGAGGAGGAACTTCGGGAAGCGTGCTATTTCTAAGCACAGAGGTGTCCAGGTTCCTGCTCAGTTCACCATGTTGGATATTGAAATTTTAATTTCCCTTGCGATGCCCAGCGTCTGTAGATCTGCTTCTCTGTGATGAAGCGATGGCCGCCTCTCCGCGCACGCTCGTGCACTCTGTACATGCCACACTCATCCAGACGATTCAACTCATAGTAGTGATACGGCACCGAAGAGTAATTGGTGAGACTACATACACACACGTACATATACACACTTTAAACACACTTGTAGGTCTTACATTTTCACCCCCCCCCCTTCATCAGAAAAAAATAAAGTTTGAAAAATTTCCAAAATGTTTCCAAATACAGCAAAAAATAAATAAATTATACAGGTGAAACTAAATAAATTTGAATATCATGCAAAAGTTTATTTATTTCAATAATGCAACTTAAAAGGTGAAACTAATGTATGAAATAAATTCATTACATGCAAATCAAGATAGTTCAAGCTGTGATTTGTCATAATTGAGATGATTATGGATTACAGCTCATGAAAACCCCAAATCCACAATCTCAGAAATATTCTAGGCTCAAAGTGTCCCAGTCTAATCAGCTAATTAAGCCATCACACCTGCAAAAGGTTCCTGAGCCCTTAAATGGTCTCTCTGTCTGGTTCAGTAGAAAGCACAATCAGGGGAAAGACTGCTGACCTGACAGTTGTTCAGAAAACCATCACTGATATCCTCCATAAGAAGGGAAAGCCTCAAAAGGTAATTGCAAAAGAAGTTGGAATTTCCCAAAGTGCTGTATCAAAGCACATTAATAGAAAGTTATGTGGACGGGAAAAGTGTGGAAGAAAAAGGTGCACAAGCAGCAGGGATGACCGCAGCCTGGAGAGGATTGTCAGGAAAAGGCCATTCAAAAGTGTTGTGGACTTTCACAAGGAGTGGACTGAGGCTGGAGTCAGTGCATCAAGAGCCACCACACACAGACGGATCCTGGACATGGGCTTCAAATGTCGTATTCCTGTCGCTCCTGAACAACAAACAAAGTCAGAAGCATCTTACAAGGGCTAAAGAAAAAAAGAACTGGTCTGTTGCTCAGTGGTCCAAAATCCTCTTTTCTGATGAGAGCAACTTTTGCATGTCATTTGGAAACCAAGGACCCAGAGTCTGGAGGAAGAATGGAGAGGCACACACAGCAAGATGCTTGAGGTCCAGTGTGAAGTTTCCACAGTCTGTGTTGATTTGGGGAGCCATGTCATCTGCTGGTGTTGGTCAACTGTGCTTCATTAAGTCCAGGGTCAACGCAGCCGTCTACCAGGAGATTTTGAAGCACTTCATATGAGCTTTATGGAGATGCTGACTTCATTTTCCAGCAGGACTTGGCACCTACCCACACTGCCAAAAGGACCAAAACCTCGTTCAATGACCGTGGGATTACTGTGCTTGACTGGCCAGCAAAGTCGCCTGACCTGAACCCCATCGAGAATCTATGGGGCATTGTCAAGAGAAAGATGAGAGACATGAGACAATGAGCTGAAGCTGAAGGCCGCTATTGAAGCATCCTGGTCAGTAATTGCTGCAAAAGAGGCCCAAACCAATTACTGAGTACATATGCATATTTATTATTTTCAGAGGTCCGATATTGTTCTATGTACAATCCTTGTTTTATTGATTGCATGTAATATGAAAATTTTCGTAGATTGTGGATTTGGGGTTTTTATGAGCTGTACTCCATAATCATCTCAATTATGACAAATCACGGCTTGAACTACCTTGCTTTGCATGTAATGAGTTTATCTCATATATTAGTTTCACCTTTGAAGTTGCATTACTGCAATAAATTAACTTTTGCACAATATTCAAATTTTTCGAGTTTTAATTAATTAAGTTACCTTCTTAATTTCTTTGTGGTCTTTGTAAAAATATATTTACCAAATATTTTCCTTTGAAAAATTTTGTTGTTGGGCTTATAAAAAATATATCAGATTGACTCACCGATTGGAGATAAACTTCACATATTGTACTGCACTCACCTGCAATAGGAGCCATCTATCATGCCATAAACGTTAATACTGTCACACACGTCCAGTGCAAAAATCATAGTGAAAAATCCAGTGCTGAGGAATGCACCTGACTTCATTCTGACAGAGAGAGCGAGAGAGAGAGAGAGAGATTGAGGGAGAGATAGAGAGATCATCAGCTCCCCATAACTGCCAATTAACCATAAAAGTGCAAAATTGATTCAGTGATTCTTTTGTGTTCCGATGCACAAATCGCCATTTCCACTCCAAAAATCAGTTTTTAAATTATGAATTCCATTTACCGGAACTGCCTGGTTTTCAGCTTGATCGGCTATGACCGATTACCCCGGACTTAACCAATTCTGCAATAAACTTCAAAGCATTCTATAAGCACGTTTACCAAAAGTGTTATTAGCATTTTGCGTTGCTGGTATGAATGTTCAGGCAGATTCCAAACAGGATTTCACCTGGATCATTGCGAGTTGGAGAGTCTGGGCTTTAGGTCTCTAATCAGGTTTTCCAATCTACAGCATAAGCTGCTTTAGCGTTGCGCTCGGCCTCTCCTTTGCTTCCCTGACTTCTGCCGTCTTTAAGCATCCTTATTTCTGTGCAGAGCACCATCTACGCAAATGTGTTTTTTTTATTTTTAATGGTGCTCAATGAGGTCAAAAATTATTTTAATAACCAAAGCCTCTGGTTGGAAGACAGACTTTATCCTGGATTTGACTGTTATGTACCATGACTTTTGCTAGTTCAGAACTTCCCACAAAAATACTCACACAATATTTTACATTTTGTAATTAAAGAGTAAGTTTAAGTTTCAGGAGGTGACTTCCAATTTAAGTTTCTGGTGTTCAGCACAGTCACATCGCACCTCCAGGGTTGGGGGTTTGAATTTCGCCTTCAGTCTTGAGCATGAAGTTTACATGTTCTCCCTGTGCTTGTTGAGTTTCATTTAGGTACTCCGGATTTTCTCCCACAGTGCTTCCAGCGCGTACACTATAGGCTGACTGGGTGTTTCAAATTGTCTGTAGTGCATGACTGTGTGTGTAAATATGTCTGCTTGATACCTGCAATGGGTTGGACACCCTACCCTGAGTTCTCTGGAATAGGAAAAGTGGTATAGGTATACGTACAGATATACTCTAGATATAGGTAGAGTATTAAGGATGGAAGGGTGGATAAATGGATGGATGGCTCTGGGTTTTAACACAACAAAATGTTGGATACCTGAGTGGTGAATACGCATGCAGGGTATTCACGATAACAAAACAGTCACAAAAGAGAGTATAAGCTTTTGAGCTCTCAGGAAAGAAGGAGTGTCATCTCAAAATGGTTAAAACTTTTTTCTAATTAGAATCAGCTCCATTGTTAATATCATCTCCTTCCAGCATGTAACAACAACACTAAAAAAAATCTCTATAGGAGAGCATTTAGAAAAAACACACACCCATTTCTTAGACCATGCTGACACACACCATCTGTGTCACAATACTAATCAGGCACATTATTGGTCCATTTCACAGAGGAACAGTCGTCTAGATTTGTTTTACTTGTCTTGTACACTACATCAGTGGTCTTTTTCAGCACTACTACATGTAGTGCTGAAAAGGGGGACATCAAGTTACAGAAATTGAACAAAGAAAATGTTTTGAATACCTGTTCTTGCCAGTCTCGTCCTGGAAGATGCGATCACACTTCTTCATCTTCTCTCTGCTCACAGCATAGACGTGTGTGCCTGGGTATTTCCACGCGAGCTTCACTAACACATTAAACACTCGGCCCTTGCCATCCTGCCTCATGTTCCTTTCAGGACCCCAAATCACATAGCGTGTGTTTGCTTCTTGCTTGAAGAAAAAGGCCTCGTGCTGCACTAGGCGTCGCACGCTGGTGTGCGACACGACACGGACAGTCGTCTTGTTCCCCACATCGGCTTCAAAGCCATGGGTCGGCGCTGCGTTCATGCGTATTACACAGTCATGCCTTTCAATCTCGTGCGCGCATCTGCTGCCAAGCATCTGGCCCGAGCTGGAGACCACGGCACAGCTGGCACAGTGCAGCACCAGGTACTGATGCAAGGAATTTAAATAGTTAATATTGTGTATTAACCGTTTAAAAGGTTGATTCTAAAGACCTGTTCCACTATAAAAGTAGGATTTAAATTCTTAACCTTTTTACAATCATGAAACCGTTTCAATTTTACAGACCCACTTAGCAGAAATGATTATCCTGACATAGTATTAAAAAATTTGGAACATTTCTTTTTCTTTTAATATTCCATTTGACATTATATAGGCAGTATAACTTTACTGATGGTGAGAAGAAATTTCCATTACTGAAACACAATAAAAAAAAAAAGAATTACAAATCTAGAAACCTACGTGTGAACTTGACCTGGAGCCTGCCGAAATCCTCACGTAGCTACGAAGTCCCAGATCTACTTCTCTTTTGGTCATGTGACTGTACCAGAGCAGCAGAGAGAAAGTGATGATGAGGAGGAGAAGCCACCAAAACCTCTGTATGTGGATACACAAAGTGCAAAATGTTTTTGAGAAATGACTACATTTTGGATCTTCACAGTATGACATCAGTCACTGTCCACATTAAATTAAAAACACAGTATTAAAAGAAAAACCACACACATAAGGTTAGTAGAGGCACATCTGGCGGGAAGACAATCCTACTATATGAAGATGTTTATACTGTGCATTTGATCACAATTTCATACCAGAGACGTCATATCCTGGTGAAGCCAGAGGCTCTCCCAGCAACCTGGTCGCAAATTACTGTCGCTCAAGTCATCCTTTAATAAGACAAAAGGAATAAGCAGTAATTAATATACATTAGAAAATATCAGTCCATAATAAGGCATCAGTGGGTTTGGTCATCATTTAATAATCAGAATTTAATACCAAATGCATCCGTTTTGAATGTATACCATATATATAGTACACTGCGTGGATTGTAAGAGGCATTATTCCAAGCCCTAAGAATAGTAGTGTACCTTTATAGGGAGCACACCCTGTGTTAGCTCGTGCCAGCAACAGGAGAAGCAATTTCGAAAGAATCAGAACAAATTCGCAAGCTATCATCGTTTTAGTATGCTTTTTTTTTATATATGATGAAATACACTTTAGCAATTTTTGTTCTATTATCAATTACAGGGAAAAGAATCTATCCATAAACATGAAAATCTAGCTAAGGAAATTAGCACTCTTACATTTTATCGGCACGCTCATGTTTATGTTCCGGAGTGAAACAGTGATTGAGATACTTAGTTCCGACATCACTGTCGTTTAATTGTAGGGTAATTAAAATAGTTAGAATTTTAATAACAGGCGGTACCAAAAAACTTGAAAAGTTTCATAAAATTAGCCCTTTTTGGTATTAATATTTTTAGTGTTGTAAGTAGTAAGTTAATGTCACAAAGAAAATGATATATATATATATATATATATATATATATATATATATATATATATATATATATATATATATATATAACATATTCTTATTCTTCCTTATTTTACAATGAAAATTTACAAATTAACAATTAGAAATTCAAATTCAAATAAGGATGACCAAATTTTGATGTAATCTCACTGGTGGGGTATATACAGTATTATGGAATTATGGAAAGTCAAATGTACTTCTTTTACTTTGTTGGGACAGAATTTAAGAGCTATGCTTCTTTTCACGTCTGTTAAAGAATTCCAAACAAATTTCCCCTCTGAATAGTTAGTTTTCTTGATAAAACATATTAGTTATAATCTTATTACTACATTTTGGGTCATAAATACACTTGGCGTCAACCAAACAATTTGGCTTCCTTTTTACAATCACGTTCATTAAGTGAACAAGACTATTTGGTATAGCTTTAACAATTGTAAGACATTACTTATAAACAATAGGGGAATTTTTTAAAACTAAAATCACTGTAAGAATATTCGATATGGATCTAGTAGATCACAAAGATAATTAATACCTTTATCATGGCAATTCTTCGTATAGGTTGTGAACGGACAGGATCTGCTCGTGACGTCTCGTAGCGTTGGAAAGTTAGATTTCACGCGGGCGTCGAGTCGTGCATTCGATTGGCCGACGCTCGCCAAGCCTCTGCGCCTATTGGTCGAGCTGTTTGTCATTCTGATTCTGTCAGCCCCGCCCTTGGTGACGCGCATTAGTGTGCGTGAAATGCGGCGTCGAGAATGTCCTTCTTCTGCAGACCTTAGAAGTGAGTATGGTTATGTTTTCTATTTTAAAATTTTCTTTCCAACAACCTTGAGCTTCCAAAGATAACACTGTTTATATATTGTTTTTTGTTATAACATATAATACAGTATTTACATAGTGTTACCTTTGGAAGCTGCGAGTTACTGGTAGTGCTAACTAACTAGCATGTTGTGTTTGACAGGACGAGTGGGATGTCAGTCTAACTGTCTGCTCTTACTGAGAGAGAAATGTTCTAAAAGGGACACAAAGGGTCAGGTGTGGCTAAGAACTCTCTCTTTTGCCCCCCTTTTATTTGACAAATCGTTCCCCATATCTGCTAATGAGAACAGCCAAGCTGTTACTGATGTTTAAACTCAGTGTAGACCTTATAGGGGTTTATTTCCTGTTTGTAGATGCACCCATTTCTTATGCTCACCTGTTCCCCTCTGTCTAATGCATTTAATGTTTTTCTGTCTTGTCCAGGAGTCTAATTCTGTTTAAAGAGTACACTGTGTCAATGAGATTTTGTCTGTGAATACTTGTCTGTGTGATAACGAGGGTTTTGTGCATATCTCTCGAAAAGTATGTGCTTTCTCTTGTTTTCATTCACTCAGCATCAGTAAGTGCTTTATCCTGCTTTATGGTGGAACAGTGGACATGAGGTAGAGATATACCCTAAATCTGGACAGTGGAGGCCTCTTTAACCTTGTACCCGAAAGGTTTTATACCAAGCATCACTAAATGGTAGCCTGAGTGACAGTTCTATCCGGACCCTGATGTTTTTCTGATGAATGAGATTAATTAATATACCAGTAATCTAGTGCTTTTTCCCGTAAAGGTGGGCGCGGCTATACACGTCACCAACAGTGCCAATAAACGCAACAATTTACCATGTATGCACAGTGTGTGGAAGTAACAGAAACAAAAGCGTGACAGCATGGTTTACTCTAAGAAAAGTAAAGTAGACTATGAAAACTGCACCTTCAAAGTATATGTTTATTCGTTATGAATGTATATTTATTCTTTCTGCAGGAAGTTTAAAGCCAGTTTCTTTAATATGTTTTGAAACCATGGCCATAAGAAAAAGTAGTAACGTGAAGCGCCACTGTGAGGTATCTTTAGAGCACGGGTCTTTAGAGCAAACATATCCACAGCAAACTGAGGTGAGGGCATATAAAAATACCTGAACTGAGAGACCAGGATGACACAGCAACCAGAATCTTTTTTTATATTAATTATTGATTGTTGTTTGTATTCCATACAGATACAAGAAAGTATATACAAAAGTTTCAATTGTCCACATGTTAACTGAAAATTGGCAATACATATTATTGAAATGCTTTGGAAATAAAAAAAAATAATAAATACTTTTGTTTTATACCTTTAACTTTATTCACCAGCTTTACAATTGAATTGTACATGATTAAATAAGAGAGCTTTCACATTAGGGCTCTGGGATTGTTTCCGACAACAGTAGACCCTGAAGTCTGGTTCATTTTGATAAGTGAAAACGATACAGCGTACTTGTGCACTTATTGAATCAGATGTAGAAGCCAATCATACCTAAGAATGGAAGCAGATCGCTGTTTAGCCTCCTCCAAAATAGCTCCAAAACACGCGTGTGTTTGTGCAGCACGCTCTGACCTACACAGCCATAGCAGATAAGATAGTAAGGCATGTTGCTCTTGATATTTTTTTTTTTTTGGCATAGCTCAAAGATTAAATTTCTTGTTCTATTTCTCTCGTGTTTAATGGCAGCTCACAAACCAAGTAGGTGTATACGCAATATATATTTAATTTAATATTTATATTTAATATAATTTAAACTTCAGATTAAATTAAACAAAAAGCTGCATTTTACCGAGCAGCATGTGTCTCTGTTGCGTAATTTGCCATTATTATTTCTAAACAAACTTGGCAAATACCTCAAGGGATGGCATTGTTGTAATATGTTAGAGCGCCACCTGTAACGTTACAAAGAAATAGTGACAGTTTACCACCTCAAATGCCTCCAAAGTCTTGAGAGTGTATTGAGAAGTTGTGATTTATGATTTAAAAACAGGTTCCTGTTGCACCACTCAAACTCATGCATCTCTATCATAAATGTAATAAATAATTTTAAAAAATCATTTTGGAGTCAGTGTGGCAATACATGAATTGTCACACGAAAGAATTTAGATTCATGACTTCAGTGACCACCCCCCTCCATTTCTAACAATTAGTAATAATTAGTTATTTAATGCATCAAGTTCAGGTAATGGCAGAGTTTTTAGAGATGGGAGGAAACCAGAGAACCATATCATCCTATAGAGAGCCCATGCATGGAACATGTACACTCTGCGCAGTGTGCTTCTGAGCTTTTCTCACTTATTTACAGACCTGGAAAAATCTGGATATTGTTTTTAAAGTAATGTTGAATCTAAATGCCAATTGCCTTTGTTCATTTAACTAGATAATTCTTTGTAATTCCACTTACTTAGAAAGAAGTCTAAAAACGTTTTCATGGACTCTTCTATACAAGAAAGTGAAGACATGAAATACTGTATTCATGGTTGTATACCTAAAATCAGCAAGTATTTCTCTGAAGGTGTTGATTAGTTTCCTATAATCACACAGCTGTGGTATCAGCTTCAAAGCAAATCACAGGTTTACTGTATTTCAATTAGCTTTCCGAACAGTTTTGTTTCTGTAGTAACAAAAAACCCAACGGATTTGTATAGCAGATGATAAACAGATTTTTATAGTGTTTTGTTATAGGAAATTTATCAAGAATATTTCACTTCAGGGCATGACACACCATCGTGAAGTGTTTCATTCATTATCTACATTATTACACACTAAATTTATCCTGGAACTCTGAAAAAAATCATTAGAGCCTCATGGTAAAAAATGAGTTTGAAGTGACTTGACCAATTCCCACTTGACCGGACTGAATCCATATTTCTAGATGGTAAAATAGTTTTTGTTTAATATCTACACAGCTTTTAATTGCTGTGATGGTTAAGCATGATCTTAATCAACCCAAGCTTGTTTATCATTTGTTGTCAAGGAAAAATCTCCAAGAACACATGGAATCTCACAAGTCCCGATGTGCAAGTCCCTCTGTGTGTTGAAATCAACGTGGTAACTGCAGTAACATTGAGATCTGTTTATTTTTTTTTGTCTCCCAGGCAACTGAAGTGAAGAGCCATGGCCATGAGAAGTATAACAGCTGATCCTCGATCAGCTGCACCACTAAGATATTAGTTAAAAGTCAGATTGGTTTGTATATAGAGTCGTTGGCTGAGCTAGAATCAGGAAGCCAGGACCTGGTTGTGAAGGCTTGAAAGAAGGGGGTGGAGTTAAGATGTCAATGAGGCAGGCAGAAGGCATGTCCATCATGCAGGCCTTAGCCATGACCGTGGCTGAGATACCTGTTTTTCTGTACTCTACCTTTGGGCAGGTACATGTACATTTTCTCACACATATGTCTTTCATGCATGCATACTTTAAAACATATCTTTTCTGTACTGTACTGTACCTGCAACACACTTATTTACACTGGCATAGTTCTGCTCTTGCATTTTTCACCAGCCTATCTTATCATAGCACACACTATCATCTTTATCTCTGATATTATCTTTATCATATTATCTGGGTAGTATATTTTCTAACTAACACATGCATGCAAATAACTCTTAACACTCGCATGAGAGCAAACCATAACACAATTTATTGCGACAGTATTGCCCTACTGCATGACTTCCTAGTGTATATCAGATTTTATTATTTTAATATATACTATATATACATGAATACTTTCACCAGGTCGCTTTTGAATACACTCATAAAAGATACACTTTCAGTTTTGATGTTAATATTATTTCCTACAAATTGTTAGGAGCTAGAAATTTTGTGATCGTGCAGATAGACTACTGATAATGATGTCCATGATTCTAATGCTTCTACTGATTTCTCTCCTCGTCCACCCTACAGTCAGTTTTCTCCCAGCTGAGGCTGAGCCCTAGCCTGAAGAAGGTGCTGTTTGCAACAGCACTGGGCTCTGTGGCCCTGGCGCTCACAGCGCACCACCTGAAAAGACGCAGCAGGAAGAGGAAGCAGGTAGCGGAGAAGGCAGCGCCGAAGACCATAAAGAAAGGTCAGAAACAACGTGTACACACTATTTAAAAAAAAAAAAAAAAAAACTGAATTGTGTCCTGTATTCTATCAGTGTCATTGCTTACAGGCATTTTAAATAAAGCATCTTATTTAGTGTATAGTGTGGGATTTGGTATAAGCCTTGGATTTTATTATATATATTTTTTAATGATTATAATGATTTATATTTTTTTATGTATGGATGCATTTTCTTGTCTTATGTACAGAGCTTTATCTATGTGTACAGTACAGTGACCAATCTTCTGTAATAACATCTAGCGAGCTTGTAAATGCATGAATATCTAGTACGGGAAACAAATTAGTATATGATCCGTAGTATATTACGTTTGCTATCCTGTTCTTGCAACACATGTAAAAGATGATATCTGAGTCTTTTCTTTAGATAGGTTTAACTGTGAGCTCAAGCGTTACACACCTGGTTTTCTTTTAGGACAAGCCATTTTGTTTTATATGTGTCATGTTTTGTCATATTTCATATTTTTAATCTGTTAATATTTGTTTGTGGGTTTTTTTTTGGTAGCTCCGTTACTGGGGCGACAGATGATGAGTCCGAGTAATCGCAGCAATGACACCATGAGTGGAATCTCTTCACTAGCTGCAAGCAAACACTCAAGCTCTTCACACACATCTGTATGAGAGACACAAACACACACAAAATACCTTTTCTCACCTAAACTTTCTATATGCTTTTTTTCTCTGTTATTCTTCTGGGGCTAAGTTACAGCATGGTCTGACTGTGTTATTGCCTGTGTATGTATTTGTGTTTCTGTTTTCAAGGCACGAATCACTACATCTCCCAACCAATCAGCTGCCGCAGCAACACCATGGGAGGCGGAGCCTGTGGCTGAGGAGCCAGGGGCAATTGAAGATGCAAATGCAGAAAGCTTGTACATCATGGGTAACTAGTTCTATTGATGTTTAAATGAATAGGACACCTGCAGGTGAATTATTCTGGATTGTCTGTTTGTAAAGTTCTTGCCCCCTTCTTGGGCCGATAAGATTTCCTGATATTTGTACATGAATGAGTAGGAAACACATTTCATTGCTCAAGTCTTTTAGGTGTTTGCTGAAGAGCTGGGTTCTGAAGCTGGCAAAATTAAATTTAGCTTTTGTGCTGTAAGAGAAACATGAGCCAGAGCTAATGCGGTCGAGACAGGAGGTGTGGCAGTATGTACATGTGATGCTCTCTGACATTTATTATTGATATAATTCCTTTTAGACTTAATGTCGGGAGGGCATGCAGTTACACGCTCACTAAGAATTTTCTAAAGCACTTTCTCAGATGTGCTTCGAAAACTCCAGACAAGTAAAACTATACTTGAAACACATTGAAGTCCTGTGCATTTAAAGAATCTGGAAAAGCTGCAGGGGAGAGATGTGCTGAAAGCTATCGACCATTAATGTTGATAAAATTCTGACAGCAGTAACCGAGGAGGAAGAGGTGGCACCAACAGGATTTGTCTTAGTCATATTCACCACACGGTTCAATTCCATTTTCAACCAGACAATTACAGATTAATCTATTAAATATGGTTAAATATTGGGAACAAGCCTAAATTGCCGAGGGGCATTAAAATCAAACTGGGACTTGTCATAAAATTTTATTCGAATGAAGGCATAAAACAGATAGACATTAACAGACAACGTCAAGCATAGTATGGTGATGAGAAACATATAAATAACGCAAATATTTTATAGAAGGCTGGACATCCATAAATGACGATCGTGGCCGAGATGGCTCTCTCTCCAAGCCATTTCCACATATTTGGACTATTAAAGGAGTTCCTGGGGGGTCAGTGTTTCAGACATAAAGCATCATGGTTCCGGCGTACTGAAAAACCTTTCTACCTTTCTTGTAACTGCAGTGTGAGCAGAAATGGATGCCTCACTTGTGATTTGCACGAAAGAAGAGCAGAATGCAGTGATTCTGATTTTTTTTGTGGTCCGTATTTAGCAAAGACTTGGACAGTATGGAGAAATAATATTTTCTTGAAGGTTTGTTTAAATGGATACATAAGTTTAAGAAAGGCAGCACAAGTGTTGTTGTAGCTATCAAGAAGAAGCTGGACTCCTGTCAACGTCTACAGCTGATGACAACATTGTGTCATCCTTATAGTCCTGATCTCGCTCCAGCTTTCCACTTGTTTGTTTCTATTCTACGAGGGCCCAAGATTCACTTTTGATCAACAAGTGAAGACAGGTGTAAATTCGTGGCTTACAGCTCAGCCTACAACATTTACAATGTACAGAGTGTATTGAAAAATTATGCCTTTTTTAAATTAAAATAAATTCTACAGCCAGAGTGCAGATAGTTTTTGACTCAACGTCATAATTTATTCAAATTAGACATACTGATAGCACTCAGATGTCTGAAATTGAAGGTTAAATATTGTTACACTCAGCCACTAGAGGGCGGCTGAGCCACGCTGGCATCACTCTTTATATTTCATTTTCAAGTGGCTGGTGATTAAGCGTGGCTTTTCCCTGTAGGCATGGAGCTGTTTGAGGAAGCGCTGCAGAAATGGGAGCAAGCGCTGAACATCAGACACCAGACTCAGTCCAACTCCTCTGCTGCTAACAGCCTCGCTCGACAGGGGGCAGCACCCACGGTAAAAAAACATTTGTCTCACCATTACCTGGATTTAACTATGTCATATGAAATGAGGTTGAGGTTTTGGCTAGAACACTTTCAACTGGCATGTATCAGCTTGCTAACAAATTAGCAATGCTACTGAAGTAACTGAAATGTTACATTTTTGGAATGTTAACTACTTTTATTGCTTTTGTTTATCTGCCTTTTGGGAAGCAGATTGCAATGTGTTGTACAGAAAATCAGCTCCTTTTGAAAGCTGTAATGATTAATGTAATGAATGTAGAAATAGTAATCTAATCTAATCAGCTAAATTAAACTAGTGTTTAGGAATAATTTTCATATCGTGTACAGTAATCAAGATTCTATAATATTTGACTTAATAATTTTACCATATTGAAGAATGGTAGTGTAATTAAGTAAATGTGTGATTAAGTAAATGTGTGTGTGTGTGTGTGTGTGTGTGTGTGTGTGTGTGTGTGTGTGTTGTGATCATAACAGCCAGAAGCTCGTACTCCAAAATTCGCTGAAAAGCTTGAGACCCTTCTACACCGGGCTTATCATCTGCAAGAAGATTTTGGCAGCACAATACCAGCAGAGAGCCTGCTAGCTGACCTTGGTAAAAAACACCCGCACACATGCACACGTGCACACACACACCAGACAGGAGAACTCATTTATTTTCACAATTAATAGTTTTGTTGTAATCTTCATATTTTAATCTTCAGGTGTGTGTGTGTGTGTGTGATGCAGAAAGTGAAGGTACATTAATTCTGCCCCTCGTGAAAAGCTCCAGCAGGCTTCAGGAGGTTGACGCCATGACCATCACCTCAGACGACTCCTTTTTCTCTGCAGCTGAGGTTGAGATAAACTCACGCGAACATGCACGCCCTTTCACATTTTTATGGAGTCACATTATCAAAAATTGTGTGCATTAAAAGCCCTGATTAACATTTTTCTCCATACTCTGTGAGTGGGTTAGTCTCAACCCCCCTCATTACACACGCTTACACAAGTCTCAAATCATGAGCACAAATATGTGGTGGCCATGTCCACATGTAGCCGGGTGCTGTTAGGAGCGTCCCTAATCAATAGGGGACAAATCAGAAGCCTACACAAAACATTACTGTTTGCGCTTTGTAGAAGTCCGAGGATTCTCATCAAAAACCGCCAGCACTGTCCTAACGGGGTTTTGTATGTAGCAGTGATGAGCTTCGTAGTACATTCAGGCAGCTCCGTTCATTAAGGTAATGTGTGAGTCACTGCACAAAATATTCTCATAAACAAAGCTGACATCAAATTAAGGAGCCTAGCACACACTAGCAAACATTGACATCATCGGCACACAAGGTGACGTTACAACAAGCCAAAATTTCGGTTTCCCCTATCCACACAACATCACTGAAAAAGGAGATTTGGAAAATTTTCACTTTGCACAGCGTTTTTAAAATTGCATTTGCATGTGGACGAAAGGTCAAAACTGCACATAAAAATCTCAGTTTTTAAAAATACCCGGCTACGTGTGAACCTGGCCTTGAGTCGCATGTGGCCATATGAGAAGCCACACAAAACCACGTTTGAGGTGGTAAAATGTCACTGTTTCTTTATAATTCTACCGGAGTCACACTGAACCATTTACACATGTTCTTTCCCTGTGTTTGGACTGAATTATTTGCTAGGTTTATTTAGAAATAATAGAGGACAGAAATATGTGCTGTGCAGTTAAATGTTGAACTTTTGTATTGTTTAAATGCTTGTAAGGAATGCGCTACATTTTAAAATGTGGAATTAACCACATGGAATTTGTTATTAACCATTCCAAAGATGGGTACCTATATAACCAGTATGTACTAGAACCGTATCAGAGCGAACATTTTGTTGCTTCGCATCGGTGCCACTAAACTGCCTGTGCGTGCGCTTGAAGATTTTGTCTTCTGGCTCTCGGAAACGGACGAAAGGATCATCATCACCCTCACTGCACATGAAAAACTATTTCGCCACTGAGAAATTATATGCAAATGCAAGTTGGAAAGCTTTAATAATACAAATCCAGCTAATCTAGTAACGTGAGTGTCCATGTCCTTGTCACATTCCGACTTAAAAGCACATAATATCTGGAAATAATTCAAATTAAAATATCTAAGGCTAAACTAAGTTCTAAAGTGTGGCTGTATTTCACGCCATGATAAATGTCTAAACACTTGTGTGTAAAGGGGGAAACACATCAAACCTAATGAAGCATTGGAGGACACACGGGATGAAGTTAAAAGTAGAGGGATACGCCATGTTTAACAGCTTGCGGATATCAACGGGCAGTTTGGGCATCCCCGGGCCCAGTCAGACCAACCCTAGCAATGTCAGGAGAGGTTTCGACAAACATATTATTACCCAAGACTTACAAAAGAATTGCTGAAATTTGAAGCTGGTTTTTAGCATACCAAGAATACCAACTGCTTTTCCGTTATTGGTGTTAAATTATTGTACTTTTACATTTAGGCATTTAGCAGACACCCTTATCTAGAGCGACTTACATTTGAATCTCATTATACATCTGAGCAGTTGAGGGTTAGGAGTCTTGCTCATGGGCCCAAAAGGGGCAACAAAAAACAAATGATATCCAACCCAAACTAGATATAGTGATAATATGGTATTGAGTGGTGACTGGTGATTCCCATCCCTCTCATTTTGTGTTTTGTACAAATGTACATTGAGTATTTATTGTTAATTATTTGAGGCAAACAATAATGATGAGAAAAATGTCATAGAGCTTGGCTGTGCTTGTGTATGCAAGTCGGTGTTAATGTTCAATCATATGAATAAACCGTTTCATGACGAGCTGGAAAAAGTAATTTAACAAAAATCCGTGCAAATGTTTTTAGATGTAAATAAAATCATATGACTCAAATTTTCTAAAGTGACTACTAATCACAACTAAATCTAAGACACTAACTCTGTGTGTCTCCCTGTGCTGTAGCTGTTCGACACGTTCACGCCCGATGAAGTGTATCAGACGCTAAAGCCTGCGGCTCTGTATGAAGAGGCGCTGAGTTTAGTGAGAGAAGGGAAAGTAGAATGCAGATCACTCAGGTACTACATGCTACACATTAGTAGACTAAACTCATATTCTCTCTCTCTCCCTCTGTCTCTCTCCGCATGATGAGAGTGCACTAGACAGTGTAATTCATTTAGTGGAAATGTGTGTGTAATCATTTGTATGCTTTTCAGAACAGGGTTGCTGGAGTGTTACAGTGATCAGGACTTCCTGGCTAAGCTGCACTGCGTCCGACAGGCTTTCCACGTCAGTATACATGCTTGCGCACACACACTTTGTGTTTTTTTTCTTTTTTGTGGTTTCCTCTCTTTCTCTTCCTTTCATGCTTCATTTACTCTGTCTTATGTTTGTTGTAGTATGTAGGTTTTATTGTTTGTGTGTGTGTGTGTGTGTGTGTATAGGTGTTACTGATCGATGAGACTCATAAGACTTTCTTCATGGAAACGGGCAAACAGATGATCACTGGACTCTTGACCAAAGCCAACAAGGTAATATCCCTGGCCCAGCTTTATTTAAGCATTCCCCCCCTAAAAGTTCCTACTAATTATTTCTAAAAACACAAAGATATTTCTTAATTCCAATCCCGACTGTGTACTGTAAGTCATTGTAGCAGGATGTGCACATTAGTGGGCTCATTGCCTTCACCCATCACATCCAACTTGGTAAAAACAGAATTAGTATTAATGACTCGTGTGCAATTAGTCATTATAGCGCTCATTCAGATTTCCTTTGGGATCGCTAAAGTATCTATCTATCGATCGATCCATCTTTCTATCTATCATAATTGTAGGTACAAAAAATATTAGTTGATCTCCATAAGGTAGTATAAATTGAGTAGTAATAGAGTAGGTTCACTTAGGATAAATTACTGGTTAGAAATATCAACATCATCATATCATAGTCCTTTTTTTTTAACTAATGTGTTCTTTTTACACAATCCTACTTGGTGCATGTCCTGTCCTAAAAAGTTCCTTAATCTAGTCAGTTTAGGAAACAACCAAGATGGAGAATGGAGTACTGTTGAGGAAAATGAGACCTATTATCTGAGGAGGATTTCAGCTAGAGAATTAAAAGACGTACTCTAAGGGACCTCTAAGATTTACAGTACAAGCCACCCTTGATTTCTTCATATTAACGGATTAATTAAAGAAGTGGGAACAAATGTTCTACTGAGACATCCTGCAAAGTGCCTAAAAATACAATGCAAAAAAGATGGTTGATGTAACTTCATTTCCCCCTCTCGTCTGTTCCAACCACTCAGCATTTAGTATAACTAGTATACTAATGACCTGCCTGATCATCTGTCATCATCTGCACCCGTTTCTCACTAGTTAATGCTTTAAGTAAGATGGTTTTACGCTTGAATGATTCATAGGTCACTATGTGACTTAACAGACAAAAAACATTTTTCTGAAATTGGTCAGGTACAGCTTTGCAAACTATTCCTTAAGACTACATAAAAAAGTCTATCTCTTTGGAAGCAAAATCTGAATGAATGAGGGGTGGATCAAGACTTTTGCACAGTACTGTATGTGACTGCTTATGTTTGTGTTTGTGTGTGTGTTTAGAGTCCAAAGGCATTTTTGGAGAGCTACCAGGACATGTTGCTGTATACTCAACGAGAGGAGACATGGCCAACCACTCAGATGGAACTGGAGGGACGAGGGGTGTGTCTGTCTGTCTTTCTCACTCTCACACATACCTTTTTTTCCCTCTCTCTCTTTGGTATGCTCAGTTTCCATGTCTGCTTGTCTCAGTTAATTGTAGCATGAGCTTTTGTTAAAAATAACTGAAGTGACTAAAATAAATAAATAAATAAAATAATTTTATTAATAGTGTAAATTAATAGTGTTCTATATACTTTTTGGTCTGTGAGTACCCCGTGAAGCCATTGCTCGCATTAGTACCTAGGTATAAGTTGTATGCAGCTTATTGTAATCTCTGCCATTTGTCTTCTGCACAGGTGATATGTATGAACTTCTTTGACATCGTGTTGGACTTCATCCTCATGGATGCCTTTGAGGACCTGGAGAACCCGCCCACCTCTGTAGTGGCTGTCTTGCGCAACAGATGGCTCTCAGACAGTTTCAAAGAGACGGTAATTTCATTCTTGCAAACTGTTAAAAGTTACTTGCCTTACACAGTTGTGCTTGTTTCTGAAGCATAACCACATTGACAAACCAGAATAGTGTTCTAGTCAGCAGTGAAAAAGACCAGTGATTCATGTAGGTTTTTTGCTGGGGTCTACTTGATTAAAATTTTAAGCATAATTATCCACACTCTGGCTGTTAGAAAATTTTGAAGTAATCTCCTTGATTTTCACTATACATCTGCCATCAACAAGCTTTCATGTTCCTTTATTAAAAAATGTTTTAGTCTGAGCTGCGAACCACAAATGCACTGCTGTCTTCCCTTCTTTGTCAGAAGTCAATCTTCATCCTCGTATAGCTGCTGTCAGGGGACCAAATAGGGAAAAGTCAGATGGAGTAGAACCATAGGCAGGATGCTTTAACCAGAGGTGGGTAGAGTAGCCAAAATGTACTGAAGTAAGAGTAGCTCTGCTTCAAAATAACATTACTCAAGTAGAAGTAAAAAAGTAGTCAAAATATTACTCAAGTAAGAGTAAAATGTATTCGTTGCAAAGACTACTCGACTACTGAGTAACACACACACACACACACACACACACACACACACGCACACACAGTATGTAGCTCTTCTTTTGCAAGCGAAACATGATGCATCATATTTTTTGGGAATTTACAACTCGTGTGTTGGCGATTCATTCTGTATCGAAATATACTCATAGAATGAATGGTTAGAAAAGTAATGAGTCAAGCCGAATGTAGCGGAGTAAGAGTAGCATTTCTTCTTCATAAATCTACGCAAGTATTAGCAAAAAGTATGGTGCAGTAAAACTTCTCATAGAAGTAATTTCTTTTCAAAAAGTTGCTCAAGGAAATATAACGGAGTAAATGTAACTCATTACTACCCACCTCTGGCTTTAACACCTCAAAATGAAGATTTTGCAGAGGTGTCGACAGTGTGGGCAGAAGTGTGCTGAAGATGGCAACACCCTTCGATATCAGTCCTTTGTGTTTAATCTGAGGTTTAAGCTTCAGATCTTCAATAAGCATCTCTCTGTAACAAGCACTGTTGAGCATTTTTCCTGACAATGTTTTAGTACTGGCCCTTGGGCACCAGGTACACCCAGAGACCTGAATTATTGCACTCTGCTCTTCTTTTGTGCAAATCACAAGTGCAGCATCACCGCAGTTACAAATGAACTGATGTAACACTTACGAACCTGCACAGCAGTGACCAGGGAGACAGTAGCCTTGAACAGAAAGCGCTGATAAGACAGGAATTTTATTATAACAAATGAGGAGCATTTTCGACTCAGCCTCTTATAAGATCTCCAGATTTAGGCATTATTTTGGTTGCAAATGCATTCATGCATTTGATACCATACACAGGGTTTACCTATTTAGATATAACATCATCACCTTACACCTCACTTTATGAGAACTTGTCACCTTCTTAGCCTGTCCCCTGTCTGGAGTTTGATCAGTCAATATCCTTAATAGGCCAGATGTCCAAACATTTTTCATTGGAAAACTATATGTATCTATATTTACTGTATATGTATCCAGTGCATATAGTTTCATGACTGTATTTTCTGCATTATGTGATGTTCTGTCTGCCACTGAGGTCATGTTACTAAATAACTCCTACGCCGCTCGTCTCTCAGGCTCTAGCTACAGCGTGTTGGTCGGTGCTGAAAGCCAAAAGAAGATTACTGATGGTAAGTTCTTGTAAAATGACAAAGATCATGTTATCTTGCTGTTGTCTGCTCACGAATATCAAAAACCGTTAAGGGTTTTTCTGTTATCAGTATACCCTTATTGTTAACATTAAAGCTGTTGAGCTTTCCACAAATGTAAGTATAATAAATGTGTCCCACTTTGTATTAAACTTATTAAGCTAATTGATAAACCTGGAGATAGAACAAACCTTCCAGATGTTTACTGTACCACACTCTCTGGCCAATTAAATAAGATAATTAATTGAGAAAGATCGATGATTGAATGAAAAATGTGAAATAAGTAATAATAACAAAATAATAAAAACCGCTTGGTGCTTTGTTTAGGTTCCAGATGGGTTCATATCTCATTTCTATGCCATCTCGGAGCATGTGAGTCCAGTTCTGGCGTTTGGCTTCCTGGGTCCCAGACAGAACCTGACTGAAGTGTGCAATATTTTCAAGGTAGGATCAAGTCCATCACTAAAGTTTTTGTGCAACTGAAAACCTTTCACCCTATTGAAAGGTTGAAAGGGGGGGGGGTGAGAAGACATGCTGTCTTGCGAGGTGTAACTGATAACTGATCATATGCAGTTTTGGCATTTTGCTGGTTTGGAGCATTCGGGAGTGTGTTAACACAATAACAAGAGGGAAAGAAATGAGCAGTCGTTTTAGAGAAGCAACTGTTGCCGCACATCAATCTGGAAAGAGTGATGAAACCTTTTCCAAATAGTTTGCAGTTAAAAATTGTACAGTGAGAGATTATTCACAAGAGGTAAGCACTCAAAGACAGTTGCCAGGAGTGGACATCCCAGCACATTCACCCTAGTTGTGGACTGTGCAAGTGCTACATCTCAGACCCTACAGGCCTCACTGGATTCTTTAAGACAAAAACCGTCTGTATTTACTTTTGCCTTCTGCGATCCCTGCATCATGAACCAGAACTATTCATCGACCCATTAAAGTCGACAGAGAAGCTAAATTCTTACGTCTGCTTTGGGATAACACCTTCATCCCTCATATTAAGTTCCTAAGAAACAGATGCCTAAAAATTTCTAGCTAAAACTAAATGGGGCCCTGATTGCACAGTGCTGCTACGCCTGTACAGACTGTTGGTCCGATCCAGGTTGGATTATGGGAGTATCGTTTATGGATCCGCCAGAAAAACATATTTGCAAATGCTAGACACTTCCCACCATCAAGGACTGAGAATCGCATTGGGAGCCATCAGGACCTTACCAGTACAAAGTCTATACACAGAAGCAAATGAACCACCTCTTCATATAAGACGATTGAAATTAGCTCTCCAGTATGCAATTAAGATGAAGATAAATTCACGTAATCCATTTTATAATCCAATCTTTTACCCACAATATTTGCATCTGTATGAGGCCAGACCAAATGACATCAGACCTTTTTGAATATGCACCAGACCTCACATGGAAGATTTAGGCATAAATCTGGACATCCTAAGTCAGACACACTCCTGTCCAATTCTTCCTTGGAGCTTGGAAAATCTTAATATCAACTTGGAACTGACTTATAATAAGAAGGCTGAAACACATCCGTATATATTCTGCCAACAGGTCCTTGAAATAAAAAGCATTTTTCTCTACCATAAACCCATATACACTGACGGGTCAAAAATGGACAACCATGTTTCTGCTGCAGCAATAACCGACCAACAGCACTACTGAATTCGTATCCCAGACCAAAGTTCCGCCTTTACGGCAGAAGCCCGGGCTCTGTTACTTGCTCTGGAAAATATCGAAAAGGAAAGGGAATAAAATGCCTTAGTATTTACCGACTCAAAATCAAGCTTTGGAATCTATGAAAACAAATCACCCCATAATTATCGATATATTAATCAAGGCAAACCAACTACAGAAAAACCATCACAATATTGTCTTCTACTGGATTCCAGGACATAGCGGAATTACGGGAAATGAACAAGCTGACTTGGAAGCAAAACAAGCCCTTACAGAACCAATTAGCGCATGTCAAATCCCACACTCTGACCTCAAGCCATTGATAAACCAGTACATATTAAATAAATGGCAAGCAGAATGGGAACAGTGCTAAAACAATAAATTATTCGAAATAAACCCATTGGTGGGAAAAAGACGCTCTCACCCCTTCGAATCCAGACACGACCAAGCCGTATAGACAAGGGGCCGTGTAGGCCATAAAAATTTAGCCCATGCTTATTTATTGAAGGGTGAAGAAGCTCCAAAATGTCAGCACTGTAGCATTACTCTAACGATAAAGCATATACTCTTGACCTGCCCAATATTTAATACAATACGAAAACAATTTCTACCGGAACAAGATTTAAAAAACATATTCTGCAAGATAAAACCAGAAAAACCTTTACAATTTTTATCAAAAGTGCACCTAAAGAACCTTATGTAAAGTCTTGTTCATGTTTAATGTGATATTTATTTATTTGTATTTATTTATTTATTTTATTTACTTTTTCCACAACTCTTTAAATCTCTTATAACATATTATATTGGTTCAAATAAATAAGTTTAATATTTGATATGTATTTGCCATCAAATAGCCTGGGAAGCTGATATGGCAATAAACCCTAAAACAAACAAACAGGCCTCATGTTAAATGTTGAAGTCCATGACCGCACAAATTTGAAAAAGATTGAACAAGGTTTTTTTTTTTTTGTAAGTTCATTTGGCAGAACATGTAAGCATGACTGGGGTTTGCAAAACTGTAGCTCAACAAAACCACAAGGCTTCTGGAACAATGCCCTATGGACAGATGCAAAGTGCAAAACCAAACAGCATTTCAGCAGAAGCACATCATACCCACTGTCAAGGTGGCACTGGATCGGTGATGATTTGGGCTTGTTTTTGTAGTCACTCAGTCAACAATGACCTCCTCTGTATACCAGAGTATTGTAGAGGCAAATGTGTGCCCGACAGCTAAAGCTTGGTCGAAATTGAGTCATGCAACAAGACAATGATCTAAAGAACACCAGTAAATCTACATCAGAATAACTGAAAAATAAAAGAATCAAGGTTTTGGAATGACCTGGTCAAAGTCCAGACCTCAACCCACCTGAAAAGCAGTGACGGGGAGCCTGAGTGAAGTGAAGCAATGTTGTAAAGAAGACAAGACCAAAACGAAGCGAGATGCAGAAGACAGTATATTTACGTTTCTTTACGTTTTTGCAGCAAAAGTGGATCTTTGAATCATTGGGGAGGGCATTTTTCTTTTGGCATCATTTTTGTCAAATACGTAATGGCAGAGTAAAGAAAAAGAAAAGAAGAAGAAAAAGAAAGAAAAGTTATGTTGTTCATCTGAGGTTGACTTTGTTTAATACTAAGACCTGCTATGATTGGATTTTTTCTATAATGTTTTTTCACACACACACACACACACACACACACTCACTCACTCACTCACTCACTCACTCACTCACTCACTCACTCACTCACTCACTCACTCACTCACTCACTCACTCACACACACACACACACACACACACACACACACACACACACACAATGTAAATATACATTGAAAGTTGCGCACACAAATAACTAAAAGAAGGGGCACTAATTTTACAAAAGACTGCAGTCATGTTTAGAGAACTTCATGCACTAATCTTTGAGTTTAAATGCTTCTCTTCTACATCTACAAGTTTCCAATCAGGATCTTTGGAGAAATCTTGCCTCTATAACCTTTCACTTAATTTTGCATTCATAATTTTGCATGTTTAATTCATAAACCTTGAAACCATTTTTTTTTTGTCCAAGTTCATTTGTGTATTCTGTGTTCATAAAAAGAAATAGGACATTATCTGTTGTCTTATATAACTCTACTTCTATCAGGAAGTCATGGGTGACTTTCTTAAGAGTTTCAAATTGTTCATGTGAACATTAAAAAAAAAAAAATTCTTATACATTGGAAGTTGTATCAGGTGCATTTTGAAATATTTTGGTATGGGTTTAATATTAGTATTAATATCCATTAAGTTTTGATTCGTCTCAATTTAACTGCCAATGTATGCTTGACACAAACATGTTATTGAATATAACACTGGTTTATCTTTTTATAATGCTAAATAATGTTTATTTTTCTATGTTTTAACAGAACCAAATTGTGCAGTACTTGAAAGACATGTTTGACCACGACAAAGTGCGCTTCACATCAACTCAGTCGCTAGCCGAAGATATTTTGAGTTTGTCTCACAGGCGCACCGACATCCTGCTCGGCTACCTGGGCATCGACAGTCTGCTGGAAGCTAACGGGGCACTTCCTGCTAGCACAGGCGAACAAGATTGATGATACTACATATGGACGTTTCTATAAAAGACACCTATAAAACATTTTTTATTCCGGATCCAGAGGCTCATCTATGTTTATTATAAGTAGGTGACTGAAATATAATTAACCTCATCAGAACCGAGTATAATGGACCTGTGGCATTTTCAAGAACAGACTCAGTCTTATTGTGTCTTTTAGGATATCGGCACTCTGTCTGGGTTTTGTGACTGAAACTCAGATCCTCAAATAGCAGTCGGTGGTACCTCCTGCATCTGCTACTTTTAATCAAATCGGCTAGTTGAAATGGATGTTTCGTAGCTGCGCCAGGCAGATTGGATCGTTTCACAACGTGCCACCCAGTGCGACTGAAGATGGAAGTTGCGTGACAAAAGCGTGCAAATGAAGTGATGTCAAAATGTTCAACTATACATTGTAGATCTGGACATCTCCACAGGATGTTCTGTAGTGTCTCTGTCGTCTTGACTTAAATATTCAATTTGAATAACAATTCCATTGTTAAGACATTAATTTGTCCGATCTCCATGTATCTCCTGAATCATGTCAAAGGATTTCCTTCACAGTCTGGATATATCGCAGAGAATCGCTGCTTTTTTCAATCTAACTTAATCCCACCACCAGCACCGCTGAAGAAACATGAACAAGAACACCACTGATCCCAAAATAACACTAAACTATGTATTCTAGGTTGTGTTCGCTGCTGGGGTACATGTTGCCTGTGAGTATGTCTACATTGGAAGGAAAAGTAGAGGAATGTATGGAATGTGTGCGTATGTATGTGTACTTCCGGAAGTCAGAGGCGTATTGTAGGCCAGCCAGATTGAGATTTTAAGACGGTGGGTATTATGCTCAAGATCAGCAGTGTAATTTCTGTAATTGTAACTTGTGGACAGGTTATAATTATCATTCAGGGCGGTTAAACGGGTATTTGGGGCACTGGAGAATGTGAAGTGCGTTGGTTAACACTTGGTCCCATTTAAAATCAAATTTACAGTTTATTAATAAGTTAACGCTGTTTTTCATTGTGAAATGAACTGCAGATTACAAACATAAAATTATAATAAATTCCCAATATACTGTATATAGTTATACTTCAGTTCAGTTATATTAGGGTAATGTTCTCAGTCCTGCTCTAATAATTCCCAGTATACTGCTGATTTATTTTTTCTGTGTTAAGCTGCTGCTTTTTTTAACTACTGCAGGATAAATATACATACCATGAGTTACAATGCTATTTTTAACTTGACCTTAACGTTTTTTATTTTTTATTTTTTTATGACTCATGACATGTGTATTCGTTATGTTGCACAGTTGGAGGAGTGTGCGCTGGGAAAATTTTCCTGCTGCAGCAGTTTCCTTGAGTATTTTCTTAAGTCCTTGGCTTTTATGAAGACTGCTTCTTAAAGAGGTGCATAGTGATGTAATGAAGCTACGTGAGCTGATGAGGATATAGAGAAGTCTGGTTGAATTTAAGCTGAAAATGTGTTTAAAAACAGCTGCAATTATTATTTTTATTATTAGGAAAACTTCCGGTCTTTAGAGTCCGGAATCTAAAATTCAATAAACCTGCAAGTGGAGAAGTTCTTATCATGAACTCCTCCTAATTAAGTCCTTTTTCATAAAAGTTAACAATTAGGGAAAAAAAAGCCTAGATTAATTCTTACCTGGATTAATTTAATAAAAAAATATTTTGTAGTCTGGAATTCATACCCATACATGTTTTGTGGTTTCCTATTTTCATTTATTTGCATTTAGCTTCACCCAGGTGCTTTAAGCCTCTGTATTTGCATTCATTTACTGTTTATGCACTTTACCGTAAACAGTTACGACAAATCCGACAATAACTGTTCCTTTTTCTTAAAATTTTGATTAGGAAAATAGTGCTTTTATTTTTCATGTGTATTTACATTCTTGGAAGTTGAATGCTGAAGGCAAAATAATGCAGTGAAGTGCCAAAAATGTAATTGGCCAACATTTACAAGTAAATAGGGGGGGAAAAGGGATTTAGTTAGTACACACCTATCAAGTGATCACTATTCGAAGTTGCATCATTTGTGCCTGTGTTTTAAGATTTTTTTACTATATCTGTTCGTTCTGTTTTTGTGTTTGTATCTGGGAAAATCCTTCATTTAAGAAATTTTGACAAGTTCTGAAAATATACAGACTTGTAAAACACTGTTAAAAATTCTTGAGCCACACCTCATTTCCTTTATTTGTCACACATAGATTACAGTAAAATTGCTTTCAACTATCCCAGGTAGAAAGCTGGGGTCAGAGCAGTGTCACCCATGATACGACGCCCCTGGAGCAGACAAGGTAAAGGGCCTTGCTTAAGGGCCCAACAGTGGCAACTTGTTGGAACTGGGGCTTGAACCACTAAACTTTTGATGAGTAACTCCGAGCTATAACTCACTGAGCTAACACTGCCCTAATTATGTATGTTAATTAAAGAAATGGGAACAAATGTTTTACAGCGACAGGCTGCAAAGTGCCTAAAGATGCAATTTAAAAATAGCATGCTCAGCAGCGACCTCATTTCCTCTCTCGTCCGGTCTAACCACACAACATTCAGCACCACCACTATACTAATCACCGGTCTGATCATCTGTCATCATCTGCAGCTGTGTCTCACTGGTTCCTGTCTTAGGTTAGATGTATTTTTAATGCTTAAATAATTTATAGGTCACTGTGTGGCTTAACAAACAAAAAACATTCCTCTGCAACTGGACTGAAAATGAAAGCCAAAAAATGTCTTTCAGGAAACCTGAAGAACTATTCTTCAAGACGACATTAAAAATGCAGAAAAATCTGGTGCTTTGGAAGCCAAATATGAAGTAATGAGGGGTGGCTCAAGACTTTTGCAGAGAACTACTGTATACATGAACTAAACGGTTTCACTTTTTCATGTTCTTCAACCAGAATTCAATTGATTTATCCTAAAAGTAAAATGAAATTGAGAAAATTGATTTCAAGCATTTAATCCCAACTGTAGCATCCACAGGGATTTCCAAAGTGTATATCAATTATCCAGGGTTCACACTAGCAAGCGACAAGTCTCTCGGGTGACATGTACACTAGTTTGTCTCCTGAGAGCTACGGCTTATGCATGTGTCCTGCCTTTCTTTGTATTTTCCAAGAAAGAAATTCTACTATTCAAAATGTATTGATGTGAAGCTGCAGCCCAATGTATGATTTGCACGCACACCACTTTTTTCCTGTGTAGAATGTAACTGTTTCATTTGTTATGTGCTATGCTTCATGCTATTTAAAATTTTTTTTTTTTTTCTAAGATTAGCTAACTGTATTTACTATGTATAGTCAAAAAAGCATAACACGTGGCTGGTGAAACCACAGTTGAATAATCTCAAAGCATTTTGCCTCTTGTAAACTTTGCACAAATTGAAACTGATAACGTTTATAACTGTTAGTATAGATGGATGATTACCTTAATTCACTCAATGACACAGCCTAACACTAAAACAACAATCCTATCACATCTTGGACATGAATGATCTCATTACCACACGTTCAGTCATAGCCACAACATGGTATCTTGTTCCCACACCTTAGTATGCCATGACTACTACATACTAACTTATTCCCACATCTTAGTAAGTTGTGGCCACAGAATATTTTTTCCTCCCCATGTCACCAGAGGGGTGCTGTTAGATCATGGGTAGGAAGTGATTAAAAAAACACACACACAAACTTCTGAGAAACCATTTAAGCCATTTGTTTGGAATTGTTTGTATAGAAACTAGAATTTTATATAAAAAAATTGACATCATAGTCCTTAATCACACCATTCTTACTAATGAGACCTGTGAGAAACCATGCCTAATGTAGTTTTGAGGTGACTGAAAGGTATTATTTACTGACATTGCGACCATAAAGATCAACTTAATATTGTTTGACAGTATTTGTATTTCTGTAATATTTTCTCTATGTTATGGTCCTTTACATGTTTTGTCTTGTGACATTCTTTACATAGGGAATAGTTTTACATTTGTTATGGTGGAAGGTGTGTGTGCATTCTCAGTACAAGCTTTGTAAAGGATTTCGACTGTCCTTAATTAAAGCCGTCCACATGAGCGTGACTGTACTACAAGATATTTTCAGAGGTTTTTGCTACATGACAATATAAATGTAATGTAAATGAAACCCAGATCATGAGTTCCATTGAAATTAATGTTTTGGAGAAGCTATGTTATTCAGCTCAGAAAGCTCCAGGTAGTAGGGTTAAATTTAAGGATTCAAGTTAAGGATCAATTTAAATCATACTGTATATGGCAGAATTATTAAACTATCAACTCTGTGATGTAGCTCACCACATGCTTATGCTGTGTGCCTGTTGATGTTTAAATGTTAACTGTTGTAAAATTTGCACAGCTACACGTTGTGAATGTCCAGTCCACGCAGTGCTTTCTGAACAGTGCTATGTAAAGCCTTTGAGCAGTGCCTACATGCTCGGTATCTGTTTATTATCTAATTGCTGAAGTAAGACGGTAATTCCAATTAAATTAGCGTACATGGATCTGCTGAGTAATACTCTGTAAAAGTGCACTGAAATCCTACATATAAAAGCAGTGAATAAACATTCTTTTGCCTGTCAGGCAAACCAGATATAATTAGATTTTTAATCACATAAATGTACAGGATCAAGAGATCGTCTTAAAAAAAAATCATACATATGTCTATTTGTCTTTGGTGTAAAGCCTGGTAGTAACTTCCAGCACAAAACACTTACTTCTGACATTTGTATTTTGTTTTTCTTAAATCTGTATTCTGTACTTCTGACAAACATTTAAAAAAAAAACTCATTCTTTATGTTCGTCCTCTATCTCATCATTTCGAAACACTTGCATTTCTTATGGGAGTTGTGTGATTTAAACCTGTTTGCATTTTTCCAATCAGCTGGGTCTCAAAGTCTTAAGTCAACTTTTGACTACGCAGAATAAAAGAATGCAGTTATGAGAGTAAAAACTTTCTTTATTAGTGGTGCTTGCAAAGCGAAGCACTACTATTATAATCTCACAGGCTTATTATTCTTTTTCTTCTTCTTCTTCTTCCGTATGAAAATTCAGCGCGTAACTGGACCCACACCGTTTGTCGTAGACCCATGAATGAGGTGTCAAATCGTGCGGCTTGTTCGGGAATGGGGTGCTATGACTTTTCTAAGTTGATCTAGAGACGAATTGTAAGCGCAGAGAGGGAATTTTGTAGAATGGTCAAATTTACCACATTTGAAGAGGTTTGCGACCTGTGTCAGAACATACCCCGCAAGAGGGTATAAGTTTTACCCCCGGGGCAAAAGAGGTCCCCAAATTTGCCCCATTGACATAATGGGGAAAAAAGTCCCATAGACTTAACATTGAGACCAATTTTGACGGATTGAAGCGCAGAGTGAGAATGTGGTAGAAATCTCAAATTCACCACATTTGAAGAGGGTCACAAGCTGTGTTAGATAATACCCCACACGAGGGTGTAAGTTTTGCCCCCGGGGCAGAAAAATACCCAAATTTGCCCCATTGACATATAATGCAGATTTGGAGCATAACTACTACAGTATCATTTGTCGTAGATCCATGAAAGAGGTGTCAAATTGTGCGGCTCATTCAGGATTGGGGTGCTAAGACTTTTTTCAGGGGGCAGTCAGTAAATTACCCCCACAGGGGGTTATTAATCTCCCCAAAAAATCCCATAGACTTAACATTGAGACCAACTTTGACGGATTGAAGCGCAGAGTGGGAATTTGGTAGAAATTTCAAATTTACCACAATTGAAGAGGCTTGCAATCTGTGTTGGAACATACCCCGCAAGAGGGTATAGGTTTTACCCCCGGGGCAAGACAGGTGCCCAAATTTGCCCCATTGAATTTTCCCCATTTTAATGGGGAATTTGGTTCATGACTAGTCTCTTTCTGTTCGTCATAGATAACATGATTAGCATGTTGCTAGCATGATGCTAGAATATTGTCTAGCTCATTAGCATGTTGCTAGCATGATGTTTACCTGATTATCATGTTGCTAGCATTATGATAACTGAATTAGCATGTTGCTAGCAACATCATTAGAATGTCACTAATATGATGCTGGAGTGCTTAGCATGTTGTTAGCATGACTCCAAAGTTTTGCCACGGCAAGCACCACTCACATTTTCTTCAGAAACTGTACCTCTCTATTTCCTCTATATAATCCTATGCTACTAATGTACATATCCCTGCGTTTCACTAGTGCTTGGATACCATCAAGGTAGAACGTTTCCTCAGTACACCAGAGCCATGATGGAACTGCTGGCCTCCCAGGAACTCCTTTGATGGCCTAAACATGTGGAAATGGCTTGGAGCGAGGTCAGGAGTGAACGTGGGGTGTTTTTTTCATCACATGAAAGGGCCATTGCTTCAGTAGTGACATTGTATCGAAGCAGGTGACTCCGATCATGACTCTGGAGTACTGAGAAAACTTTCTACCTTGACGGTATCCAAGCACTTGTGAAAGACTGGGATAAGTGCATTAGTGTAGCAGGGGATTAGATAGAGAAATGAAGTTTTTGACTTCGACATCCCTTTAAACACAGTTTAACCTATTAATACATGGTCAAACAATTATTGTTGGATCACTTAGGGACATGTCATATTACACTAAGCTGTCACTGATTACTTTCTTAAAACATCATACCCCATGGTGTTTTATTCCTTTCTAGCTTGCAATTACAGCAATATCAAGGATGTTCTAAATATGGCAGTCTATAGTAAATAACTTGGCGGCACAGGGGCTTAAGACTTAGTGCGGTTGCCTTGCAGCTCCAGGGTCCGGGTCCAATTCCCATTTCAGGGTTTGTGTGCATGGAGTTTGAATGTGCTCCCACTGCTTGGTGAGTTTCCTCCCACAGTCCAAAGGCATTCAGATTAGGCTAATTGGTGTTCCCAAATTGTCCATAGTGTGTGAATGTTGACCAGAGGTCCCACCTGGTGGGAATTGGGAATAAATACAATGGTAATCATCATTGGCCTCCAAGGTCCCTAGTTATACTACAGAAATTCCTAGATGGTTGGATGGATGATATTAACTACATTGCCTGGGGAAAAAAAGCCATTTCATAAAAGTAATATTTATTGATCTGCATTAAGGAAGGAAAACATTATAATTATTGGAACCTGGAAATATATAGTGATGAGCCATGATTTTCATGGAGGAAATGTGTTATTAGGGGGGAAAATCTGAAAGGGAAATCACTTAATTAAGTTTTTTTTTTCCCCAAAAAAAAGAAACCTTTTAATGAAGTTGTATCACAAAAACCAACAGCTGATATCACTGCTGTTTCCTACTGAAAGTAAGAGCATGTCATGTCTTATCACATGTATGATGTGATAAGAACAGGATGGGGACTAAACAACTGTTTGGCCATTTAAAAAACACTTGTTAGTGAAGCTAATCAATGGAATTGTGGCCACTGTATAAGCCTCTGAAAGAAGTGTTGTGATCTAAGGTGGATTCAGTTGTTTAAGTCTTGGCTCAGGAACATTGTGTCAATAAATAAATTTAAAAAACATTTGCCAGCAGTGTACATATTGACCTTAATTAATGCATGCATGACATAAAAACTCATCAAAATTCGTTAATGCATAAAATGAATATTTCACAGATTTTAGATGTCTTAGTGGTTAGCACTGTCGCCTTGCACCTCCAGGTTCCGAGTCCAAAGGCATATAGATTAGGCTAATGGGCATTCCAAAATTGCCTGTAGTGTGTGAATGCGTGTGTATGTTGACTGGAGGTCCTACCACAGTCATAAAATGGGAATAAATACAATGGTAATCACCAATGGCACCATGTTCCCTAGTTGGACTACAGAGTATGGATATACACACAACCTAGCTAACAGTATTGTGCATTCTGTGGTATTACTCCATGAAAACGACAAAATAATAATACATTGGTGATTTTTTATATTTTTCTTTATTTGATGCATATTACAAAATATTTACTGCACTCGAATACTCTGTTTAATGGCGACTCTGCGTGCGGCGTCAACTGACCAACATTTCTCCATTCAGTTTTTTTTTTTTTTTTCATTCTTTTATTTGAATAAACCCAGTTTTCATATGGCCAGTTTTGCAGCCCGCTAATTGGTCGAGGTCGGTCAACTGCACGTCTCTGATTGGACGTTGGTTCCTGTGCAGATTTTTTCCCCCCACTTTGAGAATCTCCATGGTGAATGGCCGATTATCTTGGCGGCGCGCGGTAAACGCTGATTGGGTGAAGCCGCAAAGGCGTTTAGTGCTGATTGGTCGAGGCTCGATGCCCGGTGTCCGGGTAAGATGGCGGCGGAAGAGCAGTGCTCGGCACCACCTCGATGGCAGTCGATATCTTTAACGCACGTAGAGTATCCCGCGGGTGAGTGGAAACTGTGATTATTGTTTTTTTTTCTAAAGCGATTCACATCACTGAGGGCCACTTTGTCCTCGCTGGGGAGGCTGTGTGCGGTTTTACAACTGAATGGACACGACTAAGGGATTGCTTGCCAAATAGTGATACCATAGGAAAGCGCGCATACTTCGTTCAGCCAAGCTGTTTTTCTTTTTTCTCCACTCATATTCCGACACATACGCTCTCATGCTTTGTGATTGGCTAAAATTTCGTGCCTGTGCGAAATCATTATTTGGGATACTACTGGAATTCCTTACTGCCTACGCTAACCCAGCCCAGGAGGGCAGGTACTGCCAGCCAATAACATATCAGTAAGGCGTGGTTACGCGGAATATGGGTGAGAAAGAAAATAACGATCGCAGGGAGTTTAATGAGAGCTGCCGAATTGTGCGTTTGATCCGCGCATGCGCGTTTAGACCCGTGCTCTCCCTTACTCTGTCTGGGACTCCCTTTGGCTGGCATTAGACGTTTATTTACTGTTTTATAGAACCTGAACAGAAACTCGCACAACTCCAAATGATTACCTTGTAATTCCGGCAGTTCTATTTATCATATTTATTATTTACTTTCTAGCCATTATGTTTAAGGAAAAAACATAATGGAGTGCGTCCAAGGTAGCTAGCTGGCTAACTTGCCAGGTTGTTTGTTTTTATATTCATTTGTTAAGCATTAGTTAGTGGCAGCATTAGTTAAGATACTGTCCTCATGCATTGGTTAAGTTTAAATGTAAGCTTGTTATACATGACTGACTGAAAAACTCATTTTAGAAACAGAAAGCAGTAGGAAACGTTAATTAAGCGGTTTAATATTAGCTAGTTCACTAGCCTGTAGTGTTCTTGTTGCCCTTATCACATCAGAGTTACCCACAAAAAACAAAACGATTGAAAAACATTTAATCTTTTTTAAGTCCTATGATAATTATTATTTTTTGTAACTTTGACATTTTTGGACTCTACCTGAGGAAGGTGTGGGTAGACAGGCTGCATGCTACCCTAGTGAGCAGTCTGTCAAATAAGGAGTCCCATAAAGTCTCAAATTTTCTTTGGCTAACTACTTAACCTTACTTTACGATATTATTACAATACCTAGCTGTCCATTCGGTCAAATAGCGATTTTGGCCCTCATGTGGCGAGACGGTAATGAGATCGCCCTATCATCACCAGGTGATGCTGTAGCCAAGAACCTAGAGAGAGCTGATTGGCTGAGATCTCTGAGGGAGGGTTGGGGGGCACTCTAGTGCTCTCGCATCAGTCTAGCCAATCATGGACATCTGTAAGCTCATGCGAACGTAAGGTGTGGATAGAGTTAGCATGTTACTGTGTTCCCAACGCTGCTTGATCGAGCAGTACGAAAGCGTGAGGTCGCCGGCGTCACTTTGCTCGGAGGAAACTCGTCCGCCATTGTTGGTAATTGTAGACTTAATGGGGGAGTGCCCTAATGACTGGTGGGAATTGGCTGCGACTAAATTTGGGATGGAATCAGAAAAAAATCTAAATTTTATGATTTGATATTGCATTTCCCCAGATTATAAACCTTTAGAAAAGTTTAATCATGAATTGAATGTAGCCCATTTCTTATAGCATTAGTTTTCTCACTAGGAAACCAAGTGCAACATTTAAACAATACAAACTAACTTCATATATAATAAGAGTTAAACATTTAATTAAAATCTGAGACTGATCAGAAAGCTATTGTCATGGCCAATCAAACTGAAAACCAGCCAAATCTGAGCACTGGTCAATGGACTGGTTCATCTCTATTATAAACGTAATGATGGTTTTGATTTTAGACACATTTGATTTTTGTGTGGCGATGATGGAATTTATTTATTACTAATTAGTCCTATAGTATAAGGATTTGGTACTGTGGTACTGTACTACAGTTTTGCATATTGTTTATTCCCCTAGCATGCAACCAGCAAGTGGGATTCCCTCGCATGTGACGGTAGATAAAACCTGGCACTGATATGAGAGCTCATGATAGTGGGCAGAGGATTCAGTCCTGGTCCTCTTCAGCGTGTCGGCGTGAACACATCGAAAGCTATCCAAGAGGAGGCTGTAGTTGTCCCAATTCTTCTTCTTTTTTAAGAATGGTTAAATTGAGACTGAGTCAGTATCCTCCCACTAAATATCATGGGACGTGAAAAGAGGACACAGCGCTTGAGGAGTTACTCACGGTTACTGTCTGCATAGTACAGTTTTTTTGTCTCTTTACTGGAGCCTGCTTTTTAGCAGCCCTTAGTTCTTCGCTATAAAAATTGTCATTCTATACCATGCTGTGTTCTCAATGGTAGATTATATGATTAACACATAGGTTAACTTAAACATGGTCCTGGAATACCTCTTGTTCTCTGGGAATTATCGTTATTCATTACCTAATTTGCCTTAATCAAGAGCATGGACAGCACAAAAGTCCAGGGACACTCTTCGAACCCATGCTCTTACTGTAGACCTGTGGTCATAGAAAATGCTCATATGTAATTAAACATTTTTTACTTGGAGCTTGACTAAAGTTTTTTTTTTTTTGTCTGTTAGTACGTGTTTAACATTTTGTTCTTTATCGTGACTATTTTTGTAGCATTTTTTTTGTTGAAAAGTCTGGATTGCATTAAGGTACACAGAATTTTGGCTCAGTCACAGATGAAAAGGTCTTGGATAACGTGACTTGCATAATGTAACACTCACAGTAGCTGAATTAAGTCTATGCGTAGATGTGTTTTTCTGTTTAATCTGACATGCAGCATGTGAGATGTTGCACATTAGGTTATAGTAATTTATTAAGATAGTCTTGTGCGCTGAAAGTAGGTGATATTATGATAGAAATTTTTTCATCCAAAGAACAAAGCAAACAGTTCTTCTCAATGGGCTAGTGTTTTATGATTGGTTACAAGTATACAAAGAACCTCATGAGTATTTCTCAAATTAAAATAATGTTCTAAATGACTATATAATTAGAAGAAGATGGAAACGAACAACACCATTTCCTTTCCAGCTTACTGGTTAGGGGTTTCCTCCACGTATCATCTGATCTGCATATTTGATTTTGCTTCAGACACCTTTTATGATGTAACCATCCTTTTTTAGGGCCCAAGCTCTATAAGGTGCGCAGGACCCTCTTGTTTTCCTAAGGATTTTTTCCCCCAACTTTTTCGGGGGTCTTAACATGCTCAAAAACTTGACAGACAGGTTGGAATCTGCTGCCATCAGGTGCCTGAGAGTCTTGTGGCCCGGGGCCCCCACACGAGATTTTGCTGCATAGCTCATACACACTTTTACGTTGGCACATGCAACTCGGTACACATTTAAAGCTCATCAGGCCGAACAAGTTTCGCACTGCATGTCCTGGGCCCCAATAACAGGAGGCCGGATTATTTTGGGTGGATTGCAAATACGCACCCGATGGATTTTGATATACTCCTCCTAGGGGATTTATACGATTGTCACCAAACCGGGCCGAAGAGATCTAAAGACGTTGAGGATGCAAAATTGCGGAGGGATTTTTGATATCTAAAATGGGTCAGCCGTGATAATGTCTTAAACTTGCACCGAAAAATGATTAATAACTTTGTGTGGCATTATATTCAGTGACACTTTCTGTGACATCACGTTCAGGAACATCATAGTGTGATCCTTTTCTTCCAGCATCTGCGGCCTATTGAACACACATGCACATCACAAATGTTAACACGCATGCGCGCACACACACCTCTCACGACGCACAGACACACACACACACACACACAAACGGTATATAGCTCTGTATAGTCTGTGATGTGTGCAGGTTGTGCGGTGCAACCGAGTGACGATGGCTTTTTCAAGGTCTTAACACTTAAATAACACGGGATGGCGGTGGTGCAGGGTGTTTGGGCCCCGTCATCGTTGCTTGCAACTATATTTTATTTTTATTTTTTTCTGACACTGACTTGTACACCTCCGTGGCTAAAGTTCCTTAACCCCACAAAAAGGTGGAGATACTCCCAGTTTAGTAACGGGGCATGAAAGGAAATACAAATTTAATAAAAATAATTTCTGTTCTATTCTAGGCCTATCCCAATCACGAGGAATAGCTAACACGATACAGCTGCAACTCCATTTCCCTTCTGTGCAGGTGCCTTAAATCAGCCCCGAAAAAGAGCCCTGCCTTACTCTCCCTTACTCCCTTACCTATAAAGGCATCTCCCTACATTCCTGCACACACAACCCTGATTAATAAGAAGCAGATGTGCAGAAGTTCTAGCTTCCTGAATAATGATGGAGCAACTAATGCATAAATAGTCAGAAGATTAGAGATGGTAATAGCACTACACAATGAATCGCATTGTAATGTGGACCTCTGCATTTATTTAATCGTAAAAGTTAATAATTAAAGTATTTATTTAGTTAGTTAGTTTAAATACCTTTTAAGGTGATCAGTGTTATATGGGTCCAGGACTGCCACTTTAGTCAACTATACATGAAAACAGATGCATAATGATGTATCTGTGACAAAATAATAATAAGCACTTATTTATTTATTTATTTATTTATTTATTTTTGCATTTTTGCGATGTCCTTCCCGTATTACTGTAGAAGTAAAATTTCAAAAGTAATGATAAGTTTGGTTCTACATGACGTATCTGAAAACACAAATGTGTTGATGGAGCCTCCTCCATCAACACACACCAGCAGGACCTGCATATAAGACCGATGCTGTGTTGGATCCGGACCGGCTCTATCTGTACCATGGTACTTTTCTAATAAATGAGAATAATTAATATACCAGTAATCTAGCACTTTTCCCCCTCAAGCTGGGCATGGCTATACGTGTCACTCACCAGAGCCAATCACCTTGATTGTTTACCATGTATAGACAGTGTGTGCGGAAGAAACGTAAACAAATGTGTGATCAGGGTGAAATTAAGCAGACTATGTATATTTGAGGTCATTGTTCTGTTGGAAAACAGATGATGGTCTCACTAGGTGCAAATCAAATGGGATGGCATGTCGCTGCAAAATGCTGTGGTGCCATGCTGGTTCAGTGTTCTCTCGAATTTGACTCACCAGTGTCAACAGCGAAGCACCCCTACACCATCACCTCTTCCTCCATGCTTCACACTGGGAACCACACATTCAGGAACCGTCTGTTTACCCTCTTGACGTCTACCAAAGGCTGAACCAAAAATCACAATTTTGGACCAAAGAACAGTTTCCCACTGATCTAATGTCCCAAGCAAGTCTCTTCTGCTTGTTGGTATTTCAATTCTTTGCCATAATCCAACCATAAAGGCCTGGCGTGTCTGCTGCTTGAACGCTGAGAAACATTTATGTGGTCTCTAATCTTAACACTTTTTCGTTCACTACATAATTCCATATGTTCTTTTGTAGTTTGGATGTCTTTAGTATTAATATACAATGTTGAGCCACTGAAGGTGAAAGTTAGTCCAAAGGTGATGTGTCTGACTTTAATGAAAAGTTGCTGAGGAATCTCCATAATGAGACCTGTGATTTAACAGTTGCTTTGTTTATGCATTTCTTTTTATTACACAGGTGATGTGGCAGGGCAGATCCTGGCATATGCCAGCCTGCTGCCGATGGCCATCCTGGTTGGCTTTGTCACGCTCATCGTCTTCAAGAGAGAGCTGCATACGGTGAGGCTTCTTACCGCTGACCTTTTGCCAGACTGCCTTGTAACAAAAAGGTCATTGACATTTTTCAGTAGTGGACATTACTCTCCATTTCATGGTTTATTAAAAAAGGTAACTAAAGGCATGAGTGCCAAAATTGGCAAAGAAACATAATTTGTGTGTACACTAGTCATTAAACTTTTAGTACCAGGAGTAGACAGGTGTACATTATTTCCTTGCCTGTGTGCAATGCTTTTGTAGATAAATTGTTAAAGAAATTATTATAAGACTCAAACTGTTAAAGCTTATATTTGTGTATTAATTTATATGTTCAATTATAGTGTTCAAGTGTATCAGAGAACTGATACATTAGAGAGATTGTAGTGTTGCAGCAGAAACAAAACCCGAATCATGCATCTCCTAGAGCAATTCATAGAGTATGACCAAAAAAAATTTTTTTCTTTTTTTTTTGTTTTGTTGCAGATCTCTTTCTTTGGTGGTTTGGTGATGAACGAAGGGCTAAACTGGTTGCTGAAGCACATCCTACAGGAGCCCCGCCCATGTGGAGGTAAGCCCCCCCCCCCCCTTATTTTTTCAGAGGCCCATTATTTCTCCATGGATTACTGAAGCGGCTGGGTTGAACTGTTGGAGATCAAATACTATTTAATAATAAATGTAACCAAGGCAACAAGTCTGCGAGTTCAAACCTGTTTAAGAACTGGCTTGTTTAATGTTTATGGTAATTTTTTTTCATTCCCACTAGATGATGCTAACCCTCTAAATACAACAAATAAATAATCAACTAATACTAAACAAGTGTAAACCAAAAAGCCTGGAAATAGATGATTTAGGATGAAATTAAGCAGAATTAATTTATTGTAATAATTCCATAAACATGAATTAGCTCTTGATCCTAGGTCTAGAACCAATCGCTGAGGAACCTGATCGTGCCGTCCTTTTATACTCTTCGAATATACTCTTCTTTATACTCATTTATACTCTTTCTCCTCTTTCGGATTCCTCCAAATTGTTTTTATTGAACAATCATCAGGTATACAAATTAGCAAGGAAATCGATAAATGAAGTGTATTATTTTTATACAACAACGGAGAGGAAAAAATTTAAAGAACACAACTAAGAACACAAACACACACTCCCCATATCTTCTGTGTAGTTAGGTCTACTTCTATCAAACGAGTCATATAAACATTCCGATGCATGAGGTAGTTCATGTATTCAATCAGGCATTAAAAAAAAGAAAATAACTGGTGCCATTCGTAAAAGAACGTCTCAGTAGAAGCTCTTAGTGTATATTTGATTTTAAA
Organism: Clarias magur; assembly: GCA_013621035.1. Taxonomy (NCBI): domain Eukaryota; kingdom Metazoa; phylum Chordata; class Actinopteri; order Siluriformes; family Clariidae; genus Clarias; species Clarias magur. The sequence continues at coordinate 585,445 of QNUK01000410.1, forward strand.
AAAAGTAATAAATTTAATCCACCGAGACATGGAGGGACACTTATTGAAACATTTGGTTAGCAAAGATGAAAAAGCTTTAACATCTTCATGTACATCTTTGTGTGTGGAACTGAATCAACTGGAGTACCAAATATAGCAATTAATGGATCCGGTATATACTCAACATATAGTGGACATGATCCTGGGGGAAAAAAAAAACCTGTCTGAATCCCTATAAATTTGGGCACAGGACGACTTAATGACATGGAGAGGCATGACACTTGTCACATCTGTCCTCAACATAAGCATAGATTTCAGCCAGCCTTGTTGAGAAAAGTGGATTCTGTACAAAACCTTAAACTGCACAAGACTGAGGCAGGGACAGGAAGCACTGAAATGTAACCTGTCTATGGCTTTTTCACATCATTCCTCACAGAACTGCAATCCCCATTCCATTTCCCAAGCAGTCCTGTATATAATTAAATTATATATCCCTGAAATCACACCTCGCTGATGTGGATTAAACATGACCAGGCTTTCTCAGGGTCACTTGAGGGGTATAAAAGGAACAATAGGGTAAACACTTGGATACAATGCATCCATCTTCATACAAATTCTGAAAATGATTGATGTCTTTGTCATGCCATCATTAAAATGCTAGAAGTGATGCTCCTCTCATTATAGGTTAATTTGCTTAGCGGTAAATGGCTGAGCTGTAGCTTGTATCTTAGGCCAGTGAGGTTAGATCTGGTGTCGCGGGGTGATTATATCTAAGGACTATTCAGTCCTGTCAGTCTGTTGTCTGTACTGTTTTCTGATGATGCTGGGAAGCTCCTTTGCTAGGGGGTGAACTGGCTGCTGATACACTTGGAAAGGGTGGCAGGTGGTTCTGATTCATCCTGTGAGTCCTGGATCCTGTATTGTTGCTTTCCATGTACAACTGGGTTCCTGTCTGTTTTCTGGAATCCCCAAATGGTCCCATAAAAGCAGCAGATTCAACACGCACAACAAGTCAATGTATAGCATACAGGATTTGTCCTTCGCCACCATATATGCCACGATTAGCACATTTACTTCTGTTCATTGGGCTAAGCATGGTAGCCACCGTTACTGCCTTTCTCCCTTTGTGTAAGCATCCGGTTTACTGGACTCATTGTCTGGAACCTTTCTGTGGTTCTGATCCAGAAAGTTTTACAGCATATTATGTCTTTCGTGCATTTGTCAGCTAGGTGTACAGTCTGTGATTTGTATATAGTGCGGCGTACAGCATTTTGAAATGTGGTGCTGCTGCTGCTATTCCTCGTGGCATACCTTTAGCAATACTGTCAAGTGATTTCTTGGAGGAGGCAATTAGCTGCTTGTTAGGTGCCTGCTGGAGACTTACAAATGGAATGGAAAGCCAGAGACTTACAAATGGAATGGCGTATTGTACCGTGTAATATAGGTAATTCGTCTCGTCGCCTTTCTTTCAGGGAAGGTCAGATAAAGACCTTTTTGTGTTGCACTGGATTCTTGCCTTGAATTGGCATATTATCTCATCTAAGTAAGTTCAGTGGAGTACTTGGTGAGTAGAGTATTGGTGCTTTGGTGTCTTTCAGCTGCAATGCAGCACTTTTTGTGATTTTCTAGAGAAGCTTAATGTTTTTCACTGTATTGCATTAGAGGGGGAGCTTGGACGCTTCTGATTCTATATAAGAATATGTGTCACTCATGAATGGGATTGGCTGTAAAATGGCCCGCCGAAAAAAGCCCCCCCAATTGCTGTTGGGCTTTGCCCCTCCAGGGTCCTTCCCATTGGTTCTGTAGGTGCCCCGGGCACTGTGTTTGTTGTTCCATACTCTGTGAGTTTGCCTGGTTATCCCAGGTCACATTAGATTAATATTTAGTCATGTGTCCTTATCGTCTGCACTGCCAGCATTGGATGTTTTGGGATACTGTTTGCCTTGGAGCAAAGGACATTTTAAAGTGTTGTCTTCAGTTGCTGCTGTGGAGGCAGTATCTTTTTGATCTGAATAGGCGTTCCTTGCCTATTCTGCCCGGTGTGTACATGTATGCGTGGCCACGTGTGTTGCTCCTGCTGGTACTCCTCGGCCTCGGCATGGGCTGTCCAACCTGGCTCTAAGGCACCATGACGGCTGCCTGAACTTGGCCTATTTTTCTGTTCTTTTAATCCTTATCTTTCTTCCTTGCGATGATCATGTCTCCTAGTTGCATTTTGTGAAGCCTTGTGCTTGTCCTTGTTTTGTATTTTTTTGTTTTTTTTTCTTATTTCCTTTGCTGTTCCACATAATTAATGAGGTTTGCTCGTAATGTGTCCCATGGCAGTGTATTGAGTCCCACTACAGTGTCGAGTGTGCTTTGCACTTCTTCGGCCAGACACATGTATAAGCATAATTCGGTACAGGCGTTTACTTGTGCGCTTGGTCCCATCGGCCTCCTGTTCCCTCCTTCCGTTTGTTTTGGTAATTGTTTTTCAGAGTGCATGCCACATCTCGTTTCTCTGGGGACCAAATGTATTCATATCTCCCACTTCTTGCCTTGGCGCTTCCTCCAGTTCCGCTTCATCCAAATCTCCCCTGATACTTCTGGGAGGGATTTTTGGTTTATGATCAGTTGCTTCTGTTGTTGCTGAAGCTGATTTTAATATTCCTAGCTTGCATTAGTGAAAACCATTAAGCTGTTGATTTCATACATAACTCCACTTTACCATAATGTGTTCATTGTCTAACTGTTTTCCTTTCTGACTTTTTTTTTTATATCCAACTGAATCAATATTTATTCCATAATTCTCAGTTTTTGGTCTGTGATCATTCATTTTATATCTGTGCTGTAGATACATTTAGATTCTGTTTTATTTTATATATTAGAAATCTTGTTTCTTCACTTTGTGGTGGTTTTACTCTTTTCCAGGTATCATTGTGGTTTTCTGTTATTTTCCTATACACACCTCGGTGCTACTGTATACATATCTTCAAAACCAGAAACCCATTTCCTGTTGTGCATCTTTACTGCACTGTACTGTCCTGTCCCAGTTGCAAACACAAACCTTACAATACAAAATATTTTAAAAATACAAAATATATTCTAACATTTATTCATTTGTTATCAGTTCTGAATAGTATGAAGCATTTAGAACAGTTTAGAACTTTCTCATTCATGCAGTTATCCAATCGGCCACTTTCTGAGTGACCGCATAATGCATAAAATCATGCAGAAATACATCAAGAATATTAGGTAATGTTCACATCAAACGTCATCAAACTGTTTATCTTTAAGGATTTTCACACACAACGGTGCTTTGAGTTTTCCCAGAATGGTCCAAACATAATAATTTTTTTTCCCACTCTTTATTTTCATTTTCATTGAAAACATATAAACCTACATACATACCTATAAATCCTAAATCCTTACAAGAAAGAGATGGGCCATGTATCCATGTTCTCTTAGAAGTACTCCATCATAGTGAATTTAGCTTACTAAAAGGAACTCAAAACCCCACCCTATTAACATTGATCAAATTGTTTACAGAACGTTAATAAAAATTTAAATAGAAGGCATATTATACATTAGTGATATTTACAATCATAATATGGAACTGGCCAGGACAGAGATTAGAAATTGAAACAAGGTGTACGTGGACAATAAAACCAAAAGAGACATTGTAAAATAGATCATGAAATAAAATAAATAAATTATCATGCAATGGTCTTGTAGAGGTCTATATTAGTTTAGTCTATCTGCAGAAATAGTATTAATGGTTCCCAAATCTTTTTAAAATTGGACAGTTTGTCACTTAGTGTGAATCTCAATTCTTCTAAGTGTAGCATATTTCAAAGTTCTCTAACCCACATTTCAAAGGTAGGGACAGCATCAGATTTCCAACATATTTTTTTTATAACCACTGTGAAAAGCATCTCTGCGACAGCAAAAGACTACATCAGGTCACAGTACACATGTCGGGCCAAGAGCAGGAAACAGACTACACTGGACGTGGGATAAAAGTTAACCATGCTCATTGTAACATTACTGTGGTGTGATGTACTGATATATATATATATATATATATATATATATATATATATATATATATATATATATATATATATATATATATATATATATATATATATATATATAGTGACATGTACAATATGCCTTATGTCATTATATTCTGTTATTTCAGGAGGCCACAGCACAGTAACCACAGAGTACGGCATGCCGTCCAGCCACTCGCAGTTCATCTGGTTCTTTGTCATTTACTTTTTCCTCTTTCTTTATTTAAGGTAGGTCACTAGATGTGCTCACGACTTCATTCACATGGAATTTAATTAAACTCCCATAAGCTTTAAAAACAAAAAAGTATGCCATCTGGTGAATTTTGGAATGAACTAAGATTTATACGCGTTAACGTGAAGTGCATTCATCGTTCTCAATCACACACTCATAATCGCATTATAAAAAATGTAAGCACCATCCGTTGAACTTTGAACTTGAACTAATTATTTGATTTATTTATATTTTTTATTACGATATAATTATGTTTTTCATTTACATTTCAAAGTAGCATAATTTGTGAATTTTTTGCTATTAATTCCTCTTTCCGTCAGCTGATTGCGATGAAACAAAGCCTATATGTCTAACTCAAGCTCGACCCATTAAAATTTGTCTAGTAGTTTTTTAACAGTCAGGCAATAATTCCAATAAAAGCCATCTTGATGCGTTCTGTTGCTCATCGTGCGTCTCCTCCCAAAATTATTTTTAGTTTAAACTTTGTAGTTTTATTATATGTATAGATAATGTAGAACAAATAGGAAACAAAATGGACAAGGGGCAACTGGGGTATGAAATTTTTACTTTTTTATATCTCAGCCTATACAGTGGCTTAATAGATGCAGATACAAATCTTTCATATTAGATAATGGGTAAGTTTAACATAATTGTTTCTGTAAATTGTCTATAGATAAATTAAAAAGCGAATATTATTGAATATGTATATATAATTTATTTATTTATTTATTTCTCTCTCCTCTGGACAGAATGCATCAGACAAACAATGCCAGATGTGTGGAGTTGTTATGGAGACATGTGCTGTCAATCATCCTCCTGGGTGTGGCATTGTCTGTGTCGTACAGCAGGTAAGGTTTGTGTTTTGCCGTTATAGTTGTTTTAATAGCGCATTAACAGTCAAGGTGTTTATTTTTGTTTTTGTGTTTTACAGAGTTTACCTTCTATACCATACCTGGAGTCAGGTGATATATGGGGGTGTAGCTGGAATGGTGGTCGGCGTGGTCTGGTTTTTCATAACTCAGGAGGTGCTGACGCCGATCTTTCCCAAGATAGCAGCCTGGTAACACACATCCACATTCTAATTAACCACAAGAGAACTGAAATACATTACTGAATTTTTATAAAAGGTTTTTAAAAAACGATATATTTAAATTCAAATAGTACGTATCTGATACAAGTTTTTTGACCCGAGTTCAGTTTGTCCTTTTGTCAGATTGTTCTATTCTCAGAAAGTGTAGCTGATTTTCCTAAAGACTTCAAAGTGTTTAGGGATCAAGTGTGTACTAGTGTAGTTATAGAAACATTTTTAGATTGAAAGCATGGCCAGTTTTAGGTGATAAAGAGCCTTAAAAGTTTTGTACCTATACTTAAAAGTTCTGTACACACACACACACACACACACACACACACACATATCTATATATAATGTATATATGTATATATATGTATATATACACAAAGATGTACTATACAATGATGTACAATACAATGTTTATATATAGAGTGATTTCTTGATTCTGATTGGTCAGATTAATTTCCTTCATACTGCTCTGTAGGTGTCGCATATGTTCCTTCTAATACGTTCGTACAAACCATTGTTAGTGTTAGTGCTAATTAATTGCTGTGGTATGCAACTACTGAAAGTAGTTACTAAAAGTTATACAGTTATCAGTGGAAATGTCGATTATTCCTTGGAAGGATTAAATTAAGAAATTAAACCTCCTTCTCATTCTACCTTTCTCTTTCCTTCTGTCTTAGGCCCATATCAGAGTTTTTCCTAGTGCGGGATACCAGTCTCATTCCCAATATCCTGTGGTTTGAGTACACAGTGACCAGATCAGAAGCCAGGTAACTCTCACCTGTTATTTGTACATTACGGATAAGAATTAGCAGTAACCGCTCCATACGATATTATCACAATACCTACTGTAGGTGCTGATTCGATTTGTATTGTGATTCTCATATTTTATAAATATTCAGATTTTTATATTGAATTTAGTAAATAATTTGCTTCTACCACACAGGATGCTGTGCTGTGTGAATAGCTTGAAGCACATGACTTGTAGGGTTATAAATGAACAGCAACATTTTACTACCTCAAATGCAAACATATGTAAATGTAGAAAAATTTATTTTGGAGTCAATGCGATGGATGAATTGTCACACAAAAGAACCATGATGTGTAACTGAATATTTTTTACCCCCTATCTCTATTACCCCTTCTTTTGTAAACAAAAAATTCAGACAGACTTTTAAAAATCTGTAGATGTTCTATATACATTTGTATTGTATCAGTCTGCTGATCTTTGCCTCCTCCGATGTTCCTTCATGCAGAAACAGACAACGAAAGCTGGGAACAAAACTCCAGTGATGCGCGCACACTCAGCTGGTTCAAACTGACAAAAAGGACCACAAACATTCACACACGCTCTCACTCATTCACACATACCCACAACAGACACACACTCCTACATTCTAACACACTGGAGATTGAGCGTCTGGACTGTCCAGGTTGAAGCTTTCTGTTTTCAGGAGGACCAAAAACGAGAGTACAATCCGAGAGGTCAAAGGGGGAAGGGGCAGGGCCTGTGTAGGGGATCAACCCTCTCCTCTCGTCATCTCTTTCCCGATGCATGCTGACCGTGCAAGAGGCGAAGCTATTTAACAAGAAACGTAATATATATATATATATATATATATATATATATATATATATATATATATATATATATATATATATATATATATATATATATATATATATGTGTGTATTTTAACCATTAACACAAGAGGGTACCTGGTTTAAAATTGGAGTGTGTGAGAGAGCGAGAGAGAAAACAAAAAGATACTTTAGTGACATTATAGCTGTTTGTTTTTTTTGTTACAGCATGACATTTTCTTTTAGAAACTGTGTAATATTTTTGGGTGGGGATTTGTAGTGGGAAAGTGAAGGGGGAAAGTTCTTTTTTTTTTTTTTTTTTTTTCTTTTCCTTTTTTGGAAACAAGTTTCCATTCTCTGGTAATATGTACTATCAAGTAAAATAATTTGCACTTTGTAAATCAGAATGGAAAAAATCACCATTTATGAAACACTAGCTACATCTACGAAAATTAACTTTTAATTTGCTCCCTTTTTTCTCCTAGAAAAGACAACATTCCTAATAGTTTTTTTTAATGTACTTCCCATGCAGATTACTTTTTTTTTTTTTTTTTTCCCAAAATGATTGGTTGCAGGTTCACACTCGTAGCTCTAGTTGTTCAGAAAGATAGATCCAAGTTTTGATGATTTGCTTGCATTTGCATCCATTTGCTTTGAAGAGCATCTCTACCTTAAAATGTTTATAGTGGTATTGATCATGAGCCGATAAGCTGAAGCAGGTGCATTTGAGTTTCCTAGTTCTGAGATTGAGACCTGCTTTGTCTTTTATACTCTAAATGTTTAAAAGGTACTTTTATTGTTGTTGTCGGGGAGTTTTCCTTCAAAGGTAATATTAATAAAAGTTTACCTGACCACTTAGCAGTTTTTGTTTCACTCTAGGAAAGTTGAAATGCATAACCTTACAAGTAGAATCCTCAGACATCCTTGAGCAGGTGACAACACTGTGAGAACCTGTACAAGAACAAATCCATTGGTTTACATCGCAATATGTTCAGATATTGTTAAGTAGACTTTTTTTTGGCAACAGATGACCCTTTAACATTTTAGCTGTACAAGGTGAATGAGTTTAAAGAGTATAATAAGGAAACCACATCAATTTATATGACTCAATTTTTTATTAATGGTCAAATGATCTCATAGTTGGGGTGAGAAGCGTGGAGGATGTTATGGGACATGAAATTTCTCAACATGAGTTTCTCCAACAAACATTGGGCAGTAACCTATTCAATTTTTTTTCTAGTCTGTTGGACACTAACTCACCAATCCTAAAACATTCCACTTTATTTGGTAGCATCAGTGAGAAGTCCTTTAAAACCCAGACCTCAGGTGAGCCATGGTAATGTACTGTACATGTCGATTACAGGATAGCTGTAAATGTAAGGGTCATTAACAGAATAGTGCTTTTGTTTCCCTTTTTTATTGTGTAAATCATATCTGGATAAATAAAGTCAACTGGATATAGTAGAGTATGTCTGTTTCACATTTGTTTGTTGAAAAAAATTAACTGTTGTGCAATTCGAAACACCATAGAGGAGTTAAGTGGACAGTCAATCCAGCATTAAAACATTGTAACCAATGTCCTATGCTGCTTTGTCCCTAATTTACATATCCAAGAAGATAAATGACAATCTTTTATTTATTTTCTTAAACCTACACATTATAATGTGGCACTGTAGTATTTTTCCCACCCTTATCCATTTCCCTTACCATTTTGAGGTCCGTTTTTTTCACATTTAGCAGCTCGCATGCCCTTTCTCTAATGACCATCAGATGAGGCGCAATCAATCGGTATCCGAAATAACAGCCATCAACTGTTCCTGGACCTATGTAGCACAGCAGAGAATTAATAACCCACTTTTTGTCAAATTTTGCAGCTTTGTGACCTAGTATTGAACTCATTTTTATTTAAATGAGGTTAAAAATGTTAATTGGTGCTTATATTTTAGATAATGCTCCACTTTTTTATTTTTTTGGATCATAACTGAATATTAGGGAGCTGTTCAATTCATGTTTTACTCTGAAAAAAGTGTCGGTGCATGTGTTGTGAGAGAGTTAGACCAGACAGGTGATTAATAGTATTGATTAGGAAATGTTAAGTGTGTGTGTGTTCGTGCATGGGGTAACTTTCACAGAGAGAGGAATACGTGACCGTTTTGATTTTTTAGCGGGATGTTTCACTAGACCCTCAAATATAAGCTGTGTTAGCTCTCAATACTAAGTGTAAATATCCTGTAATCTTTTTTTACACATTATTTTCTTCAAAATCTTTAAAAAGTTATTTCTTTAAAAACACATCTGAGGTTCTTGATGAATCAAACTTTCTTGATGATTTAATCCTGTTTTTCTTTCACTTAACATTCATGTCAATGCTATGTGTAAGTATAATGTCATTGCATCTGAGGGGGGAAAATTTTACTTGGTTTTAACTTCCATTAAAAATGTGTCTTCCCCTACCAAAGTTGAAAGTAATTCCACTGGAATTGTAGGAAAACAAAACCTTTTCTTAAACATCGAACAACATATCTGAGGTAAAAAAAATTACAGTTTAGCAGTTTCCTCGGTTACTTAAACCTTCATGAATGAAAGTTTTGTTAGCTGTCAATGCTGTGTCCTTAGTGTAATTTTAGAAATTTAGAAAAAGTAAATTACAGTAAAAGTTAATGTACTATGTATTGCTTCCCATCTGAGAGGAAAGTTGTTCTTGATGGTTTTATCTTCCATTACAATATTTCCTCATCTATGAAAGTTTAAATAATTACAGTGAAATTTAGTTACACAAATATATTTCATAAAACTAACATAAAAACACTGAAAGTTTTTTTTTGTTTTTGTTTTCTTCATCACCTTCAAGTATGAACAATATTTTAGCTATCAATGCTAAATGTTATTACACTGCAATTTTAGTTACAAGTTTTTTTTTTCCTTTAAAACCTAACAACTTATCTAAGGCAAGATTTTTCCATGTTTACTCATATAGAAGTCAAGGGAGATGGTAAATAGCAGATAACATTTTTAGGAGTGTTTACGACAAGTGATTGTCTTTGCTTATGTGATAAAGACCAGACAGGTTTCAGGAGGAGATAGGCCTACTGTTCAATAGCATTGTTTAGAAATGTTTCCACTAAGTGTGTGCGTGTGTGTGTACAGTATATGCATAGGTGAAGAAAATACCTAGTATATGCATAGGTAATGGAAGACAAAACCATCAAGAACAACAGCTTTTACCTCAGATGTGTTGGAAGTACAGTATGTTTTGAAAAGTTTCTAAAATTACATAAATACATACATAAACATAGCATTGTCCACTAACAGAACTTTCATACATGAAGGTTTAGTGACAGAAAAACAAGACAAACAATTAACTACATAAACAATTCCCTTTGAAAACTGTGCGGTCAAACTTTACATTTACACAACACGCACGAGGATAACCGCTCGTCATAAACACTCCTAAACTATTATCTGCTATAAACTATCACACAACCCTGACAGAACTGTCATACAGAACATGAGTGAAGATGGAGAAACATATATTTTTACCTTATATATCATGTTAGGTTTTTAAGAAAATAATTTGTGTAACTACAATTACAGTGTAATGGAAGACAAAACCACCAAGAACAACTTTTACCTCAGATGGGTTGTATGATCGTTTTCTGAAAATTTTAATTACATTATACTTACATGTAGCATTGACCGCTAACAGAACTTTCATACATGATGATTAGTGACAAAAAACAACAAACAACTAAATCAACAAATAAAGTATGTTGCTAAATGTTTACAAAAAGATTCTGTAGCCCAAATTGCAATGCAGGTAAATTTAATATTTACAGTACATTTAGTTACCAGAAACAGGTGAAGTCCTAGTGACGCTAGGAAAACAAGACAAAAACATACAAAAAACATCAACTTTTACCTTAGATTTAGTTTTTTGTAACTACAATTACAGTGTAATGGAAGGCAAAACCATAACGAACATACATTTTACCTCAGATGAGTTTTAGGTTTTTGTTTGTAATTACATCATACTTCCATCATACATGGATGGACCAGTAAAAAATAAAAAGACTAAATCATCAAGAACTTCAACATTTACCTCAGATGTGGTGTTTTGAAAGAAATAAAAAAAAAATCTTGAGATTTTGAAAAAAGTTTTTTTTAAGATTACAGGATATTTATGCTTAGCACAAGCTCAACTTATATGGTGAAGCTGTCCGGTATTTCTGTCCCTGTGTAAACGTCTCCCCATGCATTGAATGCACACATACCCACTTTGCATAAACATTTCCTAAAGAATGCTATTAATCATTAACCCCATTTCACCCTTAAAATTGCCTGGTTGAACTTTCCCACACTCAACGACACTCGCCTGTTGTAAAAAATCCCTAAACCGTGATTTGCTATATCAGTAGCCCACATGTCCCCCACTATCTGGTCAAACCAACAAAGAATGTCACCTACACCTCCTATAACAAGCATAATAGAATTTAATCTCAACACGACAAGCAGACTACAAGGTTTTTAAGTCACGGACCTCATTTTATGAGCAGGTAGCAAAAAAAAAAAAAAACAGAGGGGTAGACTCTTAATCGTTGCATTAGCAATCAGCTAAGCAAATCATTCCAGAAATTCAAACTGCGCAAAGTGCACTGATCATTCAATGATCAATGTTTGTTTCTTTCACTATTACAAATCACTCTACAGTGCTTCTCCAACAACTGACACCACAGGTCTAAAATTAGAGAACTTTTTTCAAAATGGGAACATTCCTAGAATGAATGCAGATACACCATCAGAGTCAGATTAACAGTTAAATAAAATGTGGTCTGACACATCCACCAGTGAACACTTTTAACATAACCTTAGGCCATAAATATGGTCTTAAAAGGTCATCCAACATAATATTCTCCATAATGATGAAGATATTCGTAGGGTGAAAAATTCAGTTCGTGAAAATATCGCTTGTTGTGTGACAAAGCTGCAAACTGGCTGCATATAAACTGAAAGGCTGAAGAGGATGAGTTGCAGCTAGGAAAGAGCTTGTTTCGTCACAACCAGGTCATGACGTGGAAAAGCCTACTGATTCTATCAGCATAGTCCTTGTACATCCAGGCTTCTATGGGGATATACAGATATTTCCTTGTATTTGTATGGAATATAAACAACAATCTTTAATCAATCTTTAGTGAATCTTTATTTGCATACTGTTGAGCTATAATTATTTAAAAGAATATACTTATTTACTATTGGCCAACCAGCCAGGCCTACAGTGGTGGCTGAAAATATTGAGACGAAAGTGAATTTCAATGATGTCTGCAGTACTGTAGTGTCATTTGGTCTATCCGTGCCTGCTTGATTGCTGAAAGTTCCTGGACATTGTGTACAGAAATGTGCTACAGAAGTGCACAGAGGCGAGAACTAATTAGATACTTCACCTTTTTTGTGCACGGGGAGAACACAGAATTAGTATACATGGCATATGCCGTCTTAATACTGTTTGGATAATGCAAATTTATGGTCTAGAGACGCCATTACTTGTTAGCGTTTTTTGGCTTCACATCTGTAGTATCCAAGCATGCAGGATATATCCATATAAAACCATTTAACAGTACCATACCAGACCAATTTTATGTCATTCTGGACTGCCATAGTTTCAATTAGTTCTACTAGTATCTGTTTGAGAAAAAGTGTTGGCAAGTAATATAGTAGACGAGTTTTAATAAATATATTTCAGTTATGTCGTTTATTTCAATGCTTCAATTGCTTTTGTGGTTATTTTCTGCAGTTATTTATATAATTAACAAAGTTATATTCTCTTTTTTTACTCACTATTTTTTGTCTAATATTTAAAACAATTAGATTTTTAGATGGCGGCACGGTGGTGTGGTGGTTAGCACTGTCGCCTTGCACCGCCAGGGTCCGGGTTCGATCCCTGGCCTGGCTTGATTCCTGTCTCTGTGTGCATGGAGTTGCGATCCTGAGATGGATTGGCACCCTGTCCAGGGTGTACCCTGCCATGTACCCCAAGTCTCCTGGGATAGGCCCCTGTGACCCTGAATAGAGGATTAAGTGGTAATGAAGATGAGTGAGTGAGGTTTTTAGGTCAATGTTACTACCTGTGATTCTACGGTAGCATTTATGGTGAGAGGGAGTTTATATGGGTAGTTTGGAATACTACCCATATGATGTCATTTACCTTCTAACTTTTGTTAAGTAAGTCTCCAAAAGTGTTTTAGCGTTGCAGTGCAGGACAACATGCTTTCTCATAAAGGCATGCTGTATCACCATGGACCAGTCACTCCACACATATCCTTCCTCTCTTCCAGTTCATAAGCACACACACACACACACACACACACACACACTCAGATAATTAGTCTTCCCACAAACAATATAATTTACTCTTTTTGTGCACTTTTCAAAAATCTTGTTAAATTGACCCCTTGCTATCAGATAACATCTGCTATAAGACAATTAATAGTTAGATGGTTTTCTGTGGCTTGACATAAAAGGAAAGTTGATTTTGTGGAAAATTCCATTGAACTTCAATTGTATTCAAATGTGTGGTACCAAATACCCAGAAGGCCTCTGTTCAAGGGGCCTTGAACCGATTGTTACAATAGAAGAAAAGTCACTTGCACGACAAATTGGGGAAGTGAGTAACATAGAGGCAGAAGACGGGATAAGAAACAAAGCAATAAATAAAATAATAATACTAATAAAAATAATAACTAGTAAAACAATATACTAATAATACTCACTCCTTTTCATCTTATTTTATAGCTGTATACTCATACCTAATGTTAATCAAGCAAAAAATATGTGAAGTGCTGTCACAGATAAACGGAGATGGACTAGAAGGCTAGCAGTTAGCCCTGTAGCGTGGATGGTAAACCCAAATGCGGAAGTAGCGCGAGCAGGCAGTATAACCACGATTTTTATTTTAAGAACTCTCCCGGAGTGAGAGCAAGAGTCTAAAACAAATAAACTTGCGTTCTAATAACGCACACTCAATCGAAATCGAAACCCAAGAAAATGAGAACTCACGGTTGGACGGACGGTTGGACCATTGGGGAGGTAGTGAAAGGTTTTAGCTGGGAGGTGGGAATACCGGGTGGATCCGGATTTTGGGAACTCATGCAGGTGGACTATGTGTTCCGAAATCAACTCTGTGGTTTGTTTGGCTGATGGGAATCCGGCGAGGGCCACCAGGTGCACGGCTTTGGAGAACCGGTCAACGATGGTTAAGATGGTGTTTTTTCCTTCTGAGACCGGCAGGCCCTCGATGAAATTTAGGGCAATGTGCGTCCAGGGCCGATGGGGAACGGGGAGTGGTTGAAGTTCCCCTGGAATTGGTTGGTTGTTATCCTTGGACCTGGCTCAAACTGGGCACGCCTGGATGAACTCTTTGATGTCTTTCGCCATGGATGGCCACCAGAAGGCGCGTCGCCCTGGAGCCAGTGTCGCCATTCTTCCAAAGCCCACTTCATGGCCAGGAGCTCGCGGTCCCCTACTCCGTATCGCTGCTGAGTGGAGTCAAATTTTTTGGAAAAGAAACCACAGGGGTCTAGTTTTTGGTCTGGACCTCGCTGGGAGAGAACAGCTCCGGCCGCCCACATCCGAAACATCCACCTCCACAATGAATGGCTTACTTGCATCTGAGTGGAGCAGAATTGGAGCGGTGGTGAACCGGTGACATAGTTCATGAAAGGCGGTGATGGCGGAGTGGTTGAGGCTGAAGTGATGAGTTGATGGTCGAGTCAAAGCGGTTAAAGGGGCGGCACTGTACTGTAGTACTGTAGTCCCAGATAAAGCGATGGTAGAAGTTCGCAAACCCAAGAAACCGTTGAAGTTGTTTGAGGGTCTTGGGTAGGGGCCAATGACGCACAACTTCCAGTTTCTGCGGGTCCATGGCCACACCCTGGGGCGAAATGACAAAACCCAGGAACGTGGTGGAGCGCTCGTGAAAGGCGCATTTTTCCAACTTACAGTACAGTTGATGGGCGAGCAATCTCTTAAGGACCGCTCTGACATGCTGGGTGTGTTCTTCGACTATACGTGTGTAAATGAGGATATCGTCAAGATAGACGAACACCCACCGGCCTAGCATGTCCCTGAGGACATCATTGATGAACTGTTGAAAGGCGGCGAGTCCAAATGGGATAATCAAACTTTCATAATGTCCAGTGGGGGTGATGAAGGCCGTTTTCCACTCATCGCCCTCTCTGATGCGCACCAAGTTGTTGGCGCTATGGAGGTCCAACGTTGTGAAGATGGTGGCACCAGAGAGAGCGTCCAGGGCTGAGTTGGTAAGCGGCAGTGGGTGTCGGTTTTTGATATTATTGAGCCCACGAAGAAGAACCGCGCGGCGGCAGGCGAGGAGGAGGGCCAGTTGGTACCGTGGCGGAGGGCGTCAGAAACATACTCCTCCATTGCCTGCGTCTCGGTGGCAGAGAGCGAGTACAGATGGCCGTGGGGAGGGAAAAAACTCGGCTGAAGGTCAACCGGCAGGGCGATGAGGAGGGAGGTGGGTGGCCCGTCTTCTGCAGAACACTTCAGCCAGGTCCCGGTAGGTGGCGGGGATGGTGTAGGTGTTGACATCGGGGGCCTCGGACCCCCTAGAACACGTCCCAGTCGGGGCCCGCAGGCAGGATTCAGTGCAGGTCGGCCCCCATTGTAGGATCCGGTTTTGCATCCAGGAGATGAGAGATTCATGTTGAAGCAGCCATGGGTTTCCGAGGATGATGGGAGGAGATGAGATGGGGGTGAGGTGAAATTGGATCTGTTCTTGATGTTTGTCTATGATGAGGGTGATGGGTTGAGTCTAAGCGGTGATGGGACTGGAGGAAAGGGGCCGACCGACGACAGATGTGATTCGAACGGGCTGGGATAACACCTCAAACTCCACTCCTAGTTCTTTGGCATAAGAAGAGTCAATGAAGTTACCTGCGGCACCGGAGTCGATGAACGCAGTGCTTCTGACCCGTTTGTGGCCAAACTGGAAGTGTACTTGGACCGTGAGACGGGAAACTGGATGTAGTAACTTAGAGGGGGCCCGGCGAGCTGCCCCGTGTACTCAACGGGCCTGAGCATTTCCCGGGCGAAGAGGGCAGTTGGCTCTGTTGTGCGCCGGTGACCCACAGTAGGTGTAGAGCTCTTCTCTGAAACGGCGTTCCCGTTCTGCAGCGGTCAAGGAGGCGTGTCCTAGTTTAATGGGTTCCCCGGCTCCGGTGTCAACCACGGCGGGAGGTGTACAACCGACTGATCCTGTAGGTGCAGTACGAAGGAGCTGTCTTGGGGCGGGCGAGCAGATGCTGGTCGATTCGGAGGGCAAGTTGAATTAAGCCCTCCAATGTGGCTGGGAGTTCACGTCCGGCGAGCTCGTCCTTAATGCGCGCCGCCAGTCCCTTGTCTCGCTCCGGGAGAGTAGGCTGCCCGAGACGAGAAGTGCAACGCACAGTCGGTCTGTGGAGTTTCTTTTGGAATTAAACTCAAATACCAGATCCAACGCTGTTAAAAATACACTGATAAGCTGTTTATTTTAAGAACTCTCCCGGAGCGAGATCAAGTGTCTACACAACTAAACTCTCGTTCTAATAATACACACTCAATCGAAAGCGAAACCCAAGAAAGTGAGTACTCACGGTTGGACGGACAAAATGTTGGGGATAGCATGGGCAAACTCAATGACTGAGCGATGTGAAGCGCCATCTTGTTTCCTTTTATGCTTCCTGACATACGACCGTACTACTTCTGGGTCCTAGTGCGCATGACAAGTGCAACCCAAGAATGACCCGTGCACTGTTGGGTGACTGTAACACGCTCAGACTATGACATCACAGTATGCAACACCTCACAGTCACTAATGGAGCAAAGGTACAAACTCAACGTACAAGCAACGTCTGTGACAGGATCGCCACCTCACAGACTCTACCCTTAAGTAACTATGAGGTCACAGTATAGGGTCTGCGTATAAAAAGTCTAAATGTAAGTCAGTAACATGTGAGACAGGGAAGCGCATCGGCTGCTCGTCATCCCAGGGACACTGATGGTATGATAATTCCGCTCTCTACTTATACAAAGGACTGATTGCTGATTATCACTTAAATCTGAGTTATTTTACATTTTATTTTATTACTATTTTGCTCAATAGAAGAGAGAATATGCTATGATTGTTGTTTAAGGGTTTGCATGTTTTCACAAAAAAGTTAATATGATGTTGTGTATTACATGTTTCCTAAATGGTTAATAGAACAGTATGCGTAAGCTTAGTTAAATAATTTTGTTGTATTTGTTTACATTTTAGTGCTTTAACTATTATTTATCAGAAATAGCGTTAAGTTACTTAACACTAGTTAAACCACCACTAATTATTTGAATCCACGTTGAATGATTGTTGTGTAACCTGCAAAGCTGTCAGACACAAGAATTAAAAGTGATTCCAGAGTTGATCCTCATGTCCCCTGTACTTGGCTATGGCTTTTTTCGAGTTTGAAGTAGAAGCTGATGTGCAAATTCCCAGAAACCTCGACACCACAGAGTGCAAGAAATTGAGGAACTTTAATGAAATGGTAAATACAGAATAAAAATACATGCGGGCTGAGTTGGTAAGCGGCAATCGGTGTCGGTTTTTGATATTATTGAGCCCACGAAGAAGAACCGCGCGGCGGCAGGCGAGGAGGAGGGCCAGTTGGTGCCGTGGCGGAGGGCGTCAGAAACATACTCCTCCATTGCCTGCATCTCGGTGGCAGAGAGCGAGTACAGATGGCCGTGGGGAGGGAAAAAACCCGGCTGAAGGTCAATCGGCAGGGCGATGAGGAGGGAGGTGGGTGGCCCGTCTTCTGCAGAACACTTCAGCCAGGTCCCGGTAGGTGGCGGGGATGGTGTAGGTGTTGACATCGGGGGCCTCGGACCCCCTAGAACACGTCCCAGTCGGGGCCCACAGGCAGGATTCAGTGCAGGTCGGCCCCATTGTAGGATCCGGTTTTGCATCCAGGAGATGAGAGATTCATGTTGAAGAAGCCATGGGTGTCCGAGGATGATGGGAGGAGATGAGATGGGGGTGAGGTGAAATTGGATCTGTTCTTGATGTTTGTCTATGATGAGGGTGATGGGTTGAGTCTGAGCGGTGATGGGACTGGAGGAAAGGGGCCGACCGATGACAGATGTGATTCGAACGGGCTGGGATAACACCTCAAACTCCACTCCTAGTTCTTTGGCATAAGAAGAGTCAATGAAGTTACCTGCGGCACCGGAGTCGATGAACGCAGTGCTTCTGACCCGTTTGTGGCCAAACTGGAAGTGTACTTGGACCGTGAGACGGGAAACTGGATGTTGTAACTTAGAGGGGGCCGGCGAGCTGCCCCGTGTACTCAACGGGCCTGAGCATTTCCCGGGCGAAAAGGGCAGTTGGCTCTGTGGTGCGCCGCTGACACACAGTAGGCGTAGAGCTCTTCTCTGAAACGGCGTTCCCGTTCTGCAGCGGTCAAGGAGGCGTGTCCTAGTTTAATGGGTTCCCCGGCTCCGGTGTCAACCACGGCGGGAGGTGAACAACCGACTGATCCTGTAGGTGCAGTAATGAATGAGGGGCTAGCTTCCGGAACAGGTGTATGAGAGAAGATGGAAGGGGTTCGGGATGTGAAATGGGGCAGTGATGGCGTGATGGGTGGCAGGGTGCAAGGAGCTGCCTTGGGGCGGGCGAGCAGATGCTGGTCGATTCAGAGGGCAAGTTGAATTAAGCCCTCCAATGTGGCTGGGAGTTCACGTCCGGCAAGCTCGTCCTTAATGCGCGCCGCCAGTCCCTTGTCTCGCTCCGGGAGAGTAGGCTGCCCGAGATGAGAAGTGCAACGCACAGTCGGTCTGTGGAGTTTCTTTTGGAATTAAACTCAAACACCAGATCCAACGCTGTTAAAAACACACTGATAACCTGTTTATTTTAAGAACTCTCCCGGAGCGAGATCAAGTGTCTACACAACTAAACTCGCGTTCTAATAACACACACTCAATAGAAAGCGAAACCCAAGAAAGTGAGTACTCACGGTTGGAAGGACAAAATGTTGGCAATAGCATGGGCAAACTCAATGACTGAGCGATGTGAAGCGCCATCTTGTTTCCTTTTATGCTTCCTGACTTTACGACCGTACTACTACCGGGTCCTAGTGCGCATGACAAGTGCAACCCAAGAATGACCCGTGCACTGTTGGGTGACTGTAACACGCTCAGACTATGACATCACAGTATGCATCACCTCACAGTCACTAATAGAGCAAAGGTACAAACTCAACGTACAAGCATCGTCTGTGACAGGATCGCCACCTCACAGACTCTACCCTTAAGTAACTATGAGGTCACAGTATAGGGTTTGCTCAATAGAAGAGAGAATATGCTATGATTGTTGTTTAAGGATTTGCATGTTTTCACAAAAAAGTTAATATGATGTTGTGTATTACATGTTTCCTAAATAGAACAGTATGTGTAAACTTAGTTAAATAATTTTGTTGTATTTGTTTACATTTTAGTGCTTTAACTATTATTTATCAGAAATAGTGATGAATCTTTTTTGTGTTTTTTTTTTTTATCATTTAAGGTTATCGACCTCACTTAGTTAAACCACCACTAATTATTTGAATCCACGTTGAATGATTGTTGTGTAACCTGCAAAGCTGTCAGACACAAGAATTAAAAGTGATTCCAGAGTTGATCCTCATGTCCCCTGTACTTGGCTATGGCTTTTTTCGAGTTTGAAGTAGAAGCTGATGTGCAAATTCCCAGATACCTCGACACACAGAGTGCAAGAAATTGAGGAACTTTAATGAAATGGTAAATACAGAAAATGCAGACAGATATCCAAAATATAAAAATAAGCTTTCGGTGCAGAGAGCTAGACTTCCCCTTTTAAGAGCTGACAAGTTAATAAAACAAAGCGATCAACACATATCATATTTATCATATTGGAAAAAGAAAAAGAAAAAATGAATCACTAATCCTCAGCAATATCCTCCTCAGAGGAATAAGGAGAGAAGCGAACTGGAGAGGTGGGGTTGATGATGGTGGGTGAATGCAGGGGAAAATTATTGTCATCAGCTAGCTAATGAACATGGGCCCAGAGAAAAATGTGAAAATTGCACACTAACAAAAATTTATATAACACGCTTAATTAAAGACTGAAATTAACCTTTACCATTATAACTACTACTGTATATAGAATTCACCATTGGTGAAGTGATGAAGGGTTTGAGCTGGGAGGTGTGAAATACCGGATGGATCCGAAGCGCCGCAGGCAGCTGGAGCCGGTAGGTGACAGGATTGATACGAAGGGTGATGCGGTATGGACCGATGAACCTGGGTGATAGCTTTTTGGATTCCGTGTGAAGGTGAAGGTTTCTGGTTGAAAGCCATACTTTGTCACCTACATTGTACAATCGTCCCGACGAGTGTCGACGGCGATGTTGAGTGGCGTAGCGGTTGTTGGCCTGTTGGATGGCGGCGTTTGCTTGGTTCCACAGCCGTCGACACTGGCGAACCAACTGTTGGGCTGACGGCACCTCAACCTCCGGTTCTTGATGATCAAACATCGAAGGTTGGAAACCGTGGCATACATCAAATGGACTGACATTGGTGGCTGAAGAGACATGGAGATTGTGAGATAACTCAGCCCATAGAAGGTAGCGGGCCCAGGAGCGCTGGCGATAGGCAACAAAGCATCTCAGGTAGCGCTCCAGTTGTTGGTTGTTGGCACACCTGCCGGTGCGGTCTCCATCGCCTGTGCACGGCGAACCCTCGTTTCCAGTTCCCAGTGAAGTGGTGCAATGATCTTGGTGGGTGTGATGACAGGCGTGGGGTCCGCCCGGGGAACGTCCTCTTCGTGTTTTCAGGAGAGGGCATCAGCTTTGGTGTTCTTGGACCCCGGGCGGTAGGATAGGTGGAAGTTGTAATGTTCAAAAAAATAGTGCCCACCGCACCTGTCTCGGGTTGAGCTGTTTTAAGTTGTGGATGGTGATCAGGTTCTGATGGTCGGTCCAGACGATGAATGGCTCTCTGGCGCCCTGGAGCCAGTGTCGCCATTCCTCCAAAGCCCACTTTATGGCCAGCAGCTCGCGGTCTCCTACCCCATATCGCTGCTGAGTGTGGTCAAATTTTCTGGAAAAGAAACTACAGGGATGTAGCTTCTGGTCTGGACCTCATTGAGAGAGAACAGCCCCGGCGCCCACATCTGAAGCGTCCACCTCCACAACAAATGGTTTTCTTGCGCCTGGGTGCAGTAGAATTGGGGCGTTGGTGAACCGGTGGCATAGGTCATGAGTCAGAGCGGTTAAAGGGGCGGCAACCGTACTGTAGTCCCGGATAAAGTGATGATAGAAGTTCGCAAACCTGAGAAACCGTTGAAGTTGCTTGAGGGTCTTGGGTAGAGGCCAGTGACGCACAACTTCCAGTTTCTGCGGGTCCATGGCCACACCCTGTGGCGAGATGAAAAAACCAGGAACGTGGAGGAGTGCTCGTGAAAGGCACATTTTTCCAACTTACAGTACAGTTGGTGGGCGAGTGATCTCTTAAGGACTGCTCTGACATGCTGGGTGTGTTCCTCTGCAGTGCGTGAATAAATAAGGATATCGTCCAGGTAAACGAACACCCACCGGCCTAGCATGTCCCTAAGGACATCATTGATGAACTGTTGGAAGGCGGCGGGTGCGTTGCAGTGTCCGAATGGGATGACCAAGCTCTCGTAGTGTCCAGTAGGGGTGATGAAAGCTGTCTTCCACTCATCGCCCTCTCTGATGTGCACCAAGTTGTAGGCGCTCCGGAGGTCCAACTTTATGAAAATGGTGGCACCAGAGAGGGCGTCCAGGGCTGAGTTGGTAAGCGGCAAAGGGTGTCTGTTCTTAATGGTGATGTTATTAAGCCCCCAATAATCGACACAGGGACGTAAGTCGCCCCCTTTCTTCTTCACAAAGAAGAAACCTGCGGCAGCAGGCGAGGAGGAGGGCCGGATGGTGCCGTGGCGAAGGGCGTCAGAAACATATCTCTACATCGCCTGCGTCTCAGCGGCGGAGAGGGAGTAAAGATGGCCGAGGGGGGGGGGGGACCGAGCCTGGCTGAAGTTTGATTGTCAGGTCATAGGGGCGATGAGGAGGAAGGTGTGTGGCTCGTCTCTTGCAGAATACTTCAGCCAGGTCTCGGTAGATGACGGGGATGCCGTTGGTTTCGACATCGGGTGCCTCGGACTCCCTAGAACACGTCACAGCCGGGCCCCGCAGGCAGAGATCGATGCAGGTCGGCCCCCATTGCAGGATCCGGTTTTGCGTCCAGGAGATAAGGGGGTCATGCTGGAGCAGCCAGGGGTGTCCGAGGATGATGGGTGGCGATGAAATAGAGGTGATGTGGAACTGGATCCGTTCGTGATGTTGGCTGATGACAAGGGTGAGCGGCTGAGTCTGAGTGGTGATGGGGCTGGACAGATGTGATACGAACGGGCTGGGATAACGCCTCAAGTTCCACTCCCAGTTCTTTGGCAAACGAAGAGTCAATAAAGTTACCTGCGGCACCGGAATCGATGAACGCAGTACTTCCGACCCCTTTGTGGCCAAACCAGAGGTGTACTTGGACCGTGAGACGGGAATTATTGGGTGTCATGACCGAGAGGTGGAGGGGGCTCGGTGAACTGCTCCGTTTGCTCACCGGGCCTGAGCGTTTCCCGGGCGAAGTGGACAGAGGGCCCTGTGGTGCGCCGCTGACCCACAGTAGGCGCAAAGCCCTTCTCTGAAGTGTCATTCCCGTTCTGCAGCGGTCAAGGAGGCACGTCCTAGTTGCATGGGTTCCCCAGCTCCGGTGTTAACCACGGTGGGAGGTGGAGGTCCGACGGGTGCCATGGCGGTGGTGGTGAAGGAGGGACGAATTTCAGGAACCGGGGCGTGCGGGTATGAAGGTGATGTAGTGGGTGGCAGGGTCTGGGGGGCTGGCCTCAGATGAGAGAGCAGGCGCTGGACAATGCGAAGGGCGAGCTGAATCAGTCCTTCCAGCGTGGCGGGAATCTCTCGCCTGGCGAGTTCAACTTTATTCCGTGAGGCCAGTCCCTCGTAGTAGGCCGTCCGGAGGGCGGCGTCTCTCCAGGTTGTCTGCACGGCTAGAGTACGAAAGTTCGCTGTGTAGCGACTCACGGACGACCCTCCCTGCCGCAGATGATATAATTTGGTGTTGGTCTCCACCTCAGCAGCAGGATGTTCAAATGTTAGTTTCAGTTGATGGGTGAACTCTCCGTATAAGTAGGCCATGTCTGAATCTGATCTGAGGACCGCCGTGGCCCACTCAGCTGCCTGCCCAGATAGCAACGAAACGAGAAGCGCAACACGCAGTCGGTCTGTGGAGTATTTGGTGGAATTAAACTCAAACACAAGATCCAATGCGGTTAGAAAGACACTGCGCCTCCCATCTGTGCCATCCCACCTATCCGGTAGAGCTATGAAAACATCAGAAGGGGGGTGGGGTGGCGGTGCCGCAGCCACTGCGATGGGCGTGGCAACAACCGAGTGAGCAGTCGCCCCACGGAGGGTCGCATTCTCCTGCTGTCGCTCCGCCACCTCGCGGCGCAAAACCGCCACGTCTTGGAGGTCCTTTTGGAGAGACACTTTTCCACTGATCTTATTCATCAGCTCGGCATGCTGGTCAACTACATCACAGAGGCGAGCAAATCCGCTGGGTTTACTGCTTTTGGCTCAGTCATTCTGTCACGAGCTATCGGAGGGTAAGCACAGAAGCCTTAGCAGTTAGCCCGTGTAGCGTGGATGGTAAACCCAACCGCGGAAGCAACGCGAGTAGGCAGGATAACCACGCAATTTATCTAAGAACTCTCTTACATGAAGAGCTAGGATCTACACAAATAAATCCATGTTCTAGCAACACACACTCAATCAAAGAAGCAACCCAAATCGCCAAACTTTCTATAAAAAAGGAAAAAAAGAGAACAAGATTCTTGGTGGCCTACCCAGACATGAATAAATATGAGATAAGAGGGAGAAAAGTATGTAACTGGGAATTGTCACATCAGTCTAGCCTAACAAAATTAACATACATCTATTGAATATTAAGTAGATACTTGAACTAAATAAAGAATTAAGGAGGAGCAACGACGTAATTGCCAGGAAAGGGTATATAAACCATGTAAAATGAAGGAAGTGAAAGAATCTTTGATTTGTGGGGTGTCTGTTGTCTTTCTGGCTGGCAGGTCCATCCACATCCGTCTACAATAAACTTCTTTGCTTTCTCTATACTCAAGTAGTTGTTTATTTTTTTATTTTTTTTTTGAAAGTTGGTGGAGTTTAATTGCCACGACAATTTTTTATATGACAATAATAACACATCCCAAGATTTAATATGAGAAGTGTTCCGGTCAAACCGGGACTTAAGGCGTAAAATTGATCATTTACAGAAGACTTCAAGTCTTCAAGACATTACATTTTAAAGAAGACCATATATCCATAAATGTCAATCCTGTCTGAGCTGGGTAAGAGCCCACCCCAGACCTCCCTGTAAACATTCAGCGAGGGGAATGCCCGATTCTTGAAAATCAACAGTTTGCAGAAGAGACGCATCTGTTATCTGTCTGCGGGAACGGTACAGAAAGTCTCGACCGGGAGTTACTACCATATTCCTGTACAGTCATGACCATGCCTCAAGTGATTTCCACATTACCTCAATTCAGCTCTGTGTACTGGTAAGCATAACACTGTCACAATGTATTGTATTGTGTCGTGTTTGTTACTGTTTGCACATTTGCACAAGTGCACTTTGTTGTCTTTTTGTCTAGTTCTTAGCTAGGTTTGTTCATGCATGTGGTATGTAGCACCTTGGTCCTGGAGGAACGTAGTTTAGTTTCTAGTGTGTACTGAACTGTATATGGTTGAAATGACAAAAGCCTACTTGACTTGACTTGAAATGTTTGCGTCATTAAATGAGTTCCAGGGAGGCCAGCGTTTGAGATGATCATGGCTTTGGAGTACTGAGCAAACTTTCAACCTTGCTGGTATCCAAGGACTAGTGACACGCTGGGATCAGTGCATTAGTGTAGCTGTAGAAATAAAGGGAGTTTCTGTTATTCTGTGCAATCAAAAATCCCGGTTTGACTTGAAGAACCCTTGTAAACAAAATTTTAAACGAGTTCATTTTTAGCTTCAGATTTGGGGACAGATTGAAAAGCTGTTGCCATAGAAACGATAACGGAGCGCATCGATATCAAGCTTGCAGTAGGATATTGTCGTAGAAAACGAAACACCTTCTGACTGACGTCAGCGCGATGTAGTGACACAGGAGAGCTTCCTAATCGTTAATTAGAATCAGGTGGTTCATTGAGAGATCGCGCAGATTGATGGGTTATAAAACGGAAAAGCATCCGCTTCCGCCGGCGCCACGAGAATATGAAAGTGGCGTTGTGACGTCACTGAACCGCGCGGAGGAGGCTGGGTTGGTCAACCAAAACACGCAGCTGGCTAGGTTGCTCCCTTTACGTTTACATTCATTTTTGTTTCTAATGCAAAACATAAGGATGAAATGATTACAAACTGAAAGCCGGTAAGAAAATGTTTCATTTTTTTTGTATCGAAAGTTAAGGAATTGTTTATTTTTACGCTTACTACGTGCTCGCAAGCATACGGAGTTCACAGCTAGCTGGCTAATTAGCTATATTATATAGGATGAATGATTTTTCTTTAAAAATAAAGCTTTATCCAATAGGTATAAGCTTTTAATCTCCTCAGTAAAACCCAGTTAAATTTAAGAAGTGACGCTGGCTAGGCGTACACATAGTTTCGTTGTGTGTGTGTGTGTGTGTGTGCGCTTGTGTGCGCGTGCATGTGTTTGTGTGTGAGACCCAGCGATGTGTCTCCCGCTAACCGGTTCAGTTCGTTAGCGAGCATTAATTACCTAACTAACCTCAATCTTATTAAAGACTTCTCCTGATCCACAGCGACATGGAGAAGTACAGTGACCGTTCCTACGCCCGTAAGTTAAACTAGGTCAGACTTGCACACCTTTTACTGTGTTAGAGGAAGTTGTCGATCACGTGGTACTTTCTCTTCTGTTTACTTATAATAAGCTGAAAAACCTGTTGATCATTTAATCAGAATCGTCCACTCTATTCCTTTTTAACTTGATAAACAGAATATTTAAAACTTCATGCAAGCTAGATTGCTTTTGTGTGCATCTGCAGAATCAACGTGTTGTGGATTAAAAAGTTTTGCTCCAGCCCTCACTTCTTTTGCATTTTGTTTTCGAACACTCAAGACTTTCTTGTATTTTTAAACTAGTCTTGAGAAACAGTTCTCCGATCTTACTGAAGGACTTTTTCTCATTTTCATGTCCAATCTCCGTATTTGAGCAGCTTCAAAGGAATGCCCTATAAATCATACAAGCTTGTAATAAAATCTAACTTGTACTGACTTATTAAAACACTAACCAGTATAAATATACTGGTGATGCTAAATGCAATGTGGTTGGAGCAGATGAGATGGGAAGTGAGGTTGCTGCTGAGATCTTTAATTTGCTCTACATAGTATAATGTAATTTGATATGGAAAAATGAGGCTCGACTCAAGAACTTTGTACAGTACTGTAAGTGCTGATGTTCAAGAACATAGTAGGTAAACTAACAGCTGCTGGATGATGACAACCTGAAAACTTCAATAGCGGGCCAAACAAGATTATACCTCAAGTCAGCTTTGTGACATGATCAGGAATAAAACAGCAAGACTATGTTAATATGGACAAATGAATGTCTAAAATGAAGCCTGCTGTGGTAGAAATGAGTTCCCTGTTTACCATTCTTAGTAGAGGCGGCTGTGGTAGAAATGAGTGAGCAGTGGTTTACCATTCTTCTGATGGCTTTTTAGTTTTTGTATGTGAACTTGCTTCAAAGCCGTTAGATTCCTATTCACAAACATTGTGTTTTGTAGTGTACATACGGATTTCATTCAACATCTTTTGCTGTAGATGGGTAATCACCAGCACCTCTAGTTGGATTAGGCAGGGGGGACAAAAAGGACAGCCTGCTTCAGTCTGTATGTGCCCATATTCCCTGGAAATCTCTGGTCACGGGAGCTACTTATAGTATGTATATATACATTATGCATAAAGACTTATCAGAAATTGAAGGCAGTGAGAGAAGGATGGCCATCAGGTCGGTTTCTTCCCACAGTGTGCTGCCACCTTTTGTCAGAGTGAACCAGTGTAGGTATTGTGAAACCTAGTTCAAAATGAATCTCAAGAATATTTTAGTCGTAGATTTGATTGCAGATTGACTTTAAAATCAGTGAAGGTGGGGGAAAAAACAAAAGTCACTATAATGCCTGAAGTGGAGCATTTTTCTTTCATTTATATTAGGGCTGCAACTAACGATTATTTTACTAAGGGTTATTGAACCGATTAATCACATTACAGCCGTCGCAATCACTGAATCAGATATTTAGCTATCAGATTTTAAGTTTAGTTTAAGGTTATTTTGTGCATGTGGTAACTAACAATCATGATGCTAAAGATAAGAACTTTGTCAAATATATTTTAATGACCTTTCTTGATGAAACAAAATCTAAAGGAAAAGCAAAGTGAAGGCAATAAAATATAGTTATTAAAGCTTAAGGATGGCGGACAGATAATTATGGGAGGTAAGGTGAAGTGTTTAAGAATTTTTAAGATCAAGTCTGTGAATGGCAGGGTCAAGCAAAGTGTGAAGGACTGGAGACTGAAGTGAGAAAAGAACATATGGCTAATTAGCTGTATTCTGTGAGCTTAAAACCCAGCAATAAGGTGCACCCTAAAACATGTGAATTTAACTTCAAAAGGTTACTTGAGGATATCTGGAAATCAAAACCTGACTCACAACAACACAGGAACTGATTATCTACATTCTCTTCAGGTGTGAATTCTTTCCCACTAACCTGACTCTCATGTGCTTCATACAGTGGCCACGCCCCCAGCCAGCACAGAGTCTTTCACTTTGATTCTAACAAGGACAACATTTTGTCATGTAATATGTGGGGATGTATGCATTCCACATATTAAATCATATGGCATGTTAGATTTGAATTTTCCCTGATTGCAGTTCCTTTTAAATTCTTAATCATCTTGAATCATCCTGAACAGTTAGCCACAAAAGAATTCGAAAACAAGTATTTTCACCACTTTGAGGTTAAAGAGAATAGAGGAGGAATTATTTTGAAGATTAGAAGACAAATATAATTGTTTTCCATTCATTATTTGTATTAACACTTAAAGCAAGGATTAAAGCTAAAAGAGATGTTCAGAATTTTTTATAAAAATCTTCAAATAAAATATTTAATATGAAATTGTTAAAGTACAATATGAAGCATGATTCTCTTACTACTACTAATACTACTACTAATAATAGGGGTATTATAAAATAAAATGTGGTCGAGGTAGACCCTCTGCATATATACAGTACAGACCAAAAGTTTGGACACACCTTCTCATTCAAAGAGGTTGAATTTGTATTATGGCAAGAAAAAAAGTGAAGAAAAACGAGTGGCCATCATTACTTTAAAAAATTAAGGTCAGTTAGTCCGAAAAATTGGGAAAAGTGTTCCCAAATGCAGTCACAAAAACCATCAAGCACTACAAAGAAACTGACTCACATGCGGACCGCCCCAGGAAAGGAAGACCAAGAGTCACCTGTGTTGCGGAGGATAAGTTCACCCGAGTCACTCAGAAATCGCAGGTTAACAGCAGCTCAGATCAGAGACCAGGTCAATGCCACACAGAGTTCTGGCAGCAGACATCTCTAGAACAACTGTTAAGAGGAGACTGTGAATCAGGCCTTCATGGTAGAATATCTGCTAGGAAACCAATGCTAAGAAGAGACTTGTTTGGGTTAAAGAACACAATAAAGAAACTCCCTGAACGAGAAGGTGTGTCCAAATTTATGGTCTGTACTAGAGGTGTTATTCTTGGAATTAATCCTTAGTTCTGTAGATTCTAAAATCTCACAAATCCAGAATTCTTTACCTGATTTCTAAATCAGGTAAAGGGTAAACTGTTCACAACAGACTTTGGAGATCTTTGGAATCAAAGATCAACAGAGGAGATATTTTGGAACGCTCAATGTGTTCTGAGATGTTGTATGACTAGTATGTCACGTTTGTCAGATTGAGGTGAGGTGGGGCATGTATATGCGTCATATGTGTTTGTATACGTAACTCATTAAACTTGAGTTTATTTCAGGATAAAAAAATGTGTGGACTATAAAGTGCAATTAGAAAACAATTATTTATAGTGAGAGGTGATCTGTGATCTCCTTGAATTAATAGTTGTCTTGTTGTTCCGTGCACATGGTCTTTGTAAACAGTCATAAGTTAGCCTCATGAACCCCTAGCTGATGAGAGATGAAGCCTTTGTCATTATGTGCTCTATCCAATAAATTATCCTTGATTATGTGGATGAAAATGGTCTGCACTCTGGTTATATGAAAACGTCCGTAGTCTTCTGTTGATCGTATCCGCGCTTTCTGTTCTAGGCCACGGTCTCCTCAGTCACTGATGTGCAAGTGTAAACGTGTTGCATCAGTTTCTTTGTAACTGTGGTGTGAGCGAAAATGCATGCCCCACTTGTGATTTGCACGAAAGAAAAGCAGTGATTGTGATTCAATTTTTCTTGTGGTCAGAGGGTGTACCTGGTACCGTTATTCATCAAAGACTTATGTGTAGTGGGGGTATGAGTGTTTTGGATATTTATTCAAAATGTATTAAACACATTAAACCCCCCGATGGTTTTCAGCTTTAACTTTCTGCACATTGTATTTTCTGGTATGGTGTATAGTGAGATGACTCGGCACCCAAAATACTTTCATCCTTTGAAAGCCTCTATTCCCCTCATGAGATGGATAAAAAGGTGCACAGGAAACAAAAAACTTTTAAAAAATGCTGTATAACTCTATCAAATCACAGATGTGCTGATTTGCATGGGACTAATATCACAGGACATCAGTCTTCGGTGAAATATGGTAGGTCACGTGGGCAAATTTTCACTTTACGAATTACAGACATGGCCAATTTGAACGGGATTGAGATTACGGACAATCTCTGAAATTACAGTAAGTCCCTAACTTGTGAACATTCATATATGCAAACAAATCAAGGAAGTAGTTGGACAGTTGTGCTCCTGTGTGCTTACTGTACTCTGCAATAATGTACAGTTGGGTAATCTCTGAATTGTTTAATCCAAGCAATACAATTTACGGGACTTTTATCTTGAGTCCTGGTGTTAATAAAAATCTAAGAACAAGAAAGACACACAAATAGACAATAGACCAATCCAAAACATGTATCGTACAAAAATAGACACTGCAGTGTACCAGGTGCCAAAGATGTCTACGATATTTTTAGTGTGTAAGTGAATTAAGTATCCAAAGTCAGTTATATAGTATGTGTGTGCGTGGATGTGAGTCGGCTTCACTGGTTTCAATGAATTGGTCTGAAAGTTGTAAAGCTGTCCTGATGGTGAATAGTACTAATTTGGGAAAATCCACAACAATTAGAGTTCACGTTCTAATACAGTCCTGAGGCCTACAGCCCTGCACACATGCTCAGCTTTGTTCTACAGTAATATACACTTTGATAACCAGAAGGATGGTGGAGAATTTAAATACTCACTATGCAATTTTTTAAAGACCTTTTCAAGCATCTAGATGGATCACACAAAATGTGAGGGGAAAACGTTCCCTACCGTGTGGTCCTTCTTCAATTATTATATGGCAAAACCATCTATCTACCGATTTTATTAATTTTAAAAAAAATACTTTTATTTATATATATATATATATATATATATATATATATATATATATATATATATATATATATATATATATATATATATAAAAACAAAAGTGAAGTACACTTCAGAATGGAATGCGAAAAGCACAATAAAACACAAGCCGGTGGTTGTCGCTCATTGGTGGTTGTGATGCATATTTTGAGCGACAAAAAATTAAACACTTTTTATTTTAATGCTATGATCACTATAATCTTCATGTTTAGAATCACATTTGAAAAATCTAACAAGCTAAAATAAAATACATTTCAATTATATCTCATTTTTTAAAGCCACAGGGAGCAGCAGCAGAGGGATGAAAGAGCCACATGCGACTCTGGAGCCGCGTGTTGCCGACCCCTGGGCTAGGGCAATGCACTTCCTCAAAGTGCTGTTTGGTGGCAATGCATTAACAGCAACAGACCCTGACACAGCCAGTTTGGAAAAGGAGTGAAACAGATGATCAGCATTTTCTGAGTTGTATTGCTGGAAAATTAAGACAGCACTTTCACACACACACGGTTCAAGGCGGGAATATTGCGCTGTTTTTGTGCCTTGGAGTTCTGTAAGAAAGGAACTGAGATGCCCGTTGGAGCCCGTTGATAAGCCCACCTTTTAATACAGAGGCAGGCATAGCAAAGGGCAAGATGAGACCTATACGAAAGATCTATATCTCTTTTTGTGGGCCGGGCCGGGGTTGGATTTGCTTTTGTGTTGAGCCGTGTGATGTGTGCGACATGCGGTCAGGATGCTTAAACACTAAATTTTTAGCAACTGAAGCACACATCTAGTATAGAAATGGATCAGAGCATACCCACCCAAGTTGGTGCCAAAGCGGTAATGCATCAAGTACAATAAACTGAAATATCCATTGAGATTGATGCCATGTACACACGTAGCTGGGTGTTTTTAAAAATTGAGATTACTTTTGGCATTCCATCCTGCATGCAAACACAGTTTTGGTTGTTGAAAAATTAACTTTAGAACACTCCTTTTAAAGTAAAGATTTTTACCTGAGATTTTGGCTTGTTGTAACGCCACGTTGTGTGTCGGTGATGTTATTGTCTGTGTCTCCTTGATTTGACGTCAGCTTTGTTTTTTAAAATACCCAGCTACATGTGGACATGACCTGAGACTGATCTGCAATGCCTGGATTTGATCGTTAGATTGCATTAAGGAATATTCAAGTGCAATAGACTTGGCTCATTCTAGCACAGTAAGATGTAAAATTAAAATTTAATTTTTTTCCTGTCTTTTGCTTTGATTGTATACATAAATTCAGGGTCTGTGATTCGTTAGGTTGTAAGAGCACTGAAATAGGAGAATGATTTTTAATATTTTTTTGTGGCACATGTCTAGTCGCACTAGATGTCAATGCTGTTGCGCTGATGGCAGAATGCTTGAATACAAACATTAAGGCTGCTTAGAACCGTAATCATGGGTTCTGTGTGAATTACGATATGCGATCAATATTGAGTGGGTTTTATTACCTTTATAAGTGGCTTAAGACTTATGCTTGTTTTAAAGAAAAAAAAAAAAAGTCTAATTTTATTTCGGATTTGTAGGAATGTTGAAGGTGATTTGTTTCACCTAAACGTATGCAAGTGATTACTGCCTTTATAACAGTGCTTGAGTTATTTACTCAAAGAGCATCATGTCACACTATCTACAGTAAATCATCTTAATTGGAGGCCAATTATGAGACTTGCATTTGATGCATCTTTAAAACTAGTCATAATGTTTACTCTAACTTTGGTAGACTCACAGTAAAGACTCTGGGTCTGGGGTTATCAGGCAGCTGAAATGTTTGTCAGGTCCTTTATTTCTTTTTGTTTGTCTTTTAGACAGGTATGGAGACGTGTCTTTGGTGTACAGCGTCCGCTGAAAACGACGTGGCTGCCACAACGCTTCTGAAACAATACTGCAGTAATGAGCTGAATGTACAAAAAACAGAGGCCGCTAATTCTGACCTCCAGTATTGCCTGGAGTGTGTGGTGGAGTACCACCGAGCAAGAGAGAGGGTCCCTGCGCTGCACAAGGTACGAACACACTGCAACTAACGGGTGTCTTTCTTTACATTGCTTTATGTGTACACGTGCCAAGCAAGTGTAGAAACCACAATGATGCTCCGGGTTCATACACTGAGCAAGTGGAAGTGATCTAGTTCAGACATTTTTAAGGCACTAGGCAAGAAGGAGTGTGAACACCGTAAGCACGCTCTAGGCAAGGGACAAACACAGAAAATTGAAGTAATAACACTGTACTGTGTGTGTGTGTGTGTGTGTGTGTGATGGGTATCCACACTACATGAGGCATAGAAATGCGCACGTCTACACGCTGAGCAAGCTAGTGGGTTACTGCTTGTAAAAACAATATTTAATCAAATCTGCACAGATTTAATTATATCATGTTTGAAAACATGCATTTTGCATCAATAATGCTTTATTTAGCATTTCAAGTTTTGTATATGAGTTTATGCATGTGAGTAAATACTGCATTTAAACTACGTAGCTGCTTTGCTGATTGTGTTGTAGCCGTAAAAAGTGGTGATATCTGAGACTTTAAATTGACAATTTTGCACAGTGTGGCTAAATAAATTTTTAGCCTTTAGTTGCAATGATGCACGCCATCATGAGTCTCCAGCAGAAACAAATGAAAATAGCTGTAAAATTGTTCAATGTCTATGGTCCATTTTCCTTTCATGTATATCGAATGCCAGTCAACCGTTTGGACACAAGTTTGTATAAATTTTTTTTTATTCATTCTAGGTAAAAAAAAAAAAAATACTAACACACATGGCATTAGACAATTAATTAACATTAAGTTGTTACTTTAAGACATTAAGATCAGTTGTTCTGGAACAGAACAGTGTTGTTGAGTGTATCTGCAAAACCCATCAAGCACTATGATGAAACAGGCTCTCATTTTTTTTATTTATCCTTTATTTTACCAGGAATGTCCCATTGAGCTACATTATCTCTTCTTCCAGGGAGTCCTGGCCAAGGTGGCAGCAACAATGTTTAAAAGTTTCAACATGTATACACATAAAACATACAATGTTAACACATATAAACATGCAGACATTCCAAAAATGCAATTGCATAAACAAACACGGACTAAATGACAAGCAAATGGGAGAGTTATGAACAAGAAAAGAGAAGAGGAATGAAAAAATTCAAAATGTGTATATGGAACAAATTATGAAAAACAATGACATTGTTGTATAAGAACTGAGTTTAAAAGATTTTTGAAAACATTTAGACAGGGTAGGGAGTCCAAATTTAGGATATTTTGTAATTAATTCCTCTCATGTGGTGTGCATATAAAGAAAAAGCAGTTTTGCCAAACTCTGTCTGTGCTATTGGAGAATGAAGGAGTTTTACTGATGAACATGTACTGTAAGTGTCAGCAGACTACATATATGTACTGACATAGTTTACCCTTTAAAACCTTTGCAATAAATAGTAGGCAGTGAAATTTCCTTCTAAGGTGCAATGATGTCCATTGCTCCATGTCATATAGATTACAGTGATGTTATTGCTGCTGCACCAGTTACAAGTCTCAAAGCAGAATGATGGACAACGTCCAGCTTTTTTAGATGGAATGAAGATGCATGCATATATATATTATGTCACCATAATCTAATACTGATAGGAAAGTGCTTAGTACTAATCGCTTTCTGGCAGTGAAGGGAAAGCATTTTTTTTAAACGTTAAAAAAAACTAATTTAGGACGAAGCTTTCTCATGATGACCTTTCCAGGAAAGCAAGATCAAAACTTAACACTGCTGCAGAGGAGACGTTCATTTAGAGTTACCAGCCTCAAAAATCATCAATTAACAAACAGCATCTCAGATTAGAGTCATTATTAAGACTTTACAGAGTATAAGTAGCAGATGCATCTCAATATCAACTGTTTAAAGGAGATGTAGAAAAAATGTAATAAAAACTAGGAAACACCTTGCAGTAAGAATGTGTGCAAACTTTTGACTAGTAGTGTAGTTGTAAGAATTGATAAGTGTATTAATTAAAAACTCTATATATTGTAGTCTCCAAGCCTTCCATTGTGTATTTCAGAGCCTGTGGAAATTGGAGACTGCTCGGCTGCTTCAAGTTTTCCAGGCAGCGCTGGAGGTCGATTTGGAGGATGATGACTTGTACTTTGTTGAAGATGGTCATGAGCAGCCAGTCCCCAAGGTTTCACCTGAGGAATTTCACAACCAACTGAGATTCCCACTTATGGAAGTGCTGAAATACCCTTACCTACTGTGTCACCAGGAGCTCTGTGAGTTACTTTTGAAAGCTTACGTTTAGGCTGTGAGACAGTGAGACACCACTGCTTGTGTTTGTCCTTTCTTGGCTAGGGCAAGTTCTCAATCAACTCCATCTTGGGGTTGTTTTATTCTGTAATGGCTCAAATGAAGTTTTGTAGATGGGTAACAGTGGGTGGGTTTTAGCAATAAACTTTCCTTCAGACAAGGCTGTTTTGCAATTACAATTCAGGTGAATTATACTCTAATGCACTATTAAAGTATTTAATCTGATTCGTCAGACTTTTATTTTGCAGCACTGGCCATAGTCATGGAAACTGGCACTTTGTAGAACCCAGTATGTTTTCTTTAAAAATTTATTCTGGTTTCACAGTAACATGACATGCTACTTACTTTGGTCTTAAATTCAAAAGGCAGAAAAAGGAGAGATTAGCGAGGGAATAATCTAATAATTTTATAATTATAAACTACCTTCTTTATTGCACTACAGCCCGATGGAGAATATGAAAAACGAATGAAATTGTCACGATGATGTTCCGAATAAGCAAAGCAATGATCTAAAATTTGATCACTGTTAACATTATGTTTACCAACATCTATTGTTTGCACCTACATTACAAGCGGGTGTTGAAATCAAATTGGGACTTTTGATAAAATTGTGAATGATGGTAGAACTGATTAACACTTACAGATGCCTTTAAGCGCAGTGTAATGATGAGAACATGATCCGTGAAAAGTTACAAGGGTGCAAACATTCATCCGTGAAAATCCATCGTCTTATCCTTATCCTTATAAAGATGTTTCTGGGAGGTCAGCGTTTCAGAGGTAAAGAACTGAGAGAACTTTCTGCCTTGATGGTATCCAAGCACCAGTGAAACATTGGGATAACTGCATTTGGGCAGCAAGGGTTAATATAGAGAAATAAAGGGAGTTTTTACTCTCATAACTCTGCTCTGCAGAATCAAAAGTCTGCTTTGATTGGAGCCCCCCCCCTCCTTGTTTTTAAGAGCCTTGTTTAATTAGATTTTTATCAAATGTAAATTTTCTGTGTTATTTTTTTTTTTCTTCTTTCGCTTTCTCTCTCAGGTGACATAGTGGTGAAAGTGTTGTGCAAAATGGAGGACATGAATAACCCTCTACCAGTGCATGACCAATATCAGGGAACATACCTGCTTATGGTGCACCCAGATGAAACAGTATGTTGTTGTTATTATTATTATTATTATACATATCTATATTCATAAAATAGCAATGTGTGCAATAAAACAACAGACCAATGAAAAGAAAAATAAAGATGAATGAAGCAGAGAAAATGGATAAGAGCACAGCCCTCACATGTTACTAAACACCAATGAGTATTAAAATGTCAAGTGATCTATAGACAGAAACAATATATTGCGGCTTTAACAACTCATCAATAATCTATGCAAAATAATAGCTGGCAACAGAATTCATTGTTAAACAACTGGTTTAATTTGGTATAGATGCATAATGTAGCACACCACTTAATTTAGACTTTGTATAAAAGAAAATCAAAGGGTATTTAAATCGAGTAGCTGGTATGTAGTTAAAATATTAAATGTTTAAGATATTAAACTGTTTTGTTTTTAAATATTATAAAATGTGTTTACTTCAATTTAAATAAACAGGACACAGACTTTTAGACCTCACAATGTAGTATGCTATGCCATGTCCTTGAATCGGCATCCTGCTTGGTGTTCACGTTGCTGGAGCTGCACATTCAATGCACATTAAAT
This sequence comes from Clarias magur, assembly GCA_013621035.1. Lineage (NCBI taxonomy): Eukaryota > Metazoa > Chordata > Actinopteri > Siluriformes > Clariidae > Clarias > Clarias magur. The sequence continues at coordinate 622,207 of QNUK01000410.1, forward strand.
AGCATTGAAAGCGAAGGGTGTGTTCATACCTGTGCTTTGTTGTAGCTAGTTAAGAGACATTTAACCAAAGATGAAAAGACCACTTCGGAGCACCAGAAATATTGAGGCCAATAGACTTTATTATTCTCAATATATATCCGAGCAGTTTCTCTGCAGAGGATAAAGCTTCCGTCTCTGCTAGGATGCACGCTTATGTACGTTTACATGACACTTCTTCAACATCCTGCTACCACCAACACATACATTCGTGTTCGGTTTCCCGCAAGACATAGATGTTCATCCTATGGATAAAGGAAACTGAGGAAACTCATACTGAGGCCTTGGTGGCCCAGCACACAAGTCAGCAGGCCTGTTACTGGGTACTATGATCCATTTTGCACTATTGTTCACTTCATTGCATATTGCAGATTAAACATTATCCGTTTAGGTACACAATTTATGATCAGTATTTTGCGGTTAAATTACTACAGCTTCTGTTCTCTTGGTTCAGACCAAAGCATAAAATGATGTCAGTTTTGGTTTGTTAGTATAAAGTCCTGTTTCACTTGGTGTTCTCGCTGGCATTTTCAGCAACGGACAAAAGGAATTCAGAGTATACTGTATATGGTGGTATATTTACTAGCTGAAAACCCATTAAGTTCTGTGCTAACTAACACGTATGACACAGCTAGTTCTTTTTCCCCTCACTCCCTGTCTGTCGAATGCTGTTTCTACTACACTGGAGGTCACAATTCGCATATCTTTTTGGTATGTGATGCGTTTACATTTCAATCAAACCAATCCAGAGTTCATTTGGAAGCTGACTGAGATCCGGTGGATATTGGCGTTTAATTTAAATTCCTTAGTTAGTATTGAACAAAATGGTTCATGAAGTGCATAGCTGGCACCAGGGTGCTGGTAGACGGTGTGATGCTCTGGGCGATGTTCTGCTGGTTGACCCGGAGCCCTGCTTCTCATTTAAAAAAGAAAAAAAAAAAGGACATGGTAGAACTGAAGTTTTTGATTTTGCTTCCAAATTCCCCAGATCTCAATCCGGTTAAAAGTCTTGGATGTACTAGACAAACTATTTCAGTCCTTGGAAGCCACAACTGTCAACTTGCAGCACTTAAAGAACCTGCTCCTGAGGTTGTCGTGGAAGATACCACAGTATGTTTTCAGAGGTCTTGTGTCCATGCCTAAAGAGTAAATGTAGACTAATTATTAATTTGAGACCATGTAAATATTTAACCTATTTAGTTGTAATCATGAAACGTACTTGCAGTATTAGAGAGAGTCTGAAATAATATTTTCTGGTAGACTAGGAACGTTAGATGTGTGACAAATGGACAGAACAACCAGAAAACTGGGTACTAAGAATTCATGCATTGACTGTTTCTCAGATTCCTTCCAACAATTGATCTTTTAAAACACAAGTTATGTCCTGCACATAATAGTGTGATGTACAAAGATTCCCCCCCCCCTTTTTTTTCCCCATGCCTTTTTTTTATGATGTGACTTGGCATGTGCTACAGCATGTTTTATAAGCCAGTTATAACTACTCGGTAATGAAGTTTGTTCTCTGTAATTAAGTTTTATAGACTTTTGTTGATAAATTGTTGTAGCCTCCTTTAGAAGTAGTGGTGAAATGTAAACTGACTGACAAAAGTCTGTCAAAAGTATGTACAAAAAGCCTGACGATCACACTTTCAAAGACACGGTTTGCCAAAATTTAAGACTAGCTTATCAGAGGAAAATGTGAACCATTTTTATACACACTGTTTTGGAACAAAGTGTTCAATAAGCAACTATGGGTGAGTGGAGCATAATTATGGCCTTGTATTATATATTTAAAAATGTATTGATGTAATTACATTTTTGTCCTTGTCCTCTCTCAGGTGCGTCGCTGGGCGATAGCCACCGCCAGGTCGTTGGGCAGAGTGGACAGAGACAACTATTATGACCTGCAAGAGGTCTTCTCCTGCATGTTCTACATCATTGATTTAGGAATCACTGTGGACTTTCCAAATGTGGATGAATCGTACTGTTCTGGCAAGCTTCAGATGCTGCCTCCACATCTCTATGACTCTACAAATAAGAAGAATTACTGGCTAGGTATGTTTTTTTGTGCCTCTTTGCTTTCCTCTAAATAGTGCTAATCTTATATTTCTGTAAGCGCACTTTGTTGGTTACTGCCATTAATATATACCGGTGCCATGACTTGGTATACTTGGTTTGCCACAGTCACCTAGCCATCACTATTTTCAAAAGTCACACAAATAATTCCAGCTTCAGCACTTTAACTTTGAGAGCTGACTGTTATACGCAACTTTTTTCTTCCAAACAGAGACTCAATTCAAGCAGCGTGAATAAATACAAAAGTGTCTGTTTTATTGTTACTATGTGGGTGTACAACATAAAACAAACAGTTCTCAGGATCAGGATGACCAACAGACCAACTGCCTTCCTGTTATTTTTCATTGAAATACAATTTGACAGTATTTTTTTTACATGCTGCAAGAACATGAGTGCATTGTATGACAAGTCTCACAAGCATAAAGTTTCACAACAATAGAACCTCCCTTTTAAGATAAGCATTTATACCTCTGTATCTTATCTTAAACTGCAAATGCCCGTGCCTTCAAATGAAGATAATGCATCTTATGTAGTTGATCTGATAATAGGCAAATCTCTCTGACCTGTATACAGTATATTCATTTGTAAATGTATTGTTTATTTTTAAATATACTTCTACAATTGTGTGAAAAGAGGCTTGCCTCTCACAACAAGGCTTTAGATCGATTTAGTCTTCAACACT